>OZ010790.1:86687776-87155441 GCA_963932465.1 Maratus speciosus
TTCATTTCTATTATTTGATACACAATTAAAAATAATCAAATATAGCAATTAAAAACAGCTGACAATCAAAAAATATTTATTTTTCAAATGTAGAAATGCAATTAAATTGATTCATCATTTTAAACGAAGAAAATTTAATTGGAGTAAACTATGTTCTACTAAATTATTTCTTTCAAACTATGTCGTTCTTCTCCAAAACAAAGCACAGATGTTAAAAGAAACACTTTTGCTATGCAAAAAGTAATAAAAAATGTTCTTCTATTACACAAAAAAGAAGAGTAGTGTAAGTTTTATTTAGATATTCATAATTATAATTATAAGAATATAAATTAAATTCCCTTTAATTTAGACAAAATTATAATACGTTCTAACTGCATTGCTCAAATTCAACCCCCCTCCCCCCAAATTACATTAAATTGTCAGAAATATAATTAACCACACCATTTAAACAAATGAAGTAAATAAATAAATAAAAGTTTCAAAGAGTTTTTAGATTAAATTATTTCATTATATGAATAAAAAAAACAAATACAACAAATTGTGTTATCCTATGTAATTTTAAAGGCGTTTCCCCCAGTGGAAAGCACAGATTAAATAAGATATTCTATTACACAATGTATAAGAGAACAAAACACTAATAAAATGGAATGTAATCAAATTATATTCATATTTATTTAAAATTTTATTTACATTCAATTTAAGAAATTGTCTCATTGCAGATATATATTTTTTAATGCAATTCAAATTGAGTAAAACGAATTTATTGAGAATTTGCCGTTATATTGGAGCTACGAAATTTAAAAATTAGTTTTAATTGTAGTTGTAATTTACGTTTTTGTGAGTTTATTTACATTAATTAGAGAAAATTGCGGTGTGTTTTATTGTAAAAAAATATAATAATTGTACTTAAAATTGGAACAGACAAATCAATAAAGCATTTACGATAATTATACATGTTTTTAGGTAAAAGATAACATTATTTTTTTCCTTTCATATCTCTTTTATGTATATGTTTTACGATAAATCTTCCTTAAAACGTTGAGCGTTCGAACACTAAAGAAATTTTATTTACGTTATTAATATAAATTACATTTATCTTCTTTAAGTGCATTTAAAACTGAATTGAACGAATCTGTTAGGTATTTAAAATTAAGCATGAAAACTTAAATTAAAATCGTTTATATTTAAATTATTTTTTATAGTGGCTATCTTTAATGTTAAATTTTTCTTTACTTTTTTTTTTCTTTAAAACCTAAATAAAGTTTATATTAATTTAAAAAATAAAAGTTTTATTTAAAATTGTATAACAAATTTTCTTTAATTGCATTTAAAATTGAATAAGACGAATCTATTAAGCGTTTAATTGAACGTCAAAAATCGTCAAAAGTCGATGAAAGTGATAGTCGTCAAAAATCAAGTTTTGATAAAACGCGACTTAAAGTTTCAATTAAATGATGCGTCTATGAAAGTGATTGTTACATAAATGCTTATAACTCCGTTAAAAATGCAAATATTTTTATGCGGTTTTTTGCACTGTGTTCAGAAGTAATTGAATAATCAAATTAGATAAAAAAAATATTTTTTTTGAAAAGTAAATGAACGTTTAGATTTAAAAAATAACTTCTGACGAACTTTTCGAATGCTTCGCCTAAATAAGGTGCCATGACATGGTAATAGTTAACAGTAACAAAGATTTATTTTTAAAAATATGTTCAATAGATCAGTGATACTAAATTAAGGGGGCTCAGAGCTTGATCGATACCGAAAAACGCGTAAACAGAGCTCTCGCTTCGAATCCCTATAAAAACAGAAGTATTCAATGTAAGTAATTTAAACTTTCTGATATTTTTAAGGTACGTTTGTAGTCTTATAAAATTATAAAATGAAGCATTTTAATGTAATAAAAGAAAAAATACAGCAAAATCTATATAACATAATTTTTGGAAAAAAAAATTAGGTGTCATATCACCACCCTCAAGATATCTTAATGTTGAATTGACATAAGAACCTAATTTTTGCTGTAAAATGATCAGGGAACTTCACTCTATAGAATGAATTAAGGATATAACTTTCTCTCAAAGGAAACCTTATTAAATAACTCTCAAATATGAAAATTTAAAAAACCCTAAAAAATACAAGTTTTTTTCCCTTATAAATACGAAAAATATTAAGCTATCTAAAATATATTAACTCATTCTATAGATAATGATGTTATATGCATGCAAAAAAAAAATTTAAGCCATTCCATCAAATAGTTTTTTTTTTTTTTTTTTTTTAGTCTTACGGATAGTCGTCAAAAATCAAGTTTTGAGAAAACGCGACTTAAAGTTGCAATTAAATGGGTGCGTCTATGAAAGTGATTGTTACATAAATGCTTATAACTCCGTTAAAAATGCAAATATTTTTATGCGGTTTTTTGCACTGTGTTCAGAAGTAATTGAATAATCAAATTAGATAAAAAAAAAAATATTTTTTTTGAAAAGTTTTCAAGCCCTGAGCCCCCTTAACGAAGTGCATTTGCTCTGTTTATAAACTGAACAAAATTTATTAAAGGTCAAACCCTAAATTACGTAAAAATGTTTACTCTAGCGTTCTCTCTCTCTCTCTCTCTCTCTCTCTCTCTCTTTTTTTTAGTCTAACGAAAGAAAAGTTTTTCCCAAATCATTACAATTTTTAAAAGCTCTATGTAAAAAAAAGGTCACTTGCACAATACTGCAATAGCACTAAAAGGAAACCACGTGGACACCAGCTGCTCTTCCTTTTATACACTAAATGGTAACAACTTACGACTAGACAAACTCCCCGGCTGAAGAATCTAAACCAAAAACGAAATTGAAGTCGAACTTCATTACTGAGGCACGAGGCTTAACAAATACTCAAAAATTGTCCCGAAGATCTCCTATGGGATTAGACTCAGCAAAATATAACGCTAATCAATACCAGCCAGGTTACCACCGAACCTAACAAATAGGAAACTGTACATCAAACGTGGCAAAGGCAAATGATTGTTCGTACTATAACTAGTTTTATAACTTTTCAGATCATGGTGCAATACCTCTTATGCAAACCCTTGCTACATTCATGTTACACTCTTATGCAAAAATACATGCATGTAAAATTTATTACAATTGCAACAACGATCTTGTAAACATGAAAAATTGTGCGGTTTTCGTCAGACATAAAAATCGACACACACTTTATTCACATTAGAGAAAATTGAGAGGTGTATTACTGTAAAAAAATAATTATGTTATTCTTTTGTTAACACTTATGCTATTCTTCGAAATAGTAATCACCGTTGGCTTCAATTGAATGATCCCAATGAGACAAGCTTATAAATACCCTTTTTAAAAAAGTATTTTTTTTAGACTCCAAATTTTGTGTTATAGCCTTTGTGAAATCGTCTCAGTTTCGGAACTGCTATTCCACAGGTGGTTATTCATTGATAAAAATAGGTAATAGTCCGAAAGGGCGACATACGAGGAGTATGGTGGATCAGGCAAAACCTCCTAGACCAGTGTTTTGACAGCGTCCCCGGTCGCTTTGCCCATATCAGATCTGTCATTATCGTGGAGGAGGAGAAATTCTCTCTTGTTGACCACCGCTGCCTGCTTTTGGAGCGAAGCAGTAGAAATCCTTTTCAACTGTGATAAGTAGACGTCCATTGTGATGCTTTCCCCGCTTTCCAAGACTTCATAGTGAACTATACCAGCGCTGGTCCACCAAACACAGAGCATTATCTTTTCAGCTTTTTTCTCATTACCGGTATAGCGGCCAATAAAACGGAATTAGAAGTCGACCAATAATATTTTTTCTTCCGTTTTTCATACGTTATCAGTTTTTATTCACATGTCAATATCTGCTCCAGAACGAGGCTTTATTGTGGCGCGACAGCAGTGGCAATCAGATGTTCATGCAGATGTGATCGGATGGTTTCGTCATATACACTAAACCTGTGTGAAAGCTCCTGACAGGTTTGATTAGGAATCTGCTTTATTTCTTCTTCCAGCTGGACTCTGTCTAACAAGGAGAGGGCCAACCTTATTAATCACAGATTTTGATTATTTTAATATTTGTTGTAGTGTACAGACCCCTTAGTCTCAGGTTCAACGGATTTTATACAACGCTCGTTAGTTCTTGTGAAACCGGGGGGTTGGAGGTCTAATATTAGTATACGATTTAAATATTTACTTTGTAACAACAAGGATAGGTTGGGCGTAGATCTGTTGGTACGGCGTTTGTAGGCTGATCGGCGGGGTCGGTTTCGATGCCCGAAAGTTCTATATTTGTTTTTCTTATATTTTGTTTTATAAATATACTTGTAATTATAACTTAATAATCACATTGTCAGTTAAAATTTATAATATTGTATTTCAATTATAATTTTAACCTATTTATTTTTTTTACTTTTACCTGAATATTTGTATAATTAATATATTTTTTTAAAAATCACTTTTAAAATGTATTTTATATATTCTGTATGGATGCTATAATATTAAACAATTGTGTCAATTCGTGATTTTAAAGAAATATCATTTATTCATTGCTTTAATAAGGGAAATCAATGCGATGATACTATTACTCTGCTTTTAAAGTAACAAACATAATTATATTAAAAATTAGCATCGGAATTAAATTACAACGAATTTTTTCCATATTAAAGATTTTTAAATTTGTAATACGTATGCTTGCGTTTTCAAATATTTCGTTTTCCCCTTTATCTTCTCTCTGCTTTTATTTTTATTTTATTCGAGTATGTTTTATTTTATCATAACTAGATGGCACCACAACAGGTTTCTAACAATTTTGGAACTTTTATTATTAAATAATAGATCCAATTTCTTGTTAAATGTCTTTAAAGGATGAGAAATAATAGTTCAAAATAAAACATGATAAAATTAAATTTAAATTTATTAACATTATAACTAATTTACGATATTAAAATTTTAATTGAAATTATTAAATTATTATTACAAGTATATTTATAAAACCAAAAATAAGAATGACAAATAATGTAGGGCGTTCGGGTATCGAACCCGGACGGGCGGATCAGTCAGCAAACGCCGTACCAACTGAGCTACCCCAACCTGCCCTTCTTGTTACAAAGTAAGTATTTAAGTAGTGTACTAATATTAGACCCCCCCCACACCCCCGGTTTCTCAAGAACTAACGAGCGTTGTATAAAATCCGTTGAACCTGAGACTAAGTGGTCTCTACCCTACAACATATAGTAAAATAATCAAAATCTGTGATTAACAAGATTGGCCCTCTCCTTGTAAAACCAACGGTTGATAAATTAAAGGTAGGCGATAGATAACATATTGCACCCTGTATATAATCCTACCGATCAAATACAGGGCTGTTCGAAATAATTGCAATACGTATTTGGATATAGACGGTAACTGCTGAAATCAGATTTTCAAATGTTTTATACTTTTCCTAAAATGTTTACTTAGTTATCTTACCTTTTTTCCCTAAATGAAGAAGATTTGTTAAAGCGTTCAGGAAGTGTTGGAAAGTATTTCATAATCTATGCTTAACCCATGATTTTTCTTTCTTGTTAACTTTAGATTCGTTTTCTTTTTGGAACAGACATGTTATTATTCCTCCATCCGCCATCTTGGATTTTTTTTGGGCGTGAATTAAAAACTTTTTTTTAATTAATAGTTATAATTATTATATTCCAGTTTTTTTAACATTATATTAATCTATCAACAATATTTAACCATTGGCGACATTTACTACTTGGCGGAAAAGGAATTTTCACGCAAGAAAAAAATCCAAGATGGCGGATGGAGGGATAATAACACATCTAAGCCTTCTTTTTTAACAAATTCAAAATTTAGTGCTTCTAATGTTAAATTACAGTTTCATATTTTCATTAATATACCCTGAAACTCTAATGTGCTATTTTTTTGTGGACCAATAATACTAAAATACGCAAACATAAATACGTTGAATTTGAAATTTTTATAATTTTATGATTTCAATTATAAAATTAATATTCGAAAAAATTATCAATTGCAACCAACAATTTTTTTTTTTGATGTATTTAGATTTATTAAGTCCTGCTTTATGGAAATCCAAAATTTCACGTTTTTCTTTCAAGTAGTTTTCAAATTATGCTTAAAAAAGGCAAAACGGTGGTTTAAGGGGCCGTTTATGATAGAAGTGACTAGATATTTTGAAATTTCTTATGCTATTCTGTAATTTAGCAGTCTTCAATGACTGCTTGAGTGATGCTTAAGATGCCTTGATCAAGGTTGGGGCTCTCTCGGTCAACAATCGAGTACCGAATTGGGTACAGTCCCTTAAATACGACCGTTATAAAATAATTATTTTCTCGGAAAAATTTCGTACGAATTGCATAAAAATTTATTTTTAGGCTAATTGAATGATGTAGAGTTCATTTATGCTGTCAGAATTGTGTACTGCTATTGAAAAAAGCTTTTTGCAGAGTTAGTAAGGGGTGTTTACTTTTTTTTCCACGAATGCACATTAGGGTGAAGTGAAAAAACTTTTTCGTTAAATTAATATTGCCTGAGTCATTAAATGGTACGAAATTGACTGAAACAAATATTCACCAATTAACAGCTCAAAATATTGACACCTTGAGGTTGCATACCTCAAGTGAATATTTGTATATCCTTTTAAAAATGTTTTTAATGCATTTTTAACAAAAGAAAAAATAATAATTAATTGAATAATTAATTAATTTGTAAATTAATATTAATTACTTACGTTTTCATTAATAAATGGCTTTATTGAAACGTTATTGTCAGATGTTAGTGCTAGAAAGGGCATTTCGTACATAAATAGCAAATTAAATTTCAAAATCTAATAGTACGTATTCTAATCTAAAAACTGTGACTGACACGTGACTTTTATTATGTGGAATGATTCGTTTTTGCGACGGTTGTCTTTGTTTCAACCACTAATATGCAAACACTTTTTTTTTTTTTTTTGACAAGACAATACAAAAGTTTATTTTAAACATGACATCAACTGAAAATGAAAGTTTTTGTAATGTTTTTGCATCTCCAGTACAGTTGAAAGAAACAGTGTTACCCACACATGTTGATTTAATGAAGCATTTCCTATGGATAAAAAATGAACATGGAACGAAATTTTTTAGCAGACCAACGGTATAAGAGAAAAACAGGATACATTTTCATTTCTGTAATTCAGAAATTGAACCATATTATAGAAAGATAATGTAGAACGGACATTCGGGAATCTAAAGCAGAGGAACTGCTATAATGCTTATAAAATATAATATTAATAATAACTCTTATAAAAATATTACGGATTTATAAGAAAACATCGTTTTAGGATCTGATTCAGAATTGGAAGATAACTCTGAAGATGAAGACGATTACGTTTGTCATGACGCTAAATGTCAGAAGTCTAATATCTGTGATACTCCCTCAACTTACAAGACAGGCCAAGTGAGAATATCACTGCCAAATATAGCCGTTTCTTGTAATAGAACGGGAGTATCGGGTAAGTCAGCTGCTATCATTGCAACATCTATGCTTCGTGATATAGGGATTGTATCTTAAGATACTCCTTTCAAAGTTACTGAATGGATTGAGATCAGGCGAGAACGACGATTACACGTTCGGAACATGTCGTCGTTGGCTGTGATGGAACAAACGCCAATGTTGGGACGAATAATAGCGCAGTTAGACAGCTTGAAATCTTTATTGGCCACAAATTATACTGGTTTGTATGCTTACTGCATGCAATTGAACTATCTCCACGCCGTCTTTTCCAGAAGATTGACGGATTACATTTGGGCAACACCAGTTTTCCGGAACAATAGGAAAATCTCTGGGAAACTCTTTTTGTGATAAGTTTTGTTTCTATTCCAGTTTCTCTGCGTAAATTTCATAAAACAAATCTCAGTGCAGACAAAATATATATCTTCAATATTTCTAGGGCAGTATCCTCGGGCGACTGCCTTCCAGATATAGCAAACAGAAGTCCCGGAACGATGTTTCATTCAAAACGGCTCAATACAGTCAACAGAATCCTGCGCCTGTATGTGTCGACTGCCGAACCAACAGAAAACTTTAAGCTCCTAGTAGAATATGTCATGAAAGTTTACACGTCATCCTGATTTGAAATAAAGAAAATACCAGGAGTTACTCATGGAGAACATCACCTGCAGAGAATGATAAAAAAAAGCTCAGAAGGTTTTAAGTCAATCGTTCACGAAATTATTCAGAGAAACTTTTATTTTGCGCACTGTAAAAGCAGTCTGCTGGCAATACTGTTAGAAGAACGATCACATATTCGAAACCTAGGGCTCCGAAAAATACTGAAAGCAAGAAAAACTGACTGGAAGGGGGTAAATACACCAATCTCACCTTACACATTTAGATTTGGAAGCAAAGGACTATTTTGAGATGATTCACTGGGGCAATCCTTTAGAACCACCAGCTACACCGCGTCCCAAAAGTTTAGACAATCAATAAAATTTGCATTAACATAAAAAGTAATAAGGTACAATTAAAATTCGTGAGATAGGTAATAAATAAAAGCAGTTTTGCTACTATACACATATAAATTATGATCAAAGGTTTGAAATTATAAAATATACATTAAATTATATAAAAATGTGTTGTCCCAAAATTATAGACACCTGTAATTTTTTTGGTTTTACATTTATAAAAATAACTAAAAACTTACTTTTAATATGTAAGTGTATTGCCACGACATTTTATAGCATCAAATACACGTTGTTCCATAGAATTAAATAAGCATTGCATTACAGAAGGAGGTATTCCATACCACGATTTGTCAATTGCAATTTTTGGGTCATTTAGACATGTCTAGTGCTTTCCATTTTCATATATTTTACGAGATAAGATCCCCCATATGTTCCCCATGGGATTCAAATCTGGACTAAGTGCTGGGCAGTCTAATAGTGTGATATTGTTTTGCTTAAACCGTGTTTTCGACTATGTCGTGGTATGGATGGATGTCCCATCTTGTTGGAGAACACAGTCTGGTCCTGCTAGCAAATCCAAATTACGTGATGATAGAATGATATTAAAAATGGCTTCAGTTGATAATTTAACTGTGCGTAAATTGCATCCATTTCCAGAATTTCAAAAAGTACTGTACACAGAAGAATTAAAGCTTCAACAAATGGTGTTTACAGGAAAATGAAAGCAAAACCTTGCTTAAAGCAGAGACATAAAGTTGCACGTTAAAATTGGACTAGAAAGCTTATTTCATACGGTGAAAAATGGATATATGTCATCTTCAGTGATGAAATGGAATTTAGACTGCCCTGATGGTAATAAATTTTACTGGCATGACCTAAGAAAAGAACTCAAGAACTGTTTCAACAGGCAACAAAGTGGAGGGTCCGTAATGTCCTGGGGAGGGTTTTCTTTCACCGGCCAAACATTTCTAGAATTTATGGACAGAAAAATGAAATCAGAGGATTATAAGGATATTTTAGTACAAATTTACTGCCAATTATGGATTTGCCAGCAGTGTTTTCCAACAAGATGGGGCATCCATCCATACCTCCACATCATCGAAAACATGGTTTAGGCAAAACAATATCACACTATTAGACTGACCAGCACTTAGTCAGGATTTGAATCCCATGGAGAACATATGGGGGATCTTATCTCGTACAATATATGAAAATGGAAAGCAATATACATGTGTAAATACCTTAAAATTTGCAATTGACAAAGCATGGTATGAAATGCCTCCTTCTGTAATGAAATGCTTAGTTAATTCTATGGAACAACGTGTATTTGATGTTATAAAGTGTCGTGGCAATACACTTAAATATTAAAAGTAAGTTTTTAGTTACTTTTATAAAAGTAAAACCAAAAAAATTACAGGTGTCTATACTTCTGGGACAGCACATTTTTATATAATTTAATGTATATTTTGTAATTTCAAACCTTTGATCATAATTTATATGTGTATATCAGCAAAAGTACTTTTATTTATTACCTATCTCACGAATTTTAATTGTACCTTATTACTTTTATGTTAATGCAAATTTTATTGATTGTCTAAACTTTTGGGACGCGTGTACCATGAATCTGAGTGACGAAGGCATAGCAAGTATGATTAGAAACGGTTAATAATTTGAAATTGAGAAGCTCGCTTGTCCTTCTCAAGCAGTAGATAGTCATGTGCGACTAGTAACACAAGCATCATTGGTAACACGTGGAGCAGAAGGCAGAAATGGGTACATTCGCAGTGCAATCAAGTAACGAAAGGAACTTCCAAAGTTTGACACCAAAGTTAAAATTTTTTGTCCCTCATGTGAAATCCAAAACAGAAGACTGATTAAAGTAAAATGTCTTCCGTCATTTTTAGAACTATTTTTAAGTAAGAAAATAAAGCTTTTGTAAACATTAAAATTAAATAAATGAAATTGATTTATTTAATTTTTGAGTTGAAATTCCTTTCTTTGGCCCTCTGTGTGGAACCTGAAGACGATGAGTGATTGCGCTTTTTTACAGTATCCTTTTAGCCAAACAGCACCATTTGATGAGTCAGGAAATGCTAAAAAAAAAAAAATCGCCTTTTTGACTCTATCCTACTGTACATCTGGTGTTTGCGAATAGCCGCCATAGCAGGATGAGAAGTTTCCGTTGCTGCACTGGCCGCCAATGTACATTAGAACTAAGGAAAATATAGAAAATTATACAAAATTTGCTATTATAGCGCCCCCTTCCTGCAGAAAATTTCGAAACCTGGTTGCCATAACCAAAAACATACACAAATAATTTGGTTCAATTCTATACATATTTTAATACACTTTTCGATCGTACAATAAGGAAAATGGCGCGAAAATCGCTATTAGACCGCCTCCTTCCGTCGGAATATTTTCAAATTTCAGGAGGACCTGCTGGCCATAGCGAAAAACATACACAAAAAATTTGCTTCAATTCTAACTTCATACACTGTTCGACACTATATGTAACTTCATACACTGTTCGATGGTAAAATGGCGACACACGAACACTCACAAGGAGAGGACCAACCTTGTTAATCACAGATTTTCATTATTTTAATATATGTTGTATGGTAGAGACCCTTTAGTCTCGGGTTCAACGGATTTTATACAACGCTCGTTTGTTCTTGAGAAAGCGGGAGGGGGTTGGCCTAATATTAGTACACAACTTAAATACTTACTAACAAAAAAGGCAGGTTGGGCGTAGCTCAGTTGGTACGGCGTTTTCTGGCTGATCCGAGGGCCTGGGTTTGATACCCGAACGCCCTACATTATTTGTCTTTCTCATTTTTTTGTTTTTTAAATATACTAGTAATTATAATTTAATAATTTCAATTAAAAATTTTAATATAGTACATTAGTTATAATGTTAACAAATTTAAATTTAAATTTATCATTTTTTATTTTGAAATATTATTTCTCATCCTTTAAAGACATTTAAAAAGAAATTGAATCTATTATTGAATAATAAAAATTCCAAAATTGTTAGACACCTGTTGTGGTGCCATCTAGTTGTGATAAAATAAAACATATTCGAATAAAATAAAAATAAAAGCAGAGAGAAGATAAAGGGGAAAACGAAATATTTGAAAGCGCAAGCATACGTATTACGAATTTAAAAATCTTTAATATGCAAAAAATCCGTTGTAATTTAATTCCGATGCTAATTTTTAATATAATTGTGTTTGTTACTTTAAAAGCAGAGTAATAGTATCATCGTATTGATTTCCCTTATTAAAGCAATGAATAAATGATATTTCTTTAAAATCACGAATTGATACAATTGTTCAATATCATTGAATCCATACAGAATATATGAAATACATTTTAAAAGTGATTTTTAAAAATATATCAGTTTTATGATGTTTTATACAACTATTTAGTTAAAAGTAAAAAAAATTAAATAGGTTAAAATTATAATTGAAATACAATATTATAAATTTTAATTGACAATGTGATTATTAAGTTATAATTACAAGTATATTTATAAAACAAAATATAAGAAAAACAAATTTAGAGCTTTCGGGCATCGAACCCGAACCCGCCTGCAAACGCCGCACCAACTGAGCTACGCCCAACTTGTCTTTATTGTTACAAAGTAAATATTTAAATCGTATACTAATATTAGACCCCCTATTTCTCAAGAACTAACAAGCGTTGTATAAAATCCGTTGAACCTGAGACTAAGGGGTCTATACCCTACAACATATATTAAAATAATCAAAATATATGATTAACAAGGTTGACCCTCTCCTTGTCAGACAGTTTGTACAGACATGCTTTTGGAGTCTGTGACCCCTAAAACGTGTAAATCCGTCGAAAACCGGAATTCCCAAAAAAATTTCGATTACAATACTTTCTTCTATTGTTTCTACTGAAGATAGAAGAAAGTGAAACGGGAAACATGCATCTGTAGTATGATATCATATATAAGTAAGGTTCAATTATTTTGTTTTTATAAGAAAGATTAAAGCATTTTTAAAGCATAACATCCTTGAAATATAAAATAACTTTTTTTTAACCCTTGCAAGTAAAGTATCGGACACTTGTTCAATTTGTGTCAATTTTTGTTTTTTCAAATACAGCTTGGTGTCAGTTAATGGAGTTTGTGACCATATTTATGAAATAATAATAATAATAATTCAGTGTATAATTTTTGAGAATTTTGTCAACAGTAATTTTGCAATGTATCTCTATTATCCTTCTAAAAAAAAAAATAACAAACAAACTATAATATGAATTTTAAATTTTGTAATAGTGATTTGAACAAGAAATAATCCTTAAAGTGTCAGCTACTGGGTGATTCACCGTCTATCTATTTCTTTTCGCTTATCATGTATTGCACAATGATATTCATTTGTATCTACACTGGAAAAAAAAAAAAGAAAAAAAGCAAATCTACAGATGTAATGTTAGAGAAATCTGAATACTTAATAAAATTTTATCTGCACACTGCACAAAAAAAGGATGTAAATCTACAAAACTAGTTTTTGTGTATCCAGAAAAAAAGAATAAGAAGTAAATGACTCAAAATATTTGCCCGTAAAATTTTTGTCTTTTCACAGCTTAGTACTTAATTATTCCAGAGTTAAAAACTCTATTTTTCCGGATGGATAGAATCGTATTAGGAGGTCCCAACTTTTGTAACCAATGCTATCTACTCTATTAATATTTTTCCTTCTTTATTCAATATAATGCTCTTTTTTTCCATTATTCATGTGCCCAGTCGCGGCAATTAGTGTGCCATGCATGTAATGCACTCAGATGCCTCCGTTTTTAACTCTTTCCTACATAATTGAAAAGTGTTTATGAGTTCTGTTCGTCTGTCAATCCGCCTGTCTGTCCGTGCACTAACCCGCGTAAATATAGCCCGATTGCCATGAAATGGATATATGTTATTGCGTATCACTATGGCAAGTTCGGTATTGAAAATAAAGTGTGTAGCATTTACGGTTTATTTAAAACGACACTCAAAAAAAATCCGTTGCATCACGGGCTATGGCAAAAAATCGTTTGCCGTGTATTTTAATGATATTACACTATTTCAAATATATTGAAATGGATATATATCACTGAAGCGTATTACAAGGATCTTACTATAGAATGTCGTGAACATAAAATTTGTCGTTCATTTACAGGGACACACAAAAGAATTTGGCTGCAGAAGAAAATGACCAATAATTAAACTATTGAAAGCCTACGAACGATAACGGCTAGAAGTGCGTTTTCAGTTGTGGTTCATTTTCATATTTAATTATTTTTTTAAATATTACTTGGTGTGAATAAATTTTATAGATGATATACAGGGCTGCACAAAAGTTTTCAACAACATCCGTTTGTTGGCAGAAATTGCTGAATGGAAATTTTCAACAGTGCATGCGTTTAACAGAACATTTAACATATTATGTATTATATGTACATATCTATAGATAATATAAGATATGCACAGGAAAATCGTATATTTTCCCGACTATTCATAGTAACAGCAGAAATTTGGTTTTCAAATGCATTCTACGTTTTCTAAATTTTTCAATTAAGCATCATCGTCCACCAATTGTGAACTTTTGTTATAGTATTCTCGATGTGTTGGAAAGTGTTTCATAATGTATGTTGTACGCATGATTTTTCGTTTTTTGTTATTTATTTATAAAGATGTGTAATCCCAGATAATATTTAAAAAAAAAAAAAAAAAAAAAAAAAAAAAAATCTCAATCTTCAATGTATAATCCTTACATTGTTATAATGTGCAATGATTACATTAAAATTCTGAAGATTATATGCAATTTTTGAAAATGAAGCCGTGAATTTCATTCCAAATATTATTTATATGACCTATAAACTAATATATCTCTAAAAATATAATCAGTTGTATGTGTTATTTGTGATAACAGTTAAAGTTTATAAAATAGTTGATAGCCCATGTGCCACTTTGATTTTTTTTCCTTTTTATTTTTATTTATTTATTTATTTTTTTTTTACAAACTGCTTACCGATATAAATAAAAAGCTCTGTAAACACTAGATCACACCAGTTAGGGCTGATATTAAATATTAAAAATTCATTATCAATCAGGAAGAAAAACTTTTCTAACAAATATTTAATGGAATAAATAGGAATAAATTTTCACGTATTTTTGAAATAGATTCAAAATGTACATAATGGACGCATAATTAACGGGCAGATTGGCGTAATTCGTATATAAGAGGTTTATTATTGTTATTATTATTCAATAGGCGCAAATAATTTCAGTACCTACTGCTGAAAATCCACGCTTCGAAATGTGTATTTAATTCCTTGATATTTAAAGTTTGTCAACTTACATTTGTACTTATAGTGCTGCCATCTATGAATATCGTTTTAAACGATTATCATTAGAACGAATTCATTGAAATTTCTTTTATCGTTTTCTTTAATTTTATTTCAAGTAAGAAACTGAAGAAATAATAGCATATTAGAATAATTTTGATCTTTATATATTAACCTTAATGTTATATCTTATTTCAGAAAAAAAAAGAGAAGAAAACACCCTAAATTGTTATCACAAATTTGAATTAATTTATATAAACAATTTCAATCATTTAAAATAACGTTCAAAGATGGCAGCACTAACGATAAAACTTTCGAATACAATTTTCATGAAACAATATGAACTACTTTTCTTTAACCCTTGAAATTTAAATTTAAACTTGAATTTTTAAATAGAACTTTGGTCTAAAGCTTGTGTGAGTTTTTATTAAATATTTATTTGTTTAAAAATGAAAGTATTTGTAAATTCTGCAAAGTCTTCGATATTACTGCAACATTATTATTTGATATGAAAGGATGAAGATTAATATTGGTCAAGACTTCGAAAGTTCCGAAAAACTAAAATATGTAAAAGTTGCTACTTCACTTTTATACAATATTATACTCCGACAAATTAAATTATTTGATCATGATACTAATGTGTTTTCCTGATTTTTTGTATGCTTCTAATGTTTTTTTTTTTTTTTTTTTTTTTTTTTTTTTTTTTTTTTTTAATAGTCAGAGATAATTAAAATGTAAATAATCTCTTCAAAAAAAAAAAAAAAAAAAACGCAATTCAATACCTACTGTAAAAACTTGAACTTATTTCAAACAAAATACTGTTCATAACAGATTACAAGAAAGAGGTTCTTTACCTTCAGAAAATGCTCCGAAAACTGTACTTTATTTATTTATTTATTTTTAAGGCCAATATATTTTCAAGATTTAAAGAAGTATTGATAAAAACAAAATTCCTTTTTCTGCTATTGATTTTAGGAAACGTTTCTGAGTACAGGCATCCTCCGACTTACGTAAGTAATGCGTTCCGTACATATTTATGTTACTTGGATTTTACGTAAGTCGAATTTGTTAATTATTTATTTAAAATTTCGTAAGAAACTGAAATATATATACATATTTATAATTTACACAGCATTATTTTATAAATAAAACATTATGCAGCAGTATTTAATAGGATATAAACTGTAAAAGTATGAAAAATATAAAAACAAACTGAAAAAAACATTTCTCAAAGAACAAATTTCTTTTTGAATACGATATTTATAAATTTAGCATTCACGAACTGATTTATAATAATTTTGAATCTACATAAAAGGTTCAAATGAAATAAAAAATAAGAAATAATTAAAGAGGAATAAATCACCTCTTCTCCATAAATTTCTTATGGCAAGACAAATAAATAGTCCAAGATAAATAAATTCCAGTCCATAAGCCAGGACTCGGGTCTAACAAAGGGGTTCTTCGAACCCATTTTAATTCTCCCCCCCCCTTTTTTTCCCCCTCACTGAGGAAGGGGATCCAGGAATCCTCGAAACGATCGTATGGGATTTATTTTTGTCGTGTATGTACGTTATTTTTGCGTAAAATCATTGTTAAAAATTTTTGCTTTTTTATTAAATAAATAATCCTCACAAAATAAAATAATCCTTGTAAGCATAATATGTTTTATGAATTAGATGACTACTATGAATAAGTAAGAATAAAGATAAGGTGTTTTAGCACTACTACTACTTATAGTATGCAAAAACAAAAATGATTTGACACTTGTAACAGCTAATTTAGTTCTGTGGTGGGAGAGTCAGCGCTTTAGGTGAATGGTTGTGTCTAGAGAAATGCTGTTCTCAAACTTCCACCACACTCTATATTGAAGGCTGGCGGTTATGATTTAATTGTATATCCCAATAAAAATCTCTCTCTCTCTAATATACAAAACTATATTATGGCTGTGGTTTTTATCTGCATATTTTATTTATAAAATAATTATCAAAAGTATGCAAATGTGCATCAAACGCGATAGTATATTCATAAATGTAATTTTCGAGATTTATTACGTAGCTGCGAATTTGCGTATGTCGCGTAATACGTAAGCCGGGAGATGCCTGTATTTTTTTACCGTTCAATTAATCAGTCAATTAATCATATTAATCAGTTTTCTCAAAATGGGATATCAATCAATAAAATCATAAGACGTTAAAATCAATAATAATCAACGACAACAAAATCATAAACGTTTTCTGTTTACATAAAATGTTACAGATAATAAAATATACATTTTATTTAAATTCCCTAGTGCTTTCGGTCTGCAAAACCTGCAGCCATCGTCAGGGAATATTTTCATTAATTGCCGGTTTATTAAATTTCAAATACGTCACTTCGTTTGAAATGGGAGCGTTTAGGGTAGCTGGAACTAGAAGTAGTAGTACTCTGGAAAAAAACTTTTGTAAAAAAAAAAATAGTTAAATGCCGATTTATAACTGCTGCAGTGAAAGTGACGTATTAAATTGAATGAATGGATAGTTAAATAATTTTCCTCCACAAAATTTTAAATCCAGTGTACTACTACTTCTACTACAAGCTGCCCTAAGAATTATAGACTTTCCTATTTCAACCGCAGTGAACGTGTTTGAAATGAATTGACCGGGAATTAATGAAAGTATCCCCGACGATGGCTGAGGATTTTGCAAACCTGAAGTTCTAGGGAATTCAAATAAAATGTATATTTTATTATCTGTCACTTTTTAAGTAAACAGAAAATGCTTCAAAGTCCATATTGTGTTGTTTGTCGAAATATCGAATTATAGGATCAATTAAACATTTTAAACTGCATAATTGTATTATTCAAGATCGAGAAAACTGATAAATATACTAAAAACTTCTAGGAAAAGTTTCCGAAAATCAGTGGCAGCAAATGAATCTTTTCTTTTTAATAAATGTCTTTTTTTTTTTTTTTTAATCTCCGAAGTATGGTATTTTTTATGTTTTAAAAGAATGCTTTTCGAAATCGACCGTAGCTATGAAGAGGTTAACCCTTTATGTACTGAATTATGAATTCATGAAAATTTTATCTTTTATATTTATGAAAAGTTATAAAAATTTTATATTTATGAATTTTAGAAATTACATTGGAAGATTTACATAATCGTTTAATAAATTTTAGAAGGATTGTAGAAGGATGGAAGAATTTAAAAGGATTAATTAAATTGGAATTTATAGGGATTTTGTGCAATATTTATAACCCCACTCAAATCTTTTATTTTAAATATTTTTCGTAGTATTATGTAGAATTAGGAAATGTGCAAATACAATGTTCTTACAATAGAAAATTTAAAAATATTTCTAGATTGAAAAATCCCCCCCCCCCCCCTCTCCCTCAACGCCAAAAAAGCTGAAAGGAGGCAAAGGCAAAATAAATCATCGTTTTAAAAATATTTTTGTTTTGTGTAACCAATAATGGTTTTGGAACAAGATAAAGTAATGCATCTGTAGCTCATTCTAAACTATATTACTACTAATCGATGTATTAAATGAATTGTATAACAAGTTATTTTAATAGTATATATAAGTACCGTCTTTAGATAAAGGGTTAATGTATATTTACTTTCCCGGTTATGTTATATTTTCCTAAATTGAGAAACAATTGTGTTTATGTATAGTGTACGTAAACCAGATGTATAAACTAAGTGAAAAATATTACATTGCGATTCAGTTCCTTGGGTAAATGTTATGAAATCACCAATACATGGGTGAAAGACAGGTAAAGTGGCCAGTGAGCAGCACCGTGCGAAAGGGGGGGCGAAGGGGGCGGTCGCCCCGGGCGCGGAAATTTAGGGGCGCCAAATTTGTACTACCAATTTCAGTTTTTTTTAATTGTCGTCGATCATTTTCATTGGAATTTTTTTTTTCACTCTTCGATATTCTATATTTTTGTAAAACTAAATGTATATATTTACATATCGGGAATATTTTTCCCAATGGAAGTACAGTAGACTCCCTTAAATACGCGAACGCCTGAAATCCGCGTGTTGTTCAGATGCAAACAATGAAATTTACAGTTAAGTTGCAGGAACAAAATTCAAGATGGCACCGAAATCAGTGACTACCGCAACGGTTTTTTTTTTTTTACTAAATTTTTTGTTAATCATTCTCTTTTGGTTAATACAGCTGATTTATTACTAGATAAATTTACATTACTTTTGATTTTGATATAAATTAGCATATCTATATCAAAAATTCCAGGATTCGAAATAGAAAAATCCACGAACCGGAAATTATTGCTTGCGGAATTTTTTTTTTAAATTATAGACAAATTTATTTCTAAACTTACAAAGCAGTATAAGAAAAGCATTCAAGACTCTACATAACAATGAAAAAAGTTACAGAGAGCGCAATAAGCTATATATACTGATAATAGCATAATGACGTATCGATCTTACGATCGCTTTACCACTAGATAGCAGCATAGGACTTTTGAAATCGAATTGAGTCGATTTCATCGGTAATAATTTAATATTTTTCTAAATTTTTATTTTACATAATTATTTTAATAATTACTTACGTTTAAACTAATAAATTATTTTAATATTTTACTTATTTTAATGTTTCACTTTATTGTAAGCATTCATTATAATTTCCCTTGCTTAACTACTAATCTAATTAATGTTTCAAAAATGTAAACAAATTAATGACCAGAAATTCGCAAAATTCTAAAATCCGCACAACCTCTGGTCCGAGGCTGTGCGGATTTGAGGGAGTCTACTGTATGTACATTTTTCATTTCAAAATTATTGCGCTGTTCACATTTACTTTTCATTGAGCTCTTTAGATCTGATGATTTTATAATATGCTTTTGTGATATTTTATTACAGTGTTTCTTAAACTTTTGCACTCTGCGGGCCCTTTACATCGTATACGAAAGTTTCTGCCACCTGCCACCCTCAGTGAATATGAATTGATAACCTATTCTGATTCCACTATGGGATCATTCTTATAGCCATTCGGTCATTACTTTGCTGTTAAAAAAAGGTCCAGCACAGGATGAAAATGCTGATTACATGAAATCTGCGATTGCATAAGGACTACGATTTTACAAACTAACGTTCAAGAAAATTATACCTAGTCCTAGTGGAGTAATTATTAACGGTGATTGCGGCTTATTGGATAACTTAATTAAGGGAATCACTATATTTTGTTTTCTCTTTTTACTATTCACCAATTATCATGATCGCCCTCCAAAGTTAGCCAATCCAGATTGTGGATTTTTCATGTGGAAGAAATTAAATCCTAAAATTCCTGAGCACAAAAATGCTCTAGAACACAGGAATGCATGCATTCGCTAAAAGGAACTTGAGAGACGTTTAAAATTAAATCATATAATCGACAGCAAGTTTGAAAAGAGCTAAAGTGAAAATTATTGAAAGTGAAAAAGACAAATGGCAAAATATATTCAGGATGAAATTATGAACTTTCTTGCCAATGAAGTAAGAAAAACGATTGTAGAAGAAATTAATAGAGCAAGGTATTTTTCAATTTCGTTCGATCGCACTCCATATACTGAGTGTCCTAAAATGGACTGACTGTTTTTAAAATTCAATAACCTGTAAATGGTGACAGCTATTTAAAAAAAAAAATACGAGAAGGTAATGTAAAATGTCAGTATTTTTTTACCTCGATTCCCGACTTTACTTCCAAATAGCAACTACAGATGGCGCTGCAAGCAGGGATGATTACCTCGGGAACTCAGCTTACGCTTTAGAGTGATAATGCAATGCCGAGGGGCAGACCAAATCCACTAGCTGCTCGCGTTACAAATGACTTTTTCAATTCTTATACTGCAGTTTTACAATTTCACATTACAACATAAATATCGATGATTTGTTGAAGTATTAAACAGGTTTATAGTCAATTCAGGTTACAGCAGTATACTTTATTAAACTATATTCGTGTAAATCAATCAAGTTTATACTGAATTGACAATTATGCCAGCAATGTATAATCACACAAGCACTATAAACCTAGCGCACATCTAGCGCCATAGGTGCTCAATCAAGGCCAAAACCGAAATCGCCCAACACTGATGTGAAAAGAGGAGGCTAAATATAGGTATGGGTCTCATTCTCCAATACAATCTTATTTTTAGGGGCCTATTCTATATATTTAACCTTCTTCCTTCATATGATGCTAGGGGATTTCAGTTTAGACCTCCATTGAGTGCTTATTGCTTGCCATCTATCTCTGCTATTTGGAACTAAAACCGAGAACCGCAGTAAAAATACTTCTAATATCTTACATAACTCTCCTGCAAGAATTTCTTTTAATAATTGTAACCATTTGCGAGTTACTGAATTTTAAACACAGTCCAGTTTAGGAATCCAGTACACCCCACAAAGAACAAATTACGCAAATTATACGATACCGAAAAAAGAAAATTTTCATTCGTGGAAAGGTTTCTTGACTTCGTCAAGTCAAAAAAAAGAAAAAAAAATTAGCACAAGAAATTTAAAATAAGCTAATGTCTGACAATCTCGACATTCACAGCTGCACGAGAGGTTCTGTTCTCAAAGACAGTAGACGGGAGGTGTTGAGTTCGACACAATCGCGCACGTCAGCCTAATCGTTCGAAATTGTCCGTAGTTTTCTTCGAACCTTGCGTAAATACGGGTTAGGTTCCCTTAGAAAGACCTTACAGAGGACACTCCCATCCCACTCCAGCCTACTATATCCAACTTGTAGATAATCGGCCGTCATAAACAATACCAATATCAACCCTTCAAAGCTCAATGTTGTGATATGGTACAAATATGTCTTCCCAATATAATGTTGTGTAAGCTCGAATCGTCGAAGTAAATAAATTCGTCTATTTTTTACCATGTTCTGCACATTCTCTAAACTTTGAGTTCGTGCTGCTGGTGTATGTCCAAAAATGTCCAGAACTGCATAAAATGTGTTTGTTTTTTCTTCTCTTCTACTGAAAGATGGAATATACTTATGTCCCACTTATCAGTTTATTTAAAGAAACATTGCGATACTCTATGGTCATGAAAAAATAAAGCTATATCTGCAGTTTACAAACAATTGCCACAGATTTTTAAAGCTCTGGAAGATCTTATAGAAATGAAGTAAAATGAGTAAACTTACTCAGGAGCAAAAAGCTTAATAAAGAAAATAAGGAAATTCCCCTTAATTTACGGCCTACTAGTTTGACACAGCATTTTAAATGAAATGGAAAAAGTTAATATTATTCTCACGAAAGAAAAAAGAAGAAAAAAAAACTGTCAATGTTTTGATCGCCAGCA
This sequence comes from Maratus speciosus, assembly GCA_963932465.1. NCBI lineage: Eukaryota > Metazoa > Arthropoda > Arachnida > Araneae > Salticidae > Maratus > Maratus speciosus. The sequence continues at coordinate 86,709,875 of OZ010790.1, forward strand.
AACGGATTGAAACACTAAAAAACACATTTCAGACAATAAGAGAGGAAATTTTTGAACAAAAAAGCGAAGATTTGGTTATGTCTGTAAATGTTAGAGTCCTTATTTGAGCAAAACAGAAAACATAACATTCACAGAACAATTTGACTACGAAGCTTCTGATGAAAGTGGAAATTTATATGAATGTGATGGATTACGTGTTACGTAGAGACACTATAACCGTGCAACTGAACTGGAGGTTTGAGAAACTGAGAAATGTAAAACAAAAATTTGAGTTTCTGTCTGGTGCGAATCTAAAATCAGTTATCGAAAATGTGTTAATATTGCCTGGACCTTGTTTTGTATTGCTGACTTGAATGGACTTGAATTGTTAAGCGAGGTTTTAAATGCGAAAACCTTATTTCTACCATTATATAAGAACTTTTATAAAATGGATCATTTAGAAATCCTTTAGTTGCTCCATAATTTTAACTTTGTGTAAACAAGGAATTACAAAAACATGGAGACAGAGTACATAATTTATAAGTATTCCAGTAACAATAAAGTAGTAAAAAACTACTTAAGATCTGCTATGAGTCGAGAGATTAAGCAACCTGAATTTACTTTCTATAAAATTCAGTGTGTCACAATCTTTACACATAAAATAATAAACGATTTTGTTACACTAAATGCAAGAAAAATAAAGTGGAAGTAAATGTATTTGCCTGATATTATATTTTATATTAACCTTGTCACAGAAATTGTCACATAACTAGTGTGAAATGGTTTGTGAGACCGCTCCATCGAAGGATAAATAAAAGGCATGATTAACTCATAGGATGGTGTTTTTGTACAGGACTGTTATAATTAAAATGCACCTATTCTCTGTTGATAGTACTAAAGTTCCAAACGGTACAAGATTTCGGTAGTGTTTGTAGTTAAACCAATTTAAGCTATAAAAATTGAAAAAAAGCCGCGGTCTGAGAAACCGGTAACATCAGTTAAAGATTAACCTTTAACTGATGTTACCGGTCTCTCAGACCGCGGGTTTTATCAATTTTTATAGTTTAATTTGCAATTTTCAGTTTAACTACAAACACTACCAAAATTTTGTTCCGTTTGGAACTTTAGTACTATCACCAGACACTTTTGAATAGGTGAATTTAAATTATAACAGTCCTGTACAAAAAGTTTAGTACAAAACCACCATCCTATCATTTAATCGTGCCTTTTATTCATCTTTCAATGAAGCGGTCTCACAGACCGCTTCACACTAGCTATGTGACAATTTCTGTGACATCAGTTAAAGGTTAATTAAAACATTGCTTCAGTTATCTTTCTTAATTAATGTACTGAAATTATAATTTATTTTTCTGTACGAGGGTGAGTCGGAAAATAAGTTTCTCCTGGCAACTGTGGACAGAGGTGTGCATGAAAGACAAAAAATGTAATGAAACATGAAAGATAAGACGTAACTTTTTTTTTCTACTTAAGTGCCAAGTGAGTTGAGGCATTTATCACACCCTTTATAAGCTTAATAAAGCCCTCCAGGAAAAAAACAGGGCTCTGCATACAAAAGAAGCGTTGAACGGCTTGCGTGACTTCATCATTGCTTGTAAAGAAGTAGTCAAGCATTGCTTTCGTCTGTAGTGGCCGTGCACGTCCGTCCAGGTCTCGGCCTGTCCAACACTTGTTGACGCCCCTCACTGAATTGGCGGCACCATCTCCGCACCATTTTTTTCGACATCACTTCTGGCCCATAGACTCCCATGTGGCGGTTATGGATTTCTGCTCCCGATACTCCACGTTCCCATTCTTAGCGACAACCGCTATCACTTCCTCTTTGACTACGAATTCACAACGCACTTTCTCTCCATATCTAACGGGAACAGAATGATGCAGAGCCCTGATTTTTTCAAGGAGCGCTTTTTGAAGCTTACAAAGGGGTATATTATCTTTCATACACACCTCTGTCCACAGCTGCCAGGGGAAACTTATTTTCCGACTCACCCTCGTATTACATTATGTTCTGCAGGTTTTTTGTTTGTTTTGCTTTTTTAGTACTTACTAGTTGAAGGGACCGCTTGTTTCCAATCTGGTTGTTAGCGATTTTTACCCCTTTTCTGCAGCTTAAAGAGTAACAAGAACTAAAAATGGCTAGAAAAATATGTGAGAAAGGTTAAGAAAAATCTGTCGCAAAGCATCATGATCTCATTAACAAATAAGGGCAATTTTCTTTTCTGTTATTTAGTTGTTTGGAATTTTTTAATTAAAATTAAATCTTTCAAAGTTCTAAAATAAACGCAAAATATTTATTCAATATAATTTATTTCTGTTTCTGCCCTTTATCAGTTTTGAAGGAGGGGGGGGGGGGGCGCCAAATTGACATGCTGCCCCGGGCGCAGTTTTCTCTTAGTACGGCCCTGCCAGTGAGTAGGGCTGGGCGATATATCAATAAAACCAATAAAATCGATATAAAATGCAAATCGTGATATAAACCGCGATTATTATGGTTCTTCATTAAACCACAACATTAACACGTTGAGTGCCACGATGACTGACACTGGAGCGCTGAAAATTTACAATTTTTAAAGTAATTTTTAAGAAAGCATAATCCTGTAATAATTAAAAAGTAGGTAAATTTTAAATATTTGTTCAGTAATTATTTAAAACAATGCATATTTTTTTCAGTTTTGTATCATATTTTAAACGTCAGCCATCGATGAATGACGCGTTTTAAACTGAAAGTTCGCTGTCAGCCACCGGTGGCTGACGTGGTGATTAACGTGTTAAGCAGCGCTTCTTCGGCTTCGAGTTCTCTAAATTCCCCAAAGTCTAAACCGTGGTATTAAATACCGAATCGTCTGTTCCGATTATTATGATACTAATGGAGTACTTCTCTGTAAGTCTAAAACGTTGTATTAAAAAAAACGATTCCTGGGTTTCCGTACTCTTGATATTAACGGTGCGACTCTTCCCAGCCTGAATCGTGATATTAAATGCCGTCTCCTCGAGTTCGGTGTTCATGACACTAATGATATGTGATTTCGTTTCGATGGGTGATAAATATCATACATGCAGTTTTTGATGCGATCGCTGACAGCAGATGATATATATATATATATATATATATACAGTAGACGCTCGATTTCACGAACCTCTTTTTTACGAATTACTCGTTTTTACGAATTGTTGTACTGGTCCCGACCAGCATCACATTGAACTAATGTTACTCCCATTTACGAACTTTCGATTTTACGAACAGATTTTATGAGTCCCAACGAGTTCGTAAAATCGAGCGTCTACTGTATATATATTACGGTATTGACGGTGTAAGCTGAATCTCTGAGCGTATGCGTTGTATGCTACAGACACCATCGCTTTCATTTCATTATAGTATTTAGATTTCAGCGGTGTTGATGAATATTTGCTCTTTGTTACTGAACAATCTGTGAACCAGGGCGATAAAGAAATGAAATATAACATTTTATTTCCAACAGTGGATTTAATTAGACAAATGAAATAATAATTATATAGTGAAGTCCCCATGGCCACTTTTCTAACTTTGGCCGAGACCCCTCATGTGGCATATCGTTAGAAAGGCCTGCGACTACTTATTCATTTTATGCACCTCCGGTGACTCCCCCCCCCACACACACAATTCCACATCTGGGGTGGGGCACTTTCCTAAATTTTGCCGACATCCGTTATGTGACATATCGGTGGAAAGACTTGTGGCCACTTTTTCATGTTATGCACCTTCGATGTCCCTCTCCCCACTTCCCCAATGCGGGAGGGCCTTTTTCTAAATTTTGCTGTCACCCCTCATGTGACGTGTCGTTGGAAAAGCCTGTGAAGGAGATGATCTGGTGGTTTACGGGTTCGATGAAATGGTGATTAAAAAAAAAAAAAAATCCAACATATAGATGAAAGTACAATCACTTTTTATTCATTCTCAATACCAAGGAAGACATCTCATAAAAAGGGAGCCTCAGATATGCAGCTATGTAGAAGCCCAGATTAAATATATCTCTATGCGTAGAAGTATGTCTGTTCATGACAAACTGCTCCGCAACGTCACAAAAAGAAAAAAAACAACAGCGGTCCTTTAGCTGACCTTCCAGCAGGGTGGTCGGGAACGAACTGAACGTAATGCGTACTGAATCACATGACTTGGCATATTGCATTATCGCCAACTAATAAAGTTTTTTGACGCCGGAATTACAGAGACAAATCATTGGCGGCAGGTTTAGCAGACAAATAATATGGCAGCCCCTCTTTTCAGCGCATCCACAGGACGTGAAGCAACCCTACATGTTTCAAGAATAAGTGCGACATGAAGTCTGGTTTTTGTTTATTTTAACAACAGATTGCAGTTAAATGGGATTGAGTAATCTTTAACGAATGTATGTAACATGTAGAAGGAATAATGATAAAAATGAAATATAATATGAAACTACAATTCAAATAAAATACTTTTTTTTATTTCTTTTTTTTACTCGTCAAATTCTAATAGAAAATGAGAGTTGTTTATTTAAAACGCAGATAAAATACGATAAAGAAAATGAAACGTTGAAAGAAAGTGCAGATGCACGGAGGTATAAATGTGTTCTTGAATGCTTTTAAATAAAGACCGTTAAGAATGGAAAAATAAATAAAAATGCGAAAATGAGGATTTTGAATAAGTGAAAAAAATATATGAAACTATAAATCTTTATATGTGTTGAGTAAAGTTCATTGTGAAAGGAGAAAGGAAAATAAATAAATAAATGAATGTAGAACTATGAATTGTTTTAGGAAAAGATAATTCTTATTGTGAATTTACTTGTTCAATGTAGATTTTGCGAAACGGGGGGAGGGGGGTGAAACCGATATGTTACAGATAAAATCTGCCACAAAACCTGTCACCGCTTAAATATTTTGTGCACTTCCGGAGCTCCGCTCCCCACTTTGCCCCTCCCCCTGTGGGGTTCTTTCCCAAATTTTGCCGACATCCGTCATGTGACATGTCGTTGGAAAAGCCTGTGACCGCTTAATCATTTTATGCACTTCCGGTGCTCAGCCCGCCAATTTGCCCTCCCAGGGGGCCACTTTCTTAAAATTGCCGACACCCGTCATGAGAAATATCGTTGGAACGGCCTGTGACCGCTTATTCATGTTATGCACCTTCGGTGTCCCTCTCCTTACTAGATCCCCCCCCCCCCCGCGGGAGGGCATTTTTCTAAATTTTGCCGTCACACCTCATGTGACATATCGTTGTAAAGGCCTGTGACCGCTTAATCATTTAATGCCCTTCCGGTGCTCCGCCCACCACTTTGCCCGCCCCCTGGGGGGGGGGAACTTTCCTAAATCGATATATCGCAATATCATGATATAAAGATGCCGAATTATCATGATATTTAATTCTAGACATCGCCCAGCCCTACCAGTGAGAACGAAAGTAACTTTTTGAGTTTTTTTTTCTCGCGGCGAAAAAGTCATCACTTGTGTTGCCATGGCTAGTATCGCAATAAGCGTGACAGAGAGTGAAAAAAACGGGACAGCCCCTAAAAAATCGGGACATCTGAAGAACTACAATAAAAACTTTTTAAAATGAAACCAGTGTAACGGAATCTTGCTTTAAAATGAAAATTTTTCCAATATCGACTAAAGCATTACAATATAATTATAAAATATACGTGCTAATACTAAAACCTATCTATAATGGAAAACTCTTCAATTCTTTTGTCGTCCCAGCCTAAGAGGTTGCTGCATTAAGTAGCTTCTTTTCTTTGTATTAAATATATGTAAATTATACTTTATCCATAAGGAAATGATGTAAATTTAAATAGTCGAACTGGACTTTTTGAAATAATTGACAGTAGTTTTATGATAATAATATTTCACTTTATAAATATCGCGTTTTATGTGTCCCGTTATTTTGTGTTTCGGTCCTTTTTGAGAGAGCGCAATTATTATTACGTACAATCTCATGAAAACATTTCGTCAAGCGTAAAAAGCACGGGCAGCAAATTTCGCAACTCACCTGCGATTGGAACAGATTTTGCAATTATTTGAAGAAATTTCCGACTTCTGACTGTATAATTTGTAAAACTTTTGAGCTTTGGTTCGCGAACTTTTTGGATTTTTGGGGAAAAGGGACATATGTAAGGAATAAGTTCCTAATACAAAAAAGTATCACGTAATGCAGTTACTGGAACACCCTGTGATTTGACGAAATTGCAACTTTTGACAATGGAGGATTTCAGAAAATTTTTACGTAAGATTAATGTACTTTCTGTATTTTTGAAAAAATGCAAAAACGCCCTGTCTCTTTCTTGAACTATAATTCTTATAGGCGCTTTGCGGTCTACAGAATAAACATTGAACAGGAGTGCACATGAGTTCTACACAGGGCTCGAAATGTACCAGAGCAAACCGGAACGATGTTCCGGTTCGTGAATAGCTAAATAATAAACTAGAAGCCGCAGGAGTCGTTCGGTAGCTTTGACAATATTGTTCCGGTACGTGAAAGTATGGAAAATATTGTTCCGGTTCGTGAAATTTTGACAAATATTGTTCCAGTTCGTGAAATTTTGACAAATATTGTTCCGGTTCGGGAAAGTATGGAAAATATTGTTCCGGTTCGTGGAATTATTAAAAGTATTATTACAGTTTTATACATATGGCCCTGGTTGCAAATAGCTAATAATAAGCTAGAAGCAGCAGGAGGCGTTCGGTAGCTTCATCACCCCAGGCCCTACCTTCCCGCTTCTCGGTGTATTTAATTTGTGCAATTTCCCTTTTAAATTTGTCCGGTTTCAATTTTTGATTTTTTTTTTTTAATCTGGCTTTTGAAAGGGTGTCTTTTACTCGGGTCGTGGCTGGGGATCTATGAACCTAGGGGATCTTTTGCTACCGCAAAAGAGTCCGAATAAGTGGAAGAATAAAGGGCTGTGGGCGAAAAGAGGCCGCTCGCCGCGTCGGTTGTGTCCGCGGTCTCTTTTCGTTCGCAGCCCTTTGTTCATCCACTCAGTCCGACTAGCCAGTCCGGAAGCTAGGTTCATTGTCCCGATAACGTCCTATGCTCTCTGTAACGTTTTTTTTTTTTCTAATTATTTAGAATCTTGAATGCATTTTTTAAATTGTTTTCTCTACGGTTAAATATAAATTTGCGATACAGTAAAGTCCCGATTATCCGAGTTAATATAGACCAAACTCACCTCGGATAAGGAAAAAACTCGTATAAACCGGATTTACACAAATCGTCACCAACTCAGGAGATGAGATACAAATCTTAACTTAATTTATTAATTTTTACGGTATAAAGTTAAGATGACAATTAATTTTTTTACACGAAAGTTAAAAACAAAACGTCTTATCGAGAAAAATTATATTTCTTTAAGCAATTAGTTTAACTCATAAATATAGGATGATTTTGAATAAATTAGCCAAAACAATATCATTTTTGCATAAGTTCACCCAAACGACGTCATTTCTACCAGCTCCGAAATTAGAATACGAATCTTAGAAGTACGAAAAGCTTTTGGCAAATAAAGTTATAGAATATGTGTGTGTGTGTGTAGCCCCACCAGTGGCCGAGAGGTTCTGCTATCAAAGCTGGTAGACGGGAGGTGATAGGTTAAAACCAAATCGCGCCCGTCGGCCTAATCGTTCGGAGTTTTCGTGGTTTTATTCGAACCGTGGATTTACATGCGTAAATACGGGTTAGGTTCTTTTAGAAAGACCCCCACTTAGGGCCTATATCCCTCTTGTTGATAATTGGCCGTCACAAACACAACCAACACTCTAAACTGAAATGTCTGAAACGCAGTGTTCAATTTTCAGACGTTTTAAAATGTCTGAAAATTATCAGACACTTCTTGTGTCTGAATTTCAGACACTTAAGTGCCTGAAACAAGAGTGTTCGTTTTTCAGACATTTTAAAATGCCTGAAAATTTTTAGACACTTCTTGCATCTGAATTTCAGACATTTCAAATGTCTTAATTGCGGCCATCTTTGAGCCGGTTTCCTCCCCCCCCCACCACCACCAATATGAAGCCATATTTGACCACTTTTCTTTCTAAGCCACATACGCAGCCATATTTGACCACATTGAAACATTTTTTATAAATGGGAATAATTTGTTACCATAAAGCAGAGCTGATCGCAGCGCAGGAAAACTTTGAAGCATCTGCCCCCTTATTTTAGGGTACCCCAAATTGGGTACAAAATTTTTATAAAGCTGATATTTTAAATCACTTTTGAACTTATGGCGATTGTAATCAGTATTTTGTAGTTTTGGAACAGGATATTATACATAGGGTAGATGTGCCAGTAATGGACACCCTTCCAGTAATGGACACCCTTCCAGTAATGGACACCCCTTGATGTTTTTGGTTCATAAAAAAATAACTAATAAATATTTAGCTTTAATTATTTTTTTTATAATTCTCCCTTGTATGTTTTATAAATCTATGTTATTGTTGACACTTTTAATCAAACCAATCAGGAAGCAGAAAATAATGTTTCAAAGTTTTGCTGTTTTTCTGTGAAAATCTTAATGAAGAGGTTAAGAGCTGGCTTCGTTTAATTAATTTATATATTATTTATTTTCTTGCAAAATTTGAATGTTTTTGTTTGAGTAGCAATAGAAAACTTTGAATTTTATATACTAATGGCTAATTACAAAATTTCATTTCTTTTTAAGGTTTTAAGAGGGGGTGTCCATTACTGGGATGGTTAATTAGTCATTTTCCAGTAATGGACACCCCATGTAGACAATACTAAAAATGCAATTTTAGTAATGTTTATGGTGCATAAAATACTTTCGCTTAACTGCAAACCTAAATAATCAAATTTAATTTTTAAATTATACTTACCAAATGTAATAACACCAAAACTTTTATAAATAGCTGCTTTTAATTTATTTTATATGATTAACAAAATTTTGATATTTTATTTATTTATTTATTTTTTATGTAGTACATATATATACCTCACATATTTTATAATCTGCCAATCAAACCAGCCAGGAAGCAGAAAATACTGTTTAAGAGCACGGTCAAAGAGGGGCTCATAGGGCTTAACCCCTCTCCGTTAAATAAAAACAATTAAGTTACAGAAGCTATTAAAAATCCTTTTTCTGTCTTAAATGTTTCCTTATTAAAAAAAAAAAGTAATACTATTAATGAAAGTTATAAGTAATATTCATGAAACTAGTAAATCTGCAAATCAGTGGCCTCAAACATCAGTTCTACAGTTTTATTTTGAAAGTATTTTATTTAGTATTTAAAATATTCAACTCACAATATCATTTCTTTCATATTTGTAATATTAATTATTATAAATGGTATATCAAGTAATCGCTGGAAGATTGTTAAAAATAGTGACACAAAACTAAACATTAATATTCCAAAACTTTTTTTTTTTATTACCTTTTAAATCAAATCCACCACTGTTTCAATAATTTGATAGCTGTAATTGTCTGATATGTAGTATTTTAAACTATCCATCTAAAACAATTAAAACATCGATCTTCTGATAATTACAATTATTGATGCAAACAGTAAATGATTATCACAAATATTTTATTAATTACTGGTATCCTAATTGTTAAATTTATTTAAAAATAACTATTTTGTTTCATTAGTAAGTATTCATTAAATTCTGGTTCTAAATACAGTCATAAAAACAATTATATTTATTACTTTTTATGGGGTGTCCATTACTGGAACAGAGGGTGTCCATTACTGGGCTTTTGGGTGTTTTGATATATTTCTGTTATTTAAAATTAAATTTCTATCCATATGGGGAAATGAGGCTATAAAAATGGTTAAATATTGTTGATAGATTAATATAATATTGAAAAAACTGGAATATAATAATTATAACTATTAATAAAAAAATAATTTTTAAAGAAATTCCTTAAGGGTGTCCATTACTGGCACATCTACCCTATATATACAATCACCTAAAAATGTATTTATGTGATATCATATATGCGAGCATAAAAAACGTTTATTACTTTCAGTGAGAACTTTAAATTAATTCTAGTCCAAAGATCTAGTATTCATTCGTCTCCCCGCGCCTTTCATATACTGTTACAAAAAAAAAAAAAAAAAAATTAAGCCTGTTCAATGCCATTAAATACAAATACATATTTGGATAAATATTTCTTTTTCTTAACCTAATCATTTTCTAAAAGTACAAAATATTTATTAAAATAAGTATAAGATCAAAACAAATTTAAAATATCAGCTTTATAGAAATTTCATACCAAATGTAGGAGCACGTAAAGCTAAAGGCACAAAGAAACAGCCCAGTTTGTCCATGCTGCAATCAGCTCTGCTTTATGGTAACAAATTATTCCCATTTATATAAAAAAAAAAATAATTCACTCCTTCAGAAAGAATCTTATCCCTGCTTTGTTGTTCAATTTTTTTTCCATTTAAATTAGATATTCCCAGTGACATTTTTATTTGTGTGTTAAATAAAATCTAACACTAGATTACACAAAATTTTCAGTATATGAGATCCCAACATTAAAAAAAAAAGTATGAAACTCTTACTTTTTTGTTGTTGTTGTTATTATATTATTTATCATTAGCAAGAAATATTGAAACATTTGACAACAGCACATTAATCAGCATAATGTTGAAAGACATTCAAAATATCAGTTTTACAAAAATAGAATACCAAATTTAGGACCACCAAAATACAAAGGGAAGGGGGCATCGCCCAATTTGCTAATGCTTTAATAAAATCCTGCGTCTGCAGAAAATCCAACCCAACGTTATGGTTCGTTAAATAGAAGTGACCAGAATTCGGAAGTGTCCGCTAATGAACATTCCCAAATACCAGAAATCTCTGTGTAGCGAAAACCTTCTTAAATCATACTATATTACTCTAACCGTTCAAAATATTCATTATAATCAGCGTAATTTCGAAAGGTATTCAAAATTGCAGATTTACGAAAATTGTATCAACTCCCCCCCCCCCCCCCAATAAAAAACAAAAAGGAGCAGGTACCCTTAGCCCATGTTTTAAGCAGAAGCCCTATGATTCGCTAAACAGACGTATCCCCTGTTCAGGAATGTCCGTTACGCAGGTTTTACTGTGTGTATTTAAAGTAAAACCTCCATAACGGAAATTGCTGAATAGCGGACACCTCTTTTTTTTTTTTTTTTCTTATCCCCAACACTTTTAAATCTGTACGTCTTCACCTCTTTAAAGTAGACACCACCAAATAGCGGACTAATTCCGTGCTCTCGAGGTGTCCGCTATTCAGAGGTTTTGCTGTATATTCATTTATATGCACATTCTAAAGGGTAAAAAGTATTTACATTTTTTGTGACAGTATAAGAAATATGTTCCAAATAAATTCTAGGTGCAGTTGTTGATACTATTCAATAATATTCTACAAACTAAATTTAAAAGATAACGTGTGTTGATATTAACGTTGTCATTAACGAACACAGGCACACACACACACACACACACAAAAAAAAAAATAAATAAATAAAAAAATAAATAAATAAAACTTAAAATCCATAATTTTTTTTTTTTTAATGAGTTTCTGTTTTATTATTATTTTCATGGATTCTTTTTAGCACCCAGATATGCTTAAAAAAATTCTTTGAGGGTTGAAAAACACTTCTAAAAACATTTTTCTTCCCATAAACATCACAATAAGAATAATTTGTATTAAAAAATGTTATAATAATATGAAAATATATGCATACTCGGAGCAAAAATAATTATAAGAATAATTAATCTTCAAACCATGTTACTTTTTCAAAATATATTAAATATCAGCATAGTTGCACTTTATCAATCAGTCAGAATTATTGGCAATACTTGTTTGAAATCTTGCATTAGAAGTGTGTTTTCACAACATGTTTATTTAGGTCTTAAATTTTATTACAAAAATGAAAAATATCTCCTACTGTCATGGGCGAGAATTCTTATACCCTTCTTTTTTTTTTTTTTTTTTTTTTCATACTAGGGGGCTCTGCCCCCTACGAGCTACGCTCGTCAACTCCCGTTCAGACACCGCAGACTCTAACAGCACGCTAATTTGATCGCCTTTAAAAAGATTTCGGAAGATTGAATTATAATTTGAATCTGACAATTATAATCTGACGTAATTTTCACCAAACCTTTCTTTCTCTTTTTAATATTCACGTCAAAATACTTTTGTTAGAAATGAAATATTATGATCATCTTAAAATGTCAAGTAAATGTCTCGCGCAATTTTTAAATTAAAACTGTTTTGCAATATTATTTTCTGTTCATTTTACGTAATAAGTGTAATATGACGTAAATTCTCCTATTTAGGACTTCTAACGCATGTTACTGAATTTATTATTTTACAATACTCTTTCTCATTTAAAATTCACGTGTAACTATAGTTTTTATGACGTAATTTTCAATGAGTTCCTGATTTTTATATTTTTTGTTTATAATAGTCACGTGTAAAATAAATTTTTAATTTGAATCAAACATTACTGGTTGCGATTTTTATACAGTTGGCAACAATTTAAATTAATACAATTTTCTAAAATTTGTAAAAAATATCTCTCGAAATGCTGAAAATTTGAATTTAAAATAGAAATAAAACCTCGAAAAATTATTCAAATTAAAAAACTAACTGCAATCTGCACACCGGGAAATTCTGACGCATAAAATGATCTAAAAATTATTAAATTCCTATGTACAGTTTTTGCTCCTATAAAACTTTTTTAATGGAACGATTTTGTCCAACTTTGGCATTAAATATCTCTTAAAATAATTCTTCGATTTGAAAACTGTCTACATCAGCGTGTTTATCAAACATTTTTCTATAATACTACCGATTTTCATATTTTTGTATGCAACTGTTTTTTTAATATTAACGAAGAAAGACGTCCGGTCACAAAAAATTCAAAACCGGCGGCGGCGGCGGCGGCGGCGGTGACAGCGGTAGTTACTTTTTTTTAGAATAGAGAGATTATGAAAAAAGTCATGCTTTTTTAGTTTTAACTAGGGGGCTCTGCCCCCTACGAGCTACGCTCGTCAACTCCCGTTCAGACACCGCAGACTCTAACAGCACGCTAATTTGATCGCCTTTAAAAAGATTTCGGAAGATTGAATTATAATTTGAATCTGACAATTATAATCTGACAATTATAATCTGACGTAATTTTCACCAAACCTTTCTTTCTCTTTTTAATATTCACGTCAAAATACTTTTGTTAGAAATGAAATATTGTGACCATCTTAAAATGTCAAGTAAAAGTCTCGCGCAATTTTTAAATTAAAACTGTTTTGCAATATTATTTTTTGTTCATTTTACGTAATAAGTGTAATATGACGCAAATTCTCCTATTTAGGACTTCTAACGCATGTTACTGAATTTATTATTTTACAATACTCTTTCTCATTTAAAATTCACGTGTAACTATAGTTTTTATGACGTAATTTTCAATGAGTTCCTGATTTTTATATTTTTTGTTTATAATAGTCACGTGTAAAATAAATTTTTAATTTGAATCAAACATTACTGGTTGCGCTTTTTATACAGTTGGCAACAGTTTAAATTAATACAATCTCTCTATTCTAAAAAAAAGTAACTACCGCTGTCACCGCCGCCGGTTTTGAATTTTTTGTGACCGGAGGTCTTTCTTCGTTAATATTAAGAAAAATAATGCATACGAAAATATGAAAATCGGTAGTATTATACAGAAATGTTTGATAAACACGCTGATGTAGACAGTTTTCAGATCGAAGAATTATTTTAAGAGATATTTAATGCTAAAGTTGGACAAAATCGTTCCACTAAAAAAGTTTTATAGGAGCAAAAACTGTTCATAGGAATTTAATCATTTTTAGATCATTTTATGCGTTAGAATTTGCCGGAGTGCATATTGCATTAATTTTTTTATTTTGACTAATTTTTTGAGGTTTTATTTCTATTTTAAATTCAGATTTTCAGCATTTCTAGAGATATTTTTAACAGATTTTAGAAAGTGATATTAATTTAAACTGTTGCCAACTGTATAAACAGCGGAAGCAATAATGTTTGCTTCAAAAAAAAAAAAAAAAATATTTATACGTGTAAATAAATTAAAAAATTTATTTACACGTGACTATTATAAACAGAAAAAAACATTTGGAATTAGAATTAAATAATTATGTACAAAAAGCAGGAACTTATTAAAAATTATGTCATAAAAACTATAATTTCACGTGAATTTTAATTGACGTGAATATAAAATAACGTGAATTAAAATAATATTGCAAAACGGTTTAAACTTAGAAATTGCGCTAGGCATTTATTTGATATTTTAAGAGGATACATTTCGACTATTTTTGTTAGGAAAGCGCAAATAATATTTAATTTCTAACACAAGTATTTTCACGTGAATATTAAAAAGAGAAAGAATAGTTTGGTCAAAATTACGTCAGATTAAAAACGATTAATTTAAAATATCTCATTTAAAAGAACTTTCTTTTCACTTTGTTAAAAAATACCAGGAGACAAAGACTCTGTTTACTTAATTCCTTTTATAGTAGCTTATTTTGAAATGTTGTTACACGTGTCTACGTCATCAAGTTAGTTTTATTTCGACGTTTTATTTGTATTTTTATTAATGTCGTACTATTTTATTTGTTTTTTCGTCATTTAAAATAAAAATTATGTCAATTTGTATAATTTGGCGAGTAGTTTGGCGATTTATATAATTTGGCGAAATTGGTCGACGGGATAATCAAGTAGTACCGCAACGGATTTGGCGTTAAATTTCCCCAATCAAAGAGAAATGAATAGAAATCCGTTTATAGAGAGATCGCCACTGTTTTTTAAATTATAATTCAATCTTTCGAAATCTTTTTAAAGCCGATCAAATTAGCGTGCATTTAGAGTCTACGGTGTCTGGACGGGGGTTGGCGAGCGTAGCTCGTAGGGGGCCGAGCCCCCTAGTTTTCTAAAATTTGTAAAAAAATATCTCTCGACATGCTGAAAATTTGAATTTAAAATAGAAATAAAACCTCGAAAAATTATTCAAATTAAAAAACTAACTGCAATCTGCACACCGGGAAATTCTGACGCATAAAATGATCTAAAAATTATTAAATTCCTATGTACAGTTTTTGCTCCTATAAAACTTTTTTAATGGAACGATTTTGTCCAACTTTGGCATTAAATATCTCTTAAAATAATTCTTCGATTTGAAAACTGTCTACATCAGCGTGTTTATCAAACATTTTTCTATAATATTACCGATTTTCATATTTTTGTATGCAACAGTTTTTTTAATATTAACGAAGAAATACGTCCGGTCACAAAAAATTCAAAACCGGCGGCGGCGGCGGTGACAGCGGTAGTTACTTTTTTTTAGAATAGAGAGATTATTGAAATTTTTTGCATGATGTTATTTAAATTGATTTTTTTAATATTTTCCGCACATATTTAATTAATTACGCCGATTTTTATAATTTGTTTATAATTACTTTCAAGATCGTTTCATGTTTTAAAATTTAAGTATGGTGTTGAGATGTAACGCAAGAAATACATACTAGGTATATTCCATCTTGAAATAAATTTTCATAAGGATTATTAAATATATATATATAGTATCGGCGTACAGTTGAATACAATAAGAGTGATTTATTTCCAATAGGAAAAACTGCAAGTTTACAAATACTCCGAAATACACGATAACACAAACACTTATACTTTCGAGATTTCTTTTCATACTCTATATCCACCATATAAAACAAAAAATAAAAAGTTCATGGTTTCTCAAAGATAAATTTAAATTTGTTAATATAAAAAAAAATCACTTCAATAATATACTCTGTAAGATAAATAAATGGCACTTTTGTCACTAAAAATGAAAATTTGTATGTAAAATTATATCACTAATATAAAATAAAGGAATTCGCAAGGAAGGAACTTACTTGTGCAAAGTTATATAAAAATTAGCTTCTTTTTAAACTTATACTGAACAATTTTTTAATATGTTGCTCAGATGATACGAGCTATTTAACAATCATTAACAAAATTATAAATATTCTTTTTTAATAGCATGCGGGAAACATTAATTCTATAATTTCAAAACTTCTTTACATCTTACCAGATCTAATTGAAACTGTTGTATTTTTCACGTTATTATTCAAACAATAAATAGATTATTTACTACATGAAACTTTAATTTATAAAGTAAAGATCTAGATGAGAATTAAATATATTTATTAATACTGAAAATCATATGCACTCATTGAAAAGCATCAGAAATAAGCAAACAATTCTTTTCACGCAAAATATATTTATTTGATAAAAAAAAGACAAAAATATTAAAAATGCAAATTAGTCTAATAAGAATAATTTAAATAATAAATAAATAATAATATATATGTAAGAACGTTCTGTGAATTATCATTCCAAACCTGTGGAATACCTTACCTTGGCGTAAATATCCAAAACTGTAACAGCTAATCCAGTTTGAAGGACATATTATTTTACGATATTGAACGCCATTTTAAAAATATATGCGTATTCATATTATTTTACCACTGTATTTTTATAAATATCATGCTATTCTTTTGAATATTTGGTGAGTCTTGAATAAAAATTATCGTAGAAATATTGAAAATTTTATATTTCCATGAAAAATATAATTCCCAATTGATTTTTTTTCGATCTCCATTTATAAGCACGTACTGACAAACCATTCCAATAAACCGAATATAAATTTTCGTCTATTATCTATAAAATGACGACACAAAGATATAAAATACAGACATCGGATCACTATGCTAAAAAAAAAAAAATTCTCTAACGACTAACACACCAACGGATGTAGGTGTAGATAGATGGGCATACTATTTCACAAAAGAAAGTAAATGCTGCGTCACTACTTTCTCTTCATTAATGATGATACACTCACTTTCTGACTCATCTTCGATTTACAAGTAAGAGAATTCAAAGTTCAAATCTTCAATCAGTGTAATGTTTTGGAAATAAAGCAGAAACTTTAAATGCTTTATAAGGTTATAACGACGACTGACGATTTCATTTATTATGTGAATAACAAACGTCATTATAGAGATTTCGGATTGAGGAAAAATATATCGTCACACTTTCAAATAATTTATCAAATGTTGATAAATTTAAAAGCAATTTTAACACTTCAGACAAATTTACTGTACTGAGATACTTTAATTCACTTTAGCAAATGCGTTGAGTAAAAACCGTTGCCCGCCAAATCAGCAATAATCAAATCCGGTCGCGTTCTTCTCGCGCACCGTTCATGCTTGCAACAACAAACAAACCTACTCACTTCAGTTCATTTTACTTGGTGAGTGGTTCAAATGGCTGAATTCCTGAAATGTCTAAAATTGCAAGTGTCTTAAATTCAGACATATAATCATAATTCTAACATTTTTTTCAGTTCATTTATGCCATGATCATAATAAGACGTTTATGTGTCTTAAATTTAGACATCTATCACGTCTGAAATTTTATTTTCAGACGTTTAAGTGTCTTAATTGCTTTTTCAGTCACATATCTGTTTGAATTTAAGACGCCTCTATTTGCAGTGAACCAACTAGAATATGTGCATTTTTATTGGGAATGATTTTGAATTAAAATGTAAATATATTTTATTATTAGAAGTATTGTATTTCATAAAATTAATATTATAATTGTCTTCTAACTTTACTATAAATTTAGATTTCATCCCCCCCCCAAAAAAATCGAATGATCTTATACAATTTAAAAACAACACATTGGATTGCCACGCAACTAGTATACATAAAAATCATTCTTAGTTTGTGTGTTGATTTTACAAATCTACAGTTTTTGACCGATTCACTGAAACGTTACATAGTACAGTCGTGAAAAAAAAAAAAAAGTAAACACCCCGTACTAACTCCTCAACAGATCATCGTAGACGAAAGTTACTGGTACCGAACTATTGGAAATAAAGTCTACTTTTAAATGATGTATATAAAATTTTCTTAGGGGGTCATCTACATATTAAAACGAATCCAAACTTAATTTTTTCAATAGCAATACCCGATTTTAACAAGATATTTCAAATCTTCGGTTCAAACTATGCCTAGACACCAAATTTCAAGTCATTTGAATGATAAGTTTTTGAGTTATAAACATTCAAAATTTAGTGCTTCTAATGTTAAATTACATTTTCATATTTTTATTTATATCTCCTGAAATTATGCTCCTAATGTGCTATTCTTTTTGTAACAATAATACTAATATACCCAAACATAAATACGCTGAATTTGCAATTTTTAAAATTTTATGATATGAATTATAAAATTAATATTCGAAAAAATTATGAATTGCAACCTACAATTTTTTTGATGAATTTAGATTTATTAAGTCCTGCTTTATCCAAAATTTCAAATCCAAAATTTCACATTTTTCTTCCAAGTAGTTTTCAAATTATGCTTGAAAAACGGCAAAATGATGGTTTAATGGTGGAAGTGAGTAGACATTTTGAAATTTATTCTGCTGTACTGTAATCTAACAGGCTTCATTGACTGCTTGAGTGGCGCTTAAAGTGCCTTGATCAAGAAAGGGGCTCTCTCGGTTAACAATCAACTTCAATTTGGATACAGCCCTTAAAATACGCTCGTATTAAATTAATTAATTTCTCAGAAACTTGTGGTACGAATAGCATAAAATTTTGTTTTTTGGCTAATTGAAGGGTGTAGAGTTCATTTATGCTGTCACAATTGTGTACTGCTATTGAAAAGAAACAAAGTTATGGTTAGTTTTAATATGTAGACCGCCCCCTAAGCAAATTTTATGTGCATCATTTTAAAGTAGACTTTATTTTCAATCGTTCGGTACCAGTAACTTTTTTCAACGACAATTTGTTGAGGTGTTAGTAGGGGCTGTTTTCTTCTTCTTTTTTTTTTTTTCCCACGATTGTACGTATGGTTTAAAACACTGCTACAATTAGTCAATTAAAAAAAGAAATATGAGAGTAATATTTACCCTTTTTTTCAATAGCCTAACATAGTTTATAATTATAGAAATCTCTTTCGCTTTTTTTTAATGCTAAATTTTCTTTCCTGTTACTCACTATCCAAAGCTGACACTATTTCAGACTCATTCGGTATATGGTTGCCTTTCCAAATTAAAGTCGTTTTTTAGCAAAAAACGAGCATTTTTCATATATAAAATAAGAAAAAAAATACATTAAAAAAAACGATTTAACAAATTACAACGACCATTTGGAAAATGATTTTTTCGAAGACTAAAATTTAAGACATAAAAAATCGCGCGGAGTTGATCATACATTATGTAGGCCATGAATTAAACATTAATAGTGTTATTACACGTAAAAATTGCAAGCGACAAAAATCTCCTGCGAATGGTCAGATTTCCTGAAACTTGCGTATTATCCACCTGAAACTTACGTATTATCCAAACATTTCATGGTTGGTCGAGAAAAGGCTTTTTCATCGTGAGATTTCCAAGAAATCTCGACCAATTTTAAATGAAATTTCATTTTTAAACTTCTAAACATCGCACAATACTACTTTTTACACCTTCGTATAGAGAAAAAAATGTACTTTTAAATGCAATTTGTTTGAAAGCTGTATTTCAATTTGTTTCTGAGTTATTATTTTTTTTGTATTTTTTATTACTTTTGTGTCATAGTGGCAACATCTCTGTTGAAAGTAAAAGGAAATACAGATTACTGTATAGACCAATCAGAAAACGAATAAAATGCGGATTCAACCAATAAAAAGCGTCAGATATGCTTCTGATTTTCTACCCTGAGAAGGACAATAACCATTTTTCCAAATGGTTAATAACTGCAATTGTGTTAAAATGATGTAAAATATTCATTTAAATGTATTTCAAGTTAATACATCTACTAAAATACAAACATTTTAATGTCAACAAAAATATCTGAAGAAAAAAAAAATGCAAAGTATGAAGTCAGTTTCAATAAGTACGTCGTCCAACTGATTTTAATCAAACAGTTGCTAAGTTTTATTTCATATTTCGTTTGTATATCATAGCTAAATCTTTCTTTATAGAATTTATCTTAGTGTTTTAAGACTTTAAATGCAGTGATAAAATTTTCTACGATTTATATTAAATAGAAAATGAAATATAGCAACCGTTTTCATAGATTCAGTTCTTTCTCCTTTTCAAATAAAGCTTCATGACTGACGTCAAGACTGAAAGCGTCTACAAATTGATGTCATATTTTTATGTAATCGTTATATATTGAGTTTTTATGAAAGAAAATATAAGTTTCCGTTTAAAAAAATCCCTGCCGGCTCGGGCCTACAGGCGGAGGTAGATTTCGAAGTTAAGTACTAAATTCTCCAACAAAACTTAAATGAAGATTAGAGATAAACCCAGTTTCTTCACAAAGAGTGAACTGTAGGGAGCTAAACTTTTTGTGAAAATTATAATATACACGAATACACACACACATGTATATGGAAGAGGTTTAAAAAATGGCTACAAAAAATTCAGAGAACCTTAAAGTGTTAAAATATGTTAATATTTCCATAGTCGGGTTTTTATCATGTTTTAATACGTTTCTTCAAACTCACATGGCGTTACATATTCACCTGCTGAGATCCATTATATTTCCAATATGACGCAATATACATATTTATTTAATTCGTCAAACTATTTTTTTATTTTGAGTTTTCATGCTGAAATCTTGCTGTAGAAAACTTATGACGTAATATTCAATTTGTTTTCAATTTGTCAAACTATTTAATCTTACACGTGAAAATTTTACATTAGAAAAGTAATTGTTGTGGTGAGAATTTTATTGTTTTTTTTTTAATTGTTGGCAACTGCTATAACGAAAAACTTTTATTTTTTTCCTGCCATTGTTGTGTAAGAGCTGGTTATATCAGAATCATGTTAAGACAGTATTCAAAATTTTGAACCCTCCCCATTTCCACCCTGTTGGGCCGATTTCGCCCATTTTCAATCCCCGCCGAGATATTAGCCATATCAAAGTTGTTGGCGAGTTTGAGGACAATCCGTGCATAATTGCGTCTTTTATCGTGCGGACAAAATTTAGTACATACATACATATATATATATATATATATAAACTTTTTAGGTGGGGGTGGTTTTGGGTTCCTGGGGTCCTATAATGAAAAGTTATGAAGGAATTTTTCAAAAGTCGCCCCATGGTAACGACTGCAATAGGTAGTATTTCTTACGAAATCTACCTAATAATCTGGCAATCCACCCAGAGCTACCTGTGTGAAGACGATTGATATACTGTCCGTTAACAGAGCATAGATAAAAATAGTTTTAAATTTAAAACGCTTTTTTTTTACATCGAGTATGTATATATATATATATATATATATATATATATATATATATATATATATATGTAAATCGCTAGATAAATAGATAAAAATCGTTTTTTTCAAAACACTAATAGATTTTTTTTCTCTTTTTATGTTGAGCATGTTTTTTAGATTAAAAGAAATAGATAGATAGCTAGATAAAAATCGTTTTTAATTTCAAACAATAATATATATACATTTTTTACATTTAGTATGATTTTTAGATTGGCTAACAACTACATCAAAAAGCGTTTTTGGTACATAATTTTTTTTTTTGTTCTTATTTCCACCAACATACAGACAGCATTACTCACGGATATGTCTTAAAGTATATCTTTAAGAACAAACGGTTTAGTCTTTCGTTATTGGGTTGCACGCAAATTTTACGTTCTTAAAAGTTACATTAAATTCCATAACAAATCGTTGGATTTCCTTGCGTAAATATAGGCTAGGTTCCCTTAGACAGACCCAAAGGGATGGCACCCCTCCATCCTTTGGGCCCATATCTCTCGTGCTGGTAATTGACCGTCACAAAATCAACACCAACACCATAACAAATCAGTAAATTCAGATACGCTTTTTAAGAAAATTGTATTTGATTTTTTTTTCTATTCGACAGCGTAAAAAAATATTTGTGAGCTGTTTAGAAGTTTAAAAAAAAAGTGCTGTTAAAGGAAACTTTATTTGTTGTGGAGTTGTCACCGTCAGTATAGCAGCATTACTCCCATACATCTGTTTCTTTATAATATAGATATATGTCATAGTAAACAGAATTTCACTAAATGCACCTAAATTTTATTTATTAGCCCAAGGTACGGAATTCTCTTTCTTTCTCACAGCTTATTTTGTGTCGTCTCCGAAAAATAACGTTACCTTACAGAAGCCAGCCGTAAAACAAAGTAATACGATTAAATAGTCTATAGTAATTCTTTTAACTTCTAAGCATCGCACATTTTCAATTTTTATACCGCCGTATTCGAAAAAAAAAAAACTACTTTTAAATGCAATTTGTTTGAAAAGTGCATCTCCATTTATTTTTGAAATATTAATTTTTTTGTAGTTTTTGGAGCCATTTGCTTAATATTGACAACGGAAGTACTCCATTTCTGTAAAAGTAAAGGAAAATAGAAGTAAAATATTAATTATATATTTTTGTAGTCATTTTTTCATAACAACCGAATGAAAATGTAATTAAAATATGTGCTATTTTGAAAAAATATAAACGAATGATTTCTGTTTAAACATGGATGATCTATTTGAAAAAATATTAAGGAATGATTTCTGTTTAAACATAGAGGAGCTATTATAATCTATATTTTATTTTAGGCATCTATATTAATGTTACAAACAAATGAAGGCCTATGAATCATTAGACAGCCCCCCCCCCCCTTTTTTTATGGCCGAGTTTCTTGAATGACTTCATCTTTTTACTGCATTTGTGTATTTCGCGATAGAGACGTCCTATGCCTACTTCACTGTAGATGTTTAAGAGTGAATCGTAAGTGTGGAATTCTTAAGCTTGTGCGAATGATGTCATTTTACGTAAAATAAAAGCGTGTGCTGTAAGTCTTAAAATTGAAATATGTTTTGAACTATTTATATATACACATTTTTTTTTTCATCACATTAAATTCTGAAAAAGCAGTATTCCTGTTTTCTAATTTATATATATATATTTTTTCGTTTTGTCAGGAAATTGTATATTTTTCTGTTACATGCGCCATAGAAAATGCACATTTTCATACATAAAACTGGTGAACATTACTACGGTTGCGTCGAAGTAGCGTCATTTTTTAGGTTCGTTCGTAAATATATAAATACGTGTAGCACCTACAGTCTTCATCTGGTCCGTCCGTCTGTCCGCATATAACATGTCAAAAATTCCCCTTACCAATTTTCAAATCGTTGCAGAATTTTGTCTAGTAATTTCAAATTTTATGAAACTCAAATCTAAACTTAAATAGATAATAATAAAAGTTTTCTTCTTTCTATAAAATCCCATCATATGTAATTAATTCAATAATACCCCATAATAGGTAATGATTCTAGGTTCCCATGGTGATTACGCCATATTTAAGTTGCAGTGCTATTATTTCCGTATTACTGTATTCAACATATATAATCGTAATAAATTTTATATTCATGCATACTTGCATAAGAGATCAACACTTATTGCACCAAGATCTAAAAATTTATAAAGCTAGTTATAGTATGAATGCACCAATTTCCCATGTTTGATGTAAAATATCCAATTGTTGCGATTTTTTAACTATTTATGGGCGGAAAGCACAGAGCTCCGCCACACTGTTAAAAATTTTGCAGCATTCTGGCAGGTCATTCGACCGTTTTTTGATAAACGGTTTCATAACCATAATTTAATTATATTCTGACCATAAAATGGCCAGTAATATGGTCATAATAGTGTTAAAATTACGGTTGTGTAACCGTTTCGGAAAAAACGGTCAAATGACCTGCCAGAATGCTGCAAATTTTTAACAGTGCACTGCGACCTTCGTATTATGGCATTTTGTTTTATTTTACATAGAAAGAACCCGTGGTCAACACGGGCGAAGCCGGGTTGTTCTGCTAAGATATTCTACTAGCAAAGCTGTTTCTCGGATTCTATTAGCAAACAGCAACTTTAAATTTTATAATAGGGTTAAATTTTCTGTGAAAAGTCTTTTTTGACTATAATTTAATGTTACGAAAAAAAGATGAATTTCACGGTTTAAATTTTTAAGGATCGAAAACGAAACCGAATTTCTGTAATCTTCCTATTTTCGACCGAAAATGAAAATGAAAATTTCCAAAACAATTTTTTAAGTAATTAATGCATACATAAATATGCATAATTATTAATTAATTAATATACAAAATTATTAATTAATTAATATACAAAATTATTAATTAATTAATATACAAAATTAATTATACTAATTATATTAATTAATTATAATTAATTGTACGTGTGGCACAAGTTTTCTCTCTGTGAGTCTGATCAAATCTTTTTACTTTCATATAAAATAAAATGTAATTAACTAATTTGATTATGAATGAATTATCTTCTAATTATACGAATTCCATCTAATTGAAAATGATTTAGTTATATGATTATCTTTTATAATGAATTTTGTAAATGATCATTTGTCATACTAGAACTTTCCAAAAGAGTATTCGAAAAACTTCTGCGTTTTCAAACTAAAAATTTTCTATTACTGTTAAGACTGCCACTATTAATGAGCACTTGAAAAGCGCATTCAAAGTTCAATCTTATATGCATTGCTTGCTTTACAATTTGCACTCATGTCTTAAGACTCTGATGACTGATAATTATAAATCACGAAGTTCATAGCAATAAATGAAGGGTATCTCATTTGAGCCGATACAGCTTAAAACAATGAGTAATATTGAAAATTTCCGAAGGAAAAGACGAGATTTTTAGAATGCATATAGTTTCGGCCAAATTTTCACTGAAAACGAATTTTTGGGAAAACTCGGATGTGGACAAAAAATTAAAACGAATTTTCGGTTGATCTCTAATTTTCTTGTAAATGTTACTTAATAATAAAAGTTTGTTAATGCCGCCATCTATGCTGAGAAAAAGAAAACGTTTCCATATACAGTGTAACATCAAAAATCCGGCATTCAGAAATTCGGCAACTTCAAAAATCCAACATCAAAACCGAATTTTTCCCTTCCTTTTTCTTTTATACTTTCAAGTTATGGTAGACTAAAAATAGCAATTGTTTATGAATTAAAACCTTCAAAATCGAAAGTAAAAATCGAAAAAAATAATATTTGACATTTTTTTTTCTTCATTTGTTGGAGGCGATTATTTCTGAAATTTTTTTCTGTGGCTACACTGTTGCCCATTAACGGTGTGGAGGCTGGTACACAAGTTCTTTGGAATCTCTCTTCTGAGGCTGTGCTAAATGGAACCGACAGTAACGCTAGTAACAGCTCCAAAAATGAGGATGAACAAAAGGCATAAGATAAGGCGTCACTAGAAAAATGCATAAATTGGGTGGAGAATTAATATGTGCTTTAGAGAACATGACTGTATTTCCGAAATAGAGATTCTCCATTTGTATAAAAAACAACAAAACCTTGTTAACGAATCGCTAAAAAAATTGAAGCAAACAAAATTGATATCGATGTTTCCAAAATTATACGAGAAGAAATAATTTCACTCTTTATTAGAATTTTTATTTTTTTTTTTTTCTGTAGAATAGAAAATATTAAATATTGTGAGTTTATTTTTATATTTAAATTTCTTCTTTTTTCTTACATAATTATCACTTAATAATGAATTAAATTATGGCAAATGGAACCATTAAGGATATAGTACTACTTTTGATATTCCTAGTTACTACTTTTGACATTCCTTCAAAAATCGTCTCGGTCCGGAGGATG
Organism: Maratus speciosus; assembly: GCA_963932465.1. Lineage (NCBI taxonomy): Eukaryota > Metazoa > Arthropoda > Arachnida > Araneae > Salticidae > Maratus > Maratus speciosus. Next base: position 86,735,601 of record OZ010790.1, read on the forward strand.
CCAGATTTTTGAAGTTATATTGTATATATTATTTTGAATTTCAAAGGCAAATAGCAATGTTACATTTTAAAATGATAATCAGTCCCGAGAAAGGTGTTAGTTGGCTTTCAGTAGAATATCGTGTTAATAAATAAAACATTCAAGTTAACTTTTCGATGGAAAGTACTGTTTTATGTTAGTTGAATTTAAGTTTTGCTATGTAAGTACATTTCCTCATATATATTGTTTCAATATACAAGTTCTTTAGTGCTGCCATCTATTTTCGTAATATTCAACTAAATTCCTCAATAGGTTTTTTTTAACGTAAATTTGTTTGCTTCTTTATTATACAGATTATTTAATACTCATTGTGTATGGCATATATTCTATCGATGGACATAAAATGGAGAATTAATTAAATGGAACAAAATGAAAATACTAATTAACTATCGAAGATAAAAATAGCTTTATTTTTTGAAAGCTAATAATAATTTTCTTTAAATTAGTTTTTTCAAAGTAACTCATCTACCTTTAACGAGCAAATTCACTTACAGTTTTACTAGATGGAAAACAACATGAAAATCGTTGAAATTTTTTGGGGGGTTTATCCAAAATACATCAAAAGAGGCTATAATTAACATATTGTATATTTTCATTGCTAGTACAGCTGTAACAGAAGTATTCTTTTACACAAATACAAATCAAATTAAATATATATATATATATATATATATATATATATATATATATATTTAAAACTAAAAAATACTCATGAAAAGATATTTTCTTGCTTTCATAACGATAGTAGTAAAATTAATATTGATTCCAACACCTTTTTATATGTATAAAATTTTCGGAGAGAATATAAATCGGAAATATTTTAATAGATGTCACCACCAAACAATTTATATGAAAACAAAGATTATTGTTCGAATACTGGATTCAATGGTTTTCGAACTACATGCTAGCAGAAATTATAATCCCCCCCCCCCCCCCCCAGATAATATAAAGATTTAGTTAGTTTTTATCACTATCCTTACTACTTCTATGCAGTCCAAGATAATATATATGTATTTTTATCAGAGAAATTTCATAATGTTGAAACTTTATTTTTTATGTTTTTTATGAAACAAGGAGCTACCCGTTTGTTTTAAAATGAAATGTTAGATTAAATTTGTAATAAAGATGCAAAAAAATTACAATATGAAATCCATCTAACATAGGCTAATCTAACTCTTAAAACAGATATTTTTAACCAAAGTTACGAAAATACTATTTCCATTAACTTCAACTATTCAAAAATAAATAAATAAATAAATAAACTTTTTTTGTATAAGTAATAAGTAATACGGTATTAAAATAAGTAATGATGAAGTTTTCAATTAATGCTTTGATATTTGGTACATGGAATGAAACATCAGCAGAAAATTACGTCACTTTGACATAATCATGATATGTATTAGTATTTCTATTGTTAACATCTCTTTGTCTCAACTATTCTCCAGCGTACAACGATGAATGAGGTACCACTGGATGTATTTTTTTACCTACATCCAACGTTACATACTGAATTTAACTAATATGCATCGTACAACTATGGATGAGGTATCATGGAATAGGATTTTTTGCGCACATCTGACACTGCATACTGAATTTTCGTTATACTTTCGAATTAAGTAGCATCATTTCTGATGTCAAACTTTCTTTTTCTGTGCACATAAAAAACGCAGAAATATGAATAGGGTATAATTCGAGATGTTTTTGAACAGGCTTTTTACATATTACACTCTTTTTTATGAACACTTAGCCGGAAACGTACAAGTCTCTGAGATGGTTGCCTGTACATATCAACCCTTTACACAAAAATGATAGCGTCCCCAATCTTATCACGCAGTCTAATCCGTGCTCTATTGGTCCACTGCCTCTCCCATTCATTTGCAGCACATGCGTATTTTTAATTATTGAATGGATTTTTTTTTTCAAGGCAGTCTGTTAGACGGAGTGTTTCCGTTTATGTAATTTTTTGCTCTGAGATATTAAAATGGAGGAGCCGTCATAGCGGTTAATTTATGGAAAAAAAAAAAAACTTTGAAAAAACTGTTTTGTGATGGTTTGATGAAATAGGAAGTGGCATAAGCGATGTTGAAGTATTTCAGATGATGAATATATAAATTCTGAATACGAAAGTGATTTAACATTGTTAGAAAATGCATAAAAAATGCAGATATTTAGAACATGCTGCAATATTTACTACTAAATGTTTTGTTAATTTTACTGCTTAATATTTTTTTTTCTATTTCATATTGTACCTAGATATATAAAATAATTTGCATTTATTTAATTATTTTAATTATTATGCCGAAAATGTGATATTTTGAACAATAGTGTGTAATTTAAAAATATTTTCTGTCTCCGACATTCAAAACTTATTTTTTATTGATATATTAAAAATTGGTCCTCTTAATGCATTACTATTAAAGATTAAGTTCACTATTTGGCAAATTGTTAAGAGTTATTTTCTTATTAAAATTTTATAGCAATTTTTAAAATTTCGCAGTCTTGCCGATCTGAACATTTCTGTTTGTGCACGGAATTTTCACATTTCCGGTTAAGGGTTAAAACAAGTCGTTTGATTAAAAAAATTGCAGTTAATTATGAATTATTGAAAAATATATCTAAAAATAATCCCAAAGATTGCAGCAAGGAAGCCTCGCACAAGTCTACTTGTATATACTCGTATATGTGTGTTTTTTTTTTTTTTTTTTTAATGAAATTTAAGCATAAAGTAAATTTTGCCATCTCAAAGTTTACATGCGTATTTTCATATTCATATTCACCATTTTAAAGTTATTTTAACGCACAATAGATAGTTCTTCAGAAGTACATTTTCGAAACTCGACGTCTTTTTTGTTAGCTATAACTTTACAAATGAACATTCGCACTCTTGACTTGAAATTCTAATCTCAATACCGGCTAGTAAGAAAACCCTGAAATTCAAGATTTTCAGGCGGATTCGTAGCAAAATATTTTTATCAAAGTAAATGCCAATTTCCTTTTAAATAAGATATTTATTTCACACACTGAAACATTTCGGCTCTAAGTCAAATTAACGTTTCAAACTCAATGTCAACAAAATGAAAAGAATATTGAAGTGGAATGTTATATCTTTTAACGGCCTTAGATCTCAAGTATTGTTAAAGTATTTTGAATAATCGCGCATCTAAACATGATTGGTAATTGAGAATCAATTTTTGGCGATAAGCCTTTCTAGTACAGATGGTACGTGAGTACCGAAAAAAAGTGAAACAAAAACTTGTCAAACATGGTAAATCAACTACGAAAGGTTTCAACTACTTAAAATTTAAATTTTATATTTTTTCTTTATTTTTCAAATATTTCTCTTTTTACTCATTTCTTCATTTTTTAATTCTTTCATTTTCCTCTTTACATTTATACTTTCATTCATCACACTCATTTTTCTCTTCACAGTAATTTATTAAACAACAGCTAATATCATCCATTTATATCATAATTTAAGCTTTTATTTAACTTAATGCGGGCTTAAATTTTCTTTTTATTTATTTTTTATATATTTTTTTCAGTATTTTTGAGAATACACTATTATTTACATTTTTTCACTTATCCTTTAATTTATTTTTTATTTTTCACTTATATGAGTAGTTTTTAACTACATTTTATCTTTTCCCAATAGCTCATTTATTTTTGTAAATTATTTCATACTCACAATGGGCGTAAAGTTGTCTACAACTAGGAAGCCCCCAGATATGGCGAACCATTTTGAGTATGTGTGTCAAAGATTTTAAAATTTTTATGTACCAACATTCTAACGTGCCAGAAAGATTTTAACTTAGATAAAATTCAATAATTAACTTTCACAGAAATTTTACTTAAATATTTTTACACTTATTTTAAATTTGATTCCTAACTTAATTATTATGCTGTATTTACTCAATAATGTCGCATCAAATTCTATATTAATAATTTGTAAATGTGTTTTTCTTTTATTGTGTCCTTTTATTGTGTCTTTTATTGTATAAATTACTTCCGAATCAGATCATTTTTAGTGCTTCAGGTTCAATAGATACATAATTATTTACACTAACAGTTAGAATTCAATTTTCAAAAATAAAACCTTTGAAATCTGATAGAGAAGCAAAATGATTTGGAAAACACTATATGTTGATTGGTTTGGCGAGAAAATGACGTTACATGGGCGCTTTCATTAAAATTAATAATATCTTAATTCATTCAAAAGTAACAGATTATTTTAAATAAATTGTTACAAAAAACTATAATTTTTGTAAAAAAAAAACATAAAATGGCTAATTCTCCATAAACTGAATGTATCTGTAAGTTTTTCGTGCCAGAGAAATTTTCTTACGTGCCAAGTTCGGCACGGGTGCCATAGATTCGCCATCCCATCCCTGCCCTAAACGATGATCAACTATTCAGAACTGTTCAGAACCACACGGTTTAAAAATGCAACTAAAATTACAAAATACATTAAAAAATGTATATTAATATTTAAGATGATGTAATAATTAACAATAAAGAGTGAATTAAAAAAGAAAGTGAAAACCTAGAGGTACAAAATAGAACACGGAAATTTATAGAAAAACATAGCACAGAATCACGTTTCATCTTTGCATATTGCTAGAATTACTCTAATGAAATCTTAATCAGCATTCTAATACAAATTAACTTAAGATTTAATTTCTGCAACTATTATAATTTTGAGAAATCGTTGAATATTGTACCTTTGAGTACTTGTTAATGCCAATCGGAGTAAAAATTTCATACAGATAATATCAAAAATAATTACGACAATAATAAATATGGACTTTACGTTCTATATACTCAAATGTGAAAACACAACGCACACTTAATTTCGAAGTTTTCAACAACGATGTAAAAATTAAAAAAACAAAAATAAAAATATTTTTTTTCTTTTGGAAATGTATATGGATAACGTATTTATTTTTGAATAGCGCTTAATGTGAGTCGGAGTTCACCGGATACTCGCTCCGGTACTTCTTTTGCTTTGATGCATGTTTAAGGTGTCTTGTACCTTTTAAACGCGATGAAAATCAGCAAAAACTTTAAAAGTTTGAATGGGTGTATATTTAAACGCATGGGTGTATCTTTAAACGTGTGGTTGTATCTTTTTGTATAAACATGAAATGATTAAACAGATCAGATTTTTCAATATACAGTAATCCCTTAACATTAGCGAATTTAGCATTCGCGAGTTTTGATTATTCGCGAAATAAAATATGAGGAACATTTCAACATTCGCGAATACATAACTTGGTTATTCGCGAATTTTGTTTTATAATAAATAATTTTTACAAAATAAATTCGCTTTGTTTTACCAAATTTCATAAACTATTTGACACTGGACAGCTGTATTGTATTCTATAGCCTAAGTTTCGAGGCTTTCAATCCTTGTATCGAGGCAAAATATACCAGTACTTCCGAGAAACCTAAAACACCACTTGTCGCAAAAAAAAAAAAAAATAAAAATAAAAAATAAAAAAAATAAAAATAAAAATCCTACATTTTCTAAAATTCAAAATTTTATTGCAAGTGAATATTTTTCTGCAAAAATTGTATGGTAAATTTTGAAGCTTCAGCAACAGCTTTTTCAGAAAGCAATGGAATGCTATCTTTCACTGGTGAAGAGTCTTAAATTTAAAAGAAAAATCGAGACCACAACTTTTCCTTATATGGAAATTCATAAAGAAAAGATCTATTCAACCAAACAATGGTATATCAATAAATAATTTTAGCCATCAACTAGCAATTAAACCATGTACACTATTTTTATAATTATTAAAATTTATTTACAGGATGTACATTTCAATGTTTAATCGTTTCAGGGGCAGAACAATACGGTTCGTAAAATGATGAAATAATTGTCTGACACCAGAATATTCAAACAAATTTCTTCGAAAATAAAAACCCGCTATTTAGCACTTTCATTACAAAAGCAAATTTTATTAAACTTTTCTTGATGTTATTTGTCAGTTTAGGAATTAAAATTAGGTGGCTAGACCGTCTAGACACCTCCCTTGAAAGGGTTAATAAATGTATTTTTACGTTTTAATATCTTTTTTTCATTTAAAAATATCCTAAAACCTAACCCCCTTTTATGTACTAGAAGATAATCTGAACATTCTCGATTTTGACATTCGCGGAGTTTTCCGCGAGCCTAACCCTCGCGAATGTTAAGGAAACTGACTAGCCTTTTACAGAATTTATGGATTATTGAAGTTAAAATAACTCTTTTTATTACTCTATAAGTCATTGCGCGCATGATATCTTGAAAACGTATTTATGGATTGTTATGAAATTTGAAAAAGAAGATAAGCACATTTGTGCGTTTAAAATGAGCTACTTTTAAGTATTTATAATGGTAACATTTTTAGTTATGACTTGTTTAATTCATTAAAAATAAAAAGTTTTGATTTTTTTCACAAAAAAATATATATATATATTTTTTTTTACATGGTTAACAAAATAATTTTGACTTAAGAATAGATCATTTTAAAAATAGATATGTTTTTTTTTATCGTAACAAATTTCTTAACAATCCATGCATACGTTCTGAAGATATAGTGCGTGCAATGACTTGCGGAGTAAACAAAAGAGCTATTTTAATTTCATCAATACGTGCATTCTGTGAAAGACTGGTCATTTTCCAATGGTGGTATATTAAAAATCAAAATCTATTTAATCAATAGTCAACATTTCATGTATATACATAAAAAGGCTTTGAAGATACACTAAACCAAACTTTGAATGTTTTTGTTGATTTGCAGTGGGTTTAAAAGGCGCAAGACCCCTTAAATATTAATCAGAAATTATCTGAACTCTTAAGTACTATGTAGCAGAGAACACTGGAAAATAATAATTTATTAGAAAACAGGATTTTTTCCGTTCTTTCAAGAAATATCGAAGCCGATTAAGGAATGTATCAGTGATAAAACTTGAACAAAGTTTTTACTAAGAAATCCTGTCTTATTGCCGAACTAACCGAAATCGCATATAGCGGTCATGTAAATATGGAATCATGCAAATGAGTTTACAGAAATGAAAAAACAAAACACCTTTATTGGACTTAAATTTTAAAGGATCTCCAAAAAGGGACATGAAAAAAGGAAATAATAAAAATGCTTCTATAATTAATACTATCCCTGTTTCATGTGCCGTATAGAAGCGAGTGTTTTCCGACTATAAACTTAATTTGCGTTAGACGATGTGCTTCATTTACATATTAATCAGAAATTATCTGAACTCTTAAGTACTATGCACCGAAAGCCACTGGAAAATAATAATTCATTAGAAAACAGGATGTTTTCTGTTCTTTCATGAAATATTGAAGCGAATTAAAGAATGTATCAGTGATAAAACTTGAGTAAAGTTTTTCTAAGTAATTTTGTCGTATTGAATTTAGATGTCATGTAAATTCTGAATCACGCAAAAGAGTTTACAGAAATGAAAAAAAAAAAAAAAAAAAAAAAAAAAAACAGCTTTATTGGACTTAAATTTTAAAGGATCTCCAAAAAAGGAAATGAATAAAGGAACTAATAAAAAGTTTTCTATAATTAATAGTATCCATGTTTCATGTGCCGTATAGAAACGGGTGTTTTCCGGCTATGAATTTAATTTGCGTTAGACAGTGTGCTTCACTTAACACATCAAAACATCATAAAAAATGCTTATTTGACTCGCTTTTCCTTCTATTAACATAGTCAGTTGTGTCATCTAACATGTACGTAGTCTTAGTGCAATTTTATCAAGTTTATTTTTCATACTATTTTATAATTTATATACCGGGTGTCCTAAAAAGGACTGACTGATTTTAAAATTCAATAACTTGCAAACGGTGACAGATATTTAAAAAATTCTTGCAGGAGGGTTATGCATGAGGTCAAAATTTTTTTTACAGTGATTTTCGATTTTAGTTCGAATTACAAACAATAGATTGCGATGCGATCAATAGACGCTAAATTCAGGCTCGATTTTTGGTCCATCTGGACCCACTTAATACATTTCTATCTCCCTTTTCCGTGTGGAAGAAGAGAACGACTAAAAAATCGAGCCTGTTTTTAGCGCCTATTGCTTAAAGCGCCATCTATTGTTTGTAATTCGAACTAGAATCGAAAATCACTGTAAAAAAAAAACTTTTGATCTTATGCATAACGCTCATGCAAGAATTTTTTTAAATATCTGTCACCGTTTACAAATTGAATTTTAAAATCAGTCAATCCTTTTTAGGACACCCGGTATATAAATTATATTTTATTGTATAAATGCTCACATTTAATGTATCATTATTAATATTATTATTTTACTGAAAAAAAATCGCATTAATTTTCCGAAATAATCCATGGATACAAATATGGAGGTGAAGCGCAGAGGTAGATATAGCATGGTAGGTTGTACTTCAAATTATTAGGGCTTCGTTAAAGTTTTTGCTAGATATCACGTCCTGCTTTTATGGAAAGAGCATTAAAGCCATTCTCCGTAATAGTGAAACAAGGAGGCGGAATATGAGTGAGTTAAAACTAGACGAATGTAAAAATCCCCAAACTTTCTTCTATCTTATACATGGCAATACTTCGAAATTCGCTTTCACACTACCAAAATTAAATGGCAATCTATGCTCATCATGAGGATTCAAAATATATGAAATTCCGTGCATTAGTTCTTGAGATATGACTATCGCTGAAATCGTGTAAATCCAGCAAAATGCAGCTTAGCAGCGCCACCTATTGGGTATTTACAGCAAAAAACATATGTTACACCATAACCACCAAGCTTATGTCAACGTCTAGCTGAATCAGAAGTTTTTTTATTTGGGGGGGGGGGGGGAATCCATGCATTAATTTTAGAGATAGAGCTATTACGAAAATTATGCAAATTCTATCGCAGCAGCGCCACCTATTGGGCGATTTACACCAAAACCTAATCAGAAACAATTTATGATACGGTCTAGCTAAATCTGAAGGTAGATGAAGATTTGTGGATTAGTTCTTGAGATAGAGCTATTGTGGGAATCGTGAAAAATGCAGCACAGCGGTGCCACCTATTGGGTGATTTACACTAAAAACAAATCAGCACCAATTTATATTCGTGACCACCTGAATATAAATTTTTATTAAATTCCGTGCATTAGTTCTTGAGGTAGAGAGCTCACAAAATTTGTGTCACATACAAACAGAGAGGCAGACAGACAGAGTCACACATTCACATACAGAAATTTTGTAAAAACATGTTTTTGGGGATCTCTGACCCCTAAAACATGTAAATCCGTCGAAAACTGGAAGCCGAACATTTTCACGAATCCAATAATTTCTTCTTGTAAAGATAGAAGAAAGTTAAAAAAAAAAAAAAAAAAAAAATACAGACTGTTGCCAACCAGTAATGACAATTAGCTGTTATTTTATGAATAAATAAAGAAAAAAATCTGGTATGTATATTATAAAATAAAATATGCTAAATTAGCGAGGAGAACGCTAATCACCGTCAAATAAAATGCGTATAATTTTAGCAATATTGAAAATAACAAAATACAAAGGAAAAGGAGGATAATAATAGTGAGTAAATACAGAAGGTTATAAATGGACTTGACGCTTTTATAAGTAAATCTGTAAATTGGGACATCCATTGAAATTATTCATGAAGGACATTTATGTGTGGTGACAATAATTTATTTACTACACTTGATTGTTATACTATCAAATAACACCGAAAGCTGGCGATTTTATGCCTCAAATTGTTAAAATTTTCAAACTAATGAAAAAAATGACATAAAAGGTCATTAACTTTTTTAAATTCTTAGTATTATATGACAATGAATGTGTCACGTTTGTACATTTCAAAATTAACTTTATCAGTTTTACAGTTTATAACAATGCGACGGCATCTATTTATGTAAAATGATGTAATTAAAGACTCTGTTCTGGAACACAGGTCCACAACTATTTATTAAGCAAATTATATTGAGGTAATTTAAGGGCAAACACATTAGTATTCCTACTTCGTCACAATGAACTACCTCTTTCCTCTGCATTTGGGATGTTAATTGATTTATTATCCACTCAATGAAACTCTGTCTAGTATTTCAAGTATAATGTTTCAGTCTTTTAAATAAGTGTGTTATTTTTTAAAACAAATTACTCAATTTTTAATTATGAAAGTTATGATAAGTACAAAACTTGTGTGGAAATATAAATTACTTAAAAACAACGTTTAAACACACTATAAAACAAATTTGAACAGGCGTATACGTTTCGTGAGTTCAAGGACTCACATCCTCAGTGTATAAACACTACAAAAACAATATCCCCCCAACATACGTCTGTTCAAATTAACTTATTTTATTGTGTGTTTAAACGTTGTTTTTAAGTAATTTATGAAAGTTATGGATTGTCTCGTATTTATGTTGATTTGAAGAGAATATAATTTAAAGTTTAAGAAGTGTAGTTAATTTTAAAATGAAATCTACTTTACAACATACATTGTTTATGTTGTGTAGACACTACAGTTTAGTTACTGACATTTGATTGGTTCTCAGAACAGTCATTATGGTTGGATAGGAAGCTTTTATTACAATACGTTTCAGCATTCATGACTAATTGAGTTTGTATTTTAGACTGAATTAAGTGTAAAATATGCAATGCAGATATTTTATTTCTGTTTTTTTAATCAAATTCTACATTAAATTTCCTTGAATTTTATGTATAAATATTTGTATCTAAGAGAAAATTAATATATTATATACGCACACAAAGTTACAAAACTTGAAAATTTGAAAAGAATGTCCACAACTTTGGCCACCACTGTTTTTGTCACGAAATTGAACATATTGTGAATGCATAAAAAAAAATAATTTCATTTGTTTAAATAAAGTATAATACAAGAAAAAAACAGACCCTAGAAGGCTTCCATAAATGAACACACTATATTAAAATTTCAGAATTTTGATAAGATATTTTAAGTTAGGGGAGACCGTAGCTAGTTGGCTACATGGGTAAGTAGGCGCAGTCCTCATAAATCGCCTGTTTTTTGATACATTGCGTAACCAGTCACAGAGTACATTTCTTCTTGCTTTTTACAATCTTCATTGTAGTTTTGCACCGTTACCTACGTGCAGTGGGCATTTATTATGATTTTTATGTTTTTTGCACCCATAAGTAATTTTTTGTTGCTTCATTCTTTTTCTAATTTCTAATACTTATGTTAATAATTGCGATTTAACTCGTGCAGTTTTTCTTAGTGTATGATTAACTGTACCTACCCCATATGTGATTTACTTCGATTATTTCTGTTTAGAAGGTTACGTCTCCCTTTTGGGAAGAAATTTATTATGGGGCTAGTAGGTGAATTGAACAAGGGGCAAGTTGGCTCGTTGTCTGGTGTGTGCTGGTAGCTTGAAATACAGCATACAAAGAGAAAAGTGGTTGCAATAGAAGATTTTGGGCACACGAGGCTTGCCCAAACTGAGAAACACCGACTTTTTATTTGTGACATCTGTAACTCTGATGATGATATCGAGTAGGACAGAAGTTAATCAATGTTAATGTTTTATTCATTATTTTTATATTTGTATAATTTAGAATTTACATTGTACGGCGATAACGCATTTGTTTAAACTTACTGGTAATAATGAAATGGATTTTTCTTAACTGCGTGTGTTATTTGAGTTCATTTGAATTTTTATAAAGCGTGTGCCAACTTACCCCATACGCATAGGCAACTTGCCCCGTGACGGGATAGGTTGGCGTACAATTTTCCTTTTACTTTAGGCTTCCTCTAAACATAAACTACAAAAGCTACAACCTCAAAGCTCCGGGTATTTATAGCCAAATGTCTGTTTCTGTTCTTTAAAAGTGCAGTTGAAGTTTGTTAAAAAACTTAAACAAAAAATTAATAAAAATCGATAACTAATAACTGCGCCTACTATCCCCGGTCCACCCTATATTAATTTTATTAAATCATAAATTGTTTCATTTTCAAATAACAAAACTAACATGTACGCACGTACAATAATAGTAGGTAAAATACTAGGTTGAGCAAAAAGTTCTGGGAAATGTGTGAAAGTTGCGTTGTTATGCGCAAATTAAAAACAAAAGCAACAAGGACTATTCTTCAAAGTAGATTCCATCCAAACTCATGACCAAAATTAAGGTCACAAACATAAAATCTGTGAAAACTGATGAGCTATTCACTGTGTTGCTACGAAATTTAGCACAGAGGTATATTATAATGAGAAAAAGAATATCGACGATTAACAATATGGAAAATTTTTTAATTGTGAATTAAGAAACTGGGTATATCAGAAATTGCTAAATCATGAATCAGAGGTAAAGCATTTATCTCGGGAAAAGGCTGTTTAATATGGAGTGTGACCACCATGCATTACAATACAAGCCTTACAACGAACTCGCATACTGTTTATGAGGGTGTCAATAAATGTTTGTGGCAACAAAGTCCATTCTTCCAAAAGCGCACCTTTTAACTCCTGATAGGTCCTGAGAGGCGGGTTACGCTGAGCAATGGCTCTTCCTTGACCTTCCCAAGCATGTTCAATACGATTGAGTTCCGGAGACCTCGAAGGCCAATTCATACGGCGAATATCTTCTTCTTCAAGGAAATCATCAGCAATGTGAGCTCTGTGTGTCTTCGCATTATCGTCCATAAACATGAAATCTGGGCCTACAGCCCTCCCCCCCTCAGAACAACGTCACATACGCTTCAAGGACCTCATCCCTATAGCGATGTGCGTTAACAGAACCCGTATCGAACACTTGAAGTGATGTGCGACTGCTCAACTTTATGTCGCCCCAGACAAAGATTCCTATGCCAACAAATCTGTCGATTTATTTTACGTAGGAGGGATGGTAGCGAGCTCTACGTTCTCTCCAGATGAAGATTCGACGAGAATTCATCAGGATGGTGAATCTCGACTCATCACTGAAAAGAACACCACCTCATTCTTTTTGTGTCCAAGACTACTGTATTCGCTCCAAAACAACCGGGCTCTCCAGTTGGATGCAGTGAAAGGGACACACACGACTGGACACCTGGCGTTACGGATGAGGTCCTTGAAGTCTATGTGAGGTTGGTCCACGGTGCTGTAGCCCCGGAATTCATGTTTATGCACGATAATGCGAAGTCGTACAGAGCTCACATTGTTAATGATTTTCTTCAAGAAGAGGATATTCGCCGTATGAATTGGCCCTCCAGGTCTTCGGATCTCAATCCTATTGAACATGTTTGGGATGGTTTAGGAAGAGTCGTTGCACAGCATAACCCCATCTCCCATGACCCACCAGGAGAAAAAGGCGCATTTTTTAAACAATGAACTTTGTTGCAGAAACATTTATTTAAACCCTTATAAACCGTATGAGAGCTCGTTGCGAGGCTTGTATAGTAGTGCACGGTGGTTACACTCCGTATTAGACAGACTTTCCTCGAGATAAATGCTTTAACTCTGATTCATGATTTAACACTTTTTGATTGACACTGTTTCTTAATTCACAATTATAATAATTTCCATATCGTTATGTTCCTATATTATTTCTGCTAATGTAATATACCTCTGTGCCAAATTTCGTGGCAGCACAGTGAATAGTTACTCCGTTTTCACAGATTTTATGTTTGTGACCTTAAATTTGGACATGAGTGTAGTCCACGACTTTCTGCCATCCTTCTGCCAGATTCCGGATTTGCTGGAAGTACCATAGCGGCTCCTTGGAATCGAAAAACTCTTGACATGCTTCTTCAACTTCATTAAAGGCTTCAAATCGAAGGCCCTTGAAGAAGTGTTGCATTGATTGAAAGAGGTCATAATCGGATGGAGCCACGCACCATATAGATTTACCACTAGTACTCCAATATACGATACAAATTCTGGTAACAATTACATAAAAAATTCTCCAGAACTTTTTGCTCAACCTAATACAATGCACAAAATTCTACTAAGATTCCAATATTTTCTGCCCATATTTAGGGTTTTGCAATGCACACAAACAGCTATTTAATTAGTAAATAATAGCCAGAATATGCAAGGCAAGCTTATAAGTATATCAATTTAAAAATTGTGAATTAACGTTTTATTCTTTAATTGCAACGATCCATCCTTTTGCTATTAACTAAATGGAATCTGTTCGGAAGTTAAAGTGTAGCACTTTAGTCTATCCAATTGTCTCGTCGTTTCCGAAAGAATAATACGAAATTTTTATAATGTGATTCATGGAATTTGTATTATACAGCAAAAACGTATGACTGTAACGTCAAAACAATGGTGGCAAACACCTGGGTAATAAATTTCACTTTCATTGCACCTAAACCTCTAAACATCTCATTATGTCATTCTTTACACAATATAGAAAAAAATGCACTTTCAAATTAAATTTGTTTAAAAACCTATATCAATATTTACTGAATTTTTTATCATTTTTCAAGCACGAATATTTTAAAATTTGCGTTTAGCCCAATTACAGAGGATTAACATATCTGCACTTAAAACTTTATAAATAAATCAAAATTCGTTTGTTTCCTTGTAATATCCCAACACTAAAGTACCAAACGAAACTAAAATTTTAGAAATAAGTAATCAAAGCTCGAATTTAACAGATGTGTAATAAAACTACGCGCTTAACACCAAAAGAATCAGAAACACAAAAGTTGTCATGAATAGGAAAATGTTTCGCGATTCACGGCTGATATGTGATTAAGGGGTCTCAGGACTCAAAGCTTCAAAATTTCGAATTTTTTATTTCTTTAGATATTAAACCCTGATCATTTTAACGTAATTCTTTCCTTAAAATTCTCATTAGAACAGTAGTTATGGTTTTTAGAATTATACACTCTTAATAGCTGAAGCGGTGTTTCCGAAACTTTGAATTCATTTCCCTCCAAATGACATTTTTGGGCATAACGTGCACGATATCACAAAAAATTCTGAATATTTTTTTCATGCAATTTTCAAAACAGGCGTGTCATGTTAATCTGCATAAACTGAACCTAAAATTTCCTTTTTATAGTCCAAACATTTTTTTAGGTGATTATGTTGTTGAAATTTTCAAAATTTTGTATTAACTAAATACAACTTCGTATTAAAAATATAAAAATGCTTTAAATAGAAATTTATTTAGGTTCACGGTAATTATTATAATTTGAAGTATAAGTAGGCACCAAAATTTTCATTCTAGTTGCAGTAGTTAGTTTGTAATTGTGCGCGCAAGCTGTTATACCAATTTTCTGATCGTCAAATATCTGAAAGTTTGGAGCGCCTTGTAAATGCCCATTCAGCATCTTTAATTTTTTTAAATACATAAAACGAAAGAACGTACTTATATATTTCATATCAATCATATACGTTTTCAGATATTAAATGTTGAAAATGGTATCTTTATTTCCAGTTTTAAAAGTCCTGAGACCACTTAATACGAAAATAACAAAACAACTTTTCTGGAGTAGTTGGTGCGCCATTTAAGAAAGTATGCTAAAAAGAAAGTATACTAAATGCAAAATATCTATTAGAAATGTCAATTCAGAACGATTTCAATCAATGTTGTATACGACGGACAATATATCTGTTATATTTAATAGGTGGAGCCCGAGATGGATTGCCTTCTTTTAATTAAATAAATTAAAGATATTATAATAAATTCAGAGACTTTAGTTGAGTAAAAGCAAGCATCCAAATTACATTAGATTGAATAAACAAAACTCAAAGTTAACAGATATGTAATTATACTACGTGCTTAAATGCAAATAAAATCAGAAATACAAAAGCTGTCATGAATAGTGAAATGTTTCGCGATTCACCGCAGAAATGCGATTAATACAAAAACACTTATTTGGGAAAAAGCATCCAAATTACATTAGATTGAATAAACAAAACTCGAATTTAACAAATATGTAATTAAACTACGTGCTTAAACACCAAAAGAATGCGAAACACAAAAGTTGTCATGAATAGCGAAATATTTCAAAATTCATCTTTGACATGGGATTAATACGAAAATAACAAAAATGCATGCTTTTCTGGAGTAGTTGGTGCGCCATTTAAGAAAATGTACTAAATGCAAAATATCTATTAGAATTTTCAATTCAAAACGATTTCAATCAATGTTCTGTCCGACGGAAAACTACCTCACGCCCAAACATAGATCTTGCTCTTCCTGTTCCCCCATCCCATGTTCGCTGTTTCCTTAAAAGGAACATACTTTCAGACTGGCAACTCTACTGGGATGCCTCACGAAAAGGCAGGCACACCTATTCCCTAATCCCAAAAGTCCCCTATAATCTCTTAGTTTTCTCCCCTCTCACATCAGCTTTCCTCTCCGGTCATGGTCTATTTAGGACATACCTTAATTATTTCAAACGCTCAGGCACGGAACTATGCGAGTGTGGGCTTTTGGGTCCCCAGATCATTACTATTTCTTCTGCACACTCACAGAGGCATGGCACCTTAGATACCCTAACCCCAGCCCAGATACTTGGATCAAAAACATCTTATCTCTCCCAAGACTACCCCGCCATTTCGCAGAAATATTTCACTTCGTTATGGACCTAACCAATCTTACTTCCTAGCTGTTTTGCATCAGCATTCTTGAGACTCGCCCGTTGTCGTGTTAGAGCCTTTGTCGAGCTCCTGGCAGTCCTAACGCCCCTTGTCGTGCAAGAGCAGGTCTCCGGCGCCATACCATTTGGACGATGTGGTCCGGAATCATACAATCCTCAAGTTTTCTTCTTTGATTAATGGACTTATGTCTCCAGCATCAACCCACCGCTGCCTGTCGCGTAGGAGCTTTGTGCTCCAGCGGCTAGTTTTTATGTATATTTATGTGTTAATGTAATTTTTTTTCCCTCTTTGGCTTGCGCCTTTTGTCCGAGGACTGGAACTATGTGTAGGAACTATGTGTGGGAACTATGTGTACCGGGTGGAGCAAATAAGGTCTACACTAGACCCTAGTGATCTGGTGATCTTGCTCCAGTTAGGAATAAAAAAAAATATCTGGTATCTTTAATCGGTGGAGCCTGAGATGGATTGCCTTCTCTTAGTTAGATAAAACAAAGTCATTATAAAAAATTCAGAGACTATAGTTCAGAACAAGCAAGCATCCAAATTAAATTAGAGAAAATAAATACATAACTCGAATTTAACACATATGTAATTAAACTAAGTGCTTAAACGCCAAAAGACTGTGAAACACAAAAGTTGTCATGAATAGGGAAATGTTCGCGATTCACCGTTGACATGCGATTAATACTAAAATAACAAATTCTTTTCTGGAGTAGTTTGTGCGCCATTTATGAAAATGTACTAAATGCAAAATATCTATCAGAATTTTCAATTCAAAACGATTTAGATCAATGATCTGTACGATGGACAATATATCAGGTATCTTTAATCAGTGGAGTCCGAGATGGATTGCCATCTTTTAGTTAAATAAAACAAAGTCATTATAATAAATTCAGAGACTATAGTTCAGAAAAATCAAGCATTCAAATTACATTAGATTGAATAAACAAAACTCGAATTTAACAAATATATAATTAAACTATGCGCTTAAACACCAAAAGAATGCGAAACACAAAAGTTGTTATGAATAGCGAAGTGTTTCGAGATTCATCGTTGATATGCGATTAATACGACAATAACAAAAAAACATGCTTTTCTGGAGTAGTTGGTGTGCCATTTAAGAAAATGTACTAAATGTAAAATATCTATTAGAATTTTCAATTCAAAACGATTTCAATCATTGTTCTATACGACGGACAATATATCTGGTATCTTTAATCGGTGGAGCCTGAGATGGATTGCCTTCTTTTAGTTAAATAAAAGAAAGTCATTATAATAAATTCAGAGACTATAGTTTAGAAAACGCAAGCATGCAAATTAAATTAGAGAAAATAAACAAAACTCGAACTTAACAGATATGTAATTAAACTACGTGCTTAAACACCAAAAGACTGTGAAACACAAAAGTTGTCATGAATAGGGAAATGTTTCGTGATCCACCGTTGACATGCGATAAATAAAATAAAAAAAAGAAAAAAACATTCTTTTGTGGAGTAGTTTGTGCGCCATTTAAGAAAATATACTAAATGCAAAATATCTATTAGAATTTTCAATTCAAAACGATTTAGATCAATGATCTGTACGACGGACGGAATTTTCAATTGAAAACGATTTCAATCAATGTTCTATACGACGGACAATATATCAGGTATCTTTAATTAGTGGAGTCAGAGAGCCTTCTTTTAGTTAAATAAAACAAAGTCATTATAATAAATTCAGAGACTATAGTTCAGAAAAAGCAAGCATCCAAATTACATTAGATTGAATAAACAAAACTCGAATTTAACAAATATGTAATTAAATTACGTGCTTAAACACCAAAAAATGCGAAACACAAAAGTTGTCATGAATAGGGAAATGTTTCGCGATTCGACGTTGACATGCGATTAATACGAAAATAACAAAAAAAAGCATTGTTTTCTGGAGTAGTTGGTGCGCTATTTAAGAAAATATACTAAATGCAAAATATCTATTAGAATTTTCAATTCAAAACGATTTCGATCCGAGATGGATTGCCTTTTTTAATTAAATAAAATATAGTTATAATAATAAATTCAGAGATTGTGTTGAGAAAAAGTCAACATCCGAAATGCATTAAATTGATGTAATAAAAAAATTACGAAAACAATTTTAAATTTATACCTATTTAATAAAACACACTATTATCCATACCTGAAATAACTAAAAAGCACGAAGAAAAAACTTATGTAATGCAATATAAAATATAATTAATGTCAAGAATTCTACAAGACTTAACTATATTAGCTGTACTTATTTACTGTTTTGCAATACAATCAGAAATTCACGTTAGAAATATTAATGAAGAAATTGTGCTGAAACATATTAGTATTCCTTATTAGTCACGCTGAGTTAATTATTTCCTCTACATACTAAATAGATTTATTATCCAGTCAACCAGACACAGCTTTGTATTTCAAATATACTACTTTACCCTTTCAAATTATTCAGTTAATTCTGAAACACCATTGCACAATTCTTAATTATTCAATTTATGAAGCGTGTTGCAACCGTATTCATCTAAACGTGACACAACTTGTAGTTTAAGACGAGGAAAGAATGTGTAACAAATTCGGAAACCTAGAAATTGTATACAGTCGAAACATTTCATAAGAGTAGTAAGGAAATTACAAAATTGTTCGTATTAACAGTTACCCGTAATACTCTTGAAGATAATAAAATTCTTCAATATTGACACATAATTAAACTAATTACTAATGTTAGTTGCTCCAATTATTTCAATACTAAAATTAACATAATACAGTAAATATAATATATAAAAAATAAAATTTTTCTGTTCGTCTGTAATTCTGTAATGCGTAACAAATTCGGAAACCTAGATATTGTATACAGTCGAAACATTTCATAAGAGTAGTAAGGAAATTACAAAATTGTTTGTATTAACAGTTACTCATAATACTCTTGAAGATAATAAAATTCTTCAATATTGACACATAATTAAACTAATTACTAATGTTAGTTGCTCCAATTATTTCAATACTAAAATAAACATAATACAGTAAATCTAATATATAAAAATTAAAATTTGTCTGTCCGTCTGTAATTCTGTAATGTGTAACAAATTCGGAAACCTAGAGATTGCATACTGTCAAAAATGTTTCATAAGAGTGGCAAGGGAAATACAAAATCGTTCGTATTAACGGTTACTCGTAATACTCTTGAAGTGAATGAAATTCTTTAATAAATAAAAATAAGAGCGGTTAATCAGTATATACAATATATTAAAAAATCTTCAATTAAAATAACATACTATTCACAGTAAAATACAAATATATTCCAACAGTTTTGAACAATAAAAAATTTGGTCATCATCAGGGAAATATCCAGGAGGAACCAACGCGTTATAACTACCTGAAAACTGTAATTATGTTTCAATAAACATTAAATCGGATTTTATTCGTCAGATGGCACTACTACCGTGTTTTAAAATGAACCTTGGGAAATTCTCGCTACAGAAAGTCAGTATTCGTCTTTGAAAATTGTGTAATGTAGATATTATAACGTGTTGGTTCCTCCTGGATATTTCCCTGATGATGAACAAGATTTTTATTGTTCGAAACTGTTGGAATATATTTGTATTTTACTGTGAGTAGTATGTTATTTTAGTTGAAGATATTTTAATATACTGTATACACTGATTAGTCGTTCTTATTTTTATTTATTGTAACACAGTGTAATGAGTCTTTTTAGTAATAAAATTCTTCAAATTTGACACATAATTAAACTAATTACTACCGTTAGTTGCTCCAATTATTTCATTACTAAAATAAACGTAATAGAGTAAATCTAATACATAAAAATGAAAATTAGTCTTTCTGTCTGTAATTCTGTAATGCGTAACAAATTTGGAAACCTAGAGTTTGTATAGAGTCGAAAACGTTTCATAACAGTAGCAAGGGAATTACAAAATTGTTCATCTTAACAGTTACTCGTAATACTCTTGAAGGTAATAAAATTCTTCAAAATTGGCACACAATTAAACCAATTACTACTGTTAGTTGCTCCAATTATTTCAATACTAAAATAAACGTAATATATTAAATCTAATATATAAAAATGAAAATTTGTCTGTCTGTCTGTAAATCTATACAAATCCACAGTTTTTGAAGCCATAATTTTGAAATGTTACCTACATATGTGTTAGAACACGGCCGAGGCAATACAGTTATCCGGAATCGAAAACAAAAATATAGTTAATTATTAATTAACAAAAAATCATCAATTTAACAGCAATTTTCTATCAAATTTAAACATTTTTAGTTATAGGAGTTGCCAATAATTAAAAATCCACAATAAAATTCTTACCAAAACAATTCATTTTATATTGCATGTTTTCCACGTGAAAAATGGAAATGAAATAAATAGTTTAACGAATTTTTTTTAATTAATATTACGTCATAACTTTTCTATTGGAAGATTTCCACGTGGGAAATGAAATAAATATTTTGATGGAAAAAAAAGGTGAATATTACGTTATATTGGAAATATAATGGACGTTAGCAGGTGAATATATAATGGCATATGAGTTTGAAAAAACGAATTGAAACATGTTAAAAAAGCCGATTATGGAAATATTGACATATTTTTACAATTTAAGGAAGCTTTTTTTTAATTTTTTGTTTTATACTGTATGTTTAATTTTGAAATTGATTTTTCAAAACAAACATTCTTAAAATTCCGTGCAACGCCGGGTACTGTAGCTAGTTTAACATAAAATATTCAGCCTTATCTATGTGATGTTATTTTAATTTGGATTCAAAATTTCTTTAGATAAAATCACAGTTATGAAGGTAAAGCCTCTAGAGAACTAGCAATTTCGGAAGACATGGATGACTTACATTAATGCAACTGAATATTTTGAGTAATAAAGCACATAGGGTTTAATTTTAATTTTTAAGTTTTGAAAAATGAATTTTAGCATTTTACACATTTATTTTATTATGAAACTGATCGATTTTCTGCTATGCACTTCGTTTCCATGCCTCAGTTTTAAATGTTACAATGAATCGTTATTTAAAACATCATTGTCTCTCCTTTCTTTTTTTCCTTCGTTCAAGACCTCAAAATATTTCTTTGTATTTTCTTAACCCGAGAGAACGTTATTAGTCGCTCTCGGTCTTTTTTCCGCCTCCCCCCCCCCGCATATAGAAAATGTAAAAGAAGAAACATTTTCCCCATAATATTCGAATATTACATTTCAGTGATGTTATAAATTTCCAGTTTACTCAAATTATACATTTTATTCATGAGTTTTGAAATAATGGGAAAAAGTAATAATTAAGACATCAGTAATCGTTAAGCAGAATTTTAAATTAATTTCAACTTTGCTTGTAAAAATGAACCTGATGGAAAAACAAAGATGTCTTGTTATTTCACTATGGTGGTGGAAAAACTTTTAATATTATTAATTAGTAACATTTAATTATATTAAAAACATTTAATATAATTAAAGTCAGCTACATCGTAGTTCTCCATTGTATTTCTAAGGGGATATGAGTTAATAAAGGATAATTTATAGAGAGTGACAAAAAGAACAGGGTTAATGGTCTGCAGAGGGGGGAGGGGAATGTTCTTGAATTTTGAAAATCTGCCACGTACAGAAACAAATTAGAAAATTTTGGCAGAATATTTTGTACTTCTCCATTATCCAGAATCTAAAAAAAGTACAAGATTTTCGAAAAGCCACACTCACTAAAGTGTCAACTATCAGAAACTTTAAACAATAAAATCTATAGTATATTAACGAAAACAAAACAAAAAAAAAATCTTGGATTTTTATTTTTCCTAATTATCTATCTTCGCTGGTGAATGCTAGTAAAATCAGTTAAAAACGATCTGTTGTACATAACTATCCATCGCAACATTTATTTCAGTGCTTTTTCTGTTTTAATTTCATGGCATCGCCCTTTTATGACATAATTGTTATAATAATTAACGAAATAACTAGTAAATCAGTAAAACGACTTTAAAAATACAAATAAACGTGGAATTATCGTTCGATTACATAACGAGCGCATGTAATTCATCTGACGTCACGCGAATGTGACGCCATTATAATGAATATTTGGTGTTAAATCTTATAGTTTTTTTTTTTTTTTTTTTTTTTTTTTTTTTTTTTTCTTTTAATGAAAAGCCGTTTACCGGAAAAGTTACCACAATTTTAATTTAAATGTTATATTGCTGGCAGAGAAAAATATTCACTATAAAAATTAATTCTTTCGTAATTCAACCCTATTTTAATTGAAAATCGCATTTTTCCGCTTACGTTGACAATTATCACTCTAGCGAAAATTATCGATTTATTCTGTATTATGTCATTTAAAATTACTTCTTTTTACAATTCTAAAACTGCATTACTTTTGTTCCTACCATCCTTAGAGCTGCAGCTGTAGTCAATTAATGCTACAAATATACTAATTTAAAGTGAAAATGCATTCTTTTTTTTCGAAAAAAAATATTTTTACACAAAATTAACTCACTTCAAAAATCATAAAAGTATTATAATTAAATACTAAAAGTATTATAATAATTCTTCCTTGAGACTTTGTGAGTTTTGTCTATATATTTTCCACTACTGCATCTAATAAAAGAATTTTAGTTGCATGAATATTTTCAAAATTATGAAACTCGAAAAATTATAATTGTGAGGATATGAAACTTTGCAAAAATACTCTAAAGGAGTTTATTTAAGTAATGTGCTTGTATTATGAATACAGTAAGTTTTTTGTTTTCATATTTTAGTTGATACAAGTTATGAATTATCATATATTTTTGGGATTTTTCTGTGCGTAAAAACGTTAACTTTTATATTTCTATTAATAACATAATTGAGAAAATGCTTCAGTACCTCAACAAAGTTTCGTTAATCATAATAAAAGTTACAGAATAAAAATATCGTCATTTAAATTTGAGTTTTGAAGTTTTGCAAACGTGCTATTTTATAGCAATTTTTATTTTGAGACTAAAAATATACATACTTTTACATGTTATTCCCAATTTTAGCTATATTCTATAATACAATGCACGTAAATAGGCAATTTTTCAAATATTAAAATATAATCCTTCCGAAGGTAGGCATGCACCTTAAAGGATGAGCCATTATTAACTTTTAAAATATCTAGAAGGGGTGAGTTCGCGATTAGCTTGAAGCTAAGGACCCAGTATAAATATAAAATTATTATACCAAAAGTATTTACATCAATAATGAAAGATAGAAAGTTTTTTTCTTACCTTTCTGGTAAGTGAACGCAGAGTGCTCGACTTCTCACGCTGATCACCTAGAAACACTCGATTAATTTTATTTGAAAAAATGTGTAAGTGGTATTCATTGATGAGCAGAAGTGCAGAATAAAACCGTATAATCTAATGCTATATCTTGGTTACATAAGGTCGCACACTCACACTATAAAAGAAGAATAAAATAAGATTAGTAATGTAATTTGAATCATGATATTGAATCCACGCAGATACAAGGTTTTCTTTATAACAATAGAACAACGCACAGAAATTCGTGCGCTGTTGGCCCGACAACATCGGCCGTTCGAGTGAGAAGTAAAAAAGGGGCCCACAAGAGTTAAAACAGAGTAAAAAAGCCTGAAACAATAAAAACTGCTTAACAAGCAAAAAAGGTTCTAATTAAATGAGTCTATCAGAAAAGTTCTCTAGTGCTGCTATCTGTTGTCGCCTTTTCGAAACAAAAGTCTTTTACACAATTGTTCGCTAGTCCGTGATCTTACGCCACCATAGCTCAGGGAAGTGTCGCCATCTTGGAACATACTTCACAACTAAAAAAAATGAAGTCGCGTTGCATATGTCACGAGGAAATTGTCATTTCACAAGCGAGGTGATGTTGGACATAAAATCATTTACACTGTGACGTTTTCCAACGACCCCGCTTTTTATGTCAAACCGACGAGCGTAAAATGTTTAACTTATTTCTCAAACACTCGAAATGAGGCTTGGGCAACGGCTTGGTGAGCACGTCTGCCAGCATTAACTTCGATGGGCAATAAGTTATTTTGATTATGCCATTCTGGCATAGATGTCTGATGTGGTGATACTTAACTTCCACGTGTTTAGTTCTTGTCTGTGCCTTTTCGTTTTCGGTCAATCTTATGGCTGATAAGTTATCTTCGTACAATGTTACGGGTAGTTGTTGACATAGTTCGAGGTCATTTAACAGGTCTAACAACCACGAGATCTCTTGACCTGCATTAGAGGCAGCGATATATTCAGCCTCCGTGGACGAGAGTGCTATGCAACTCTGCTTCCTCGATGACCATGCCAATATATTATTTCCTAATTGAAACAAGTTTCCAGTGGTTGATTTCCTGTCTATTCTGTCGTTCCCCCAATCGGCATCGCTATATGCCGTTAGGATTGGAGGTTTTGTTTTATCTATGACGAATTTAAGATCTTTGGTAGTAAGCAGATATCTAATTAATTTCTCGATAGCTTGCCAATCGACTTCCCTTGGGGATTCATTCCTTCTTCCCAGGATGTTAACGACTGATGCTATGTCGGGTCTAGTTAAAGTTGCAATGTATAGAAGCCCTCCTATAGCCTGTCTAAATTTTCCGTTATCTCCCATTAGTTTCCCGTTTGGATCTAGATTAAAGTAGTTAGTATTCATGGGTGTATACGTAGGCTTACCATTTAACAAATTGAATTTTTCTGCGATTTGTATTATTTTGTGTTCCTGGTCTAATTCTAGATTACCGTTTGCTGTTTCCTTTATGTTTATGCCTAAATATTGTGTTACTTGACCTAAATTTTTGATTTCGTATTGCTTTGATAATTCAGTGTATATTTCGTGTGTGTCTGTTTTGTCTCCTGCGACTAAGATGTCATCAACATACACTATTATGTATGCGATTTTTCCATCTTGGACTCTTTTGTACAGACATTTGTCTGACGCGCATTCAACGAAATTTAGTTCTTTTAGAGATTTACTTATTTTTTGGTTCCACGCCCTAGCTGCCTGCTTAGGCCGTAAATCGCTTTTTTTAAACTACACACTTTATCTTCTTCCCCTTTTGTTATGTATCCCTCTGGCTGATGCATATAAACCTCCTCTTCTAAATCGCCATGTAAGAAAGCAGTTTTGACATCTAGGTGAGTTATTTTAAGATCTTTGTACACAGCTGCGTTTAAGAATGCTCGCAGGGTGGTATGCGCTACAACGGGTGCGTAGGTCTCGTCGAAATCGCTTCCATATTTTTGAGCATATCCCTTAGCGACCAATCTGGCTTTATATCACTCTATAGACCCGTTGGCTCCCCTTTTTGCCTTAAACGTCCACCTACAACCTATGACGCGTTTTCCCGGGATAGGTTTTATTAATCTCCAAGTATTATTTTGCTTCAGAGAATCTATTTCCTCACTAGTGGCTTTTAGCCATTTATCTTTAGTTTCTGCGTCATTGATATTTTGTAGGTCTGTCCATGACTTTGGCTCCTGAAATTGACACAGGTTTGCGCTTATTCCATAACGGTTAGGTGGTACGCCACGATTTTGTCTTTGCGATCTTCTCGGCTCAAGGGATGTGTCGGTCGGGGTGTAATTCTGATAATCGTCGCGCTCTTCTAGATCAATTTCAATATTATCTGCGGGAGTTTGTTTGTTGTTTTGATTTTCTTTGGCGGGTTTATTTCCTCATCTTTTATACCTTCTTCGAAGAATTTTACGGTTCTAGATATTATAATTTTATTTTCACCCGTATATATCCTATAGCCCTTGCTTCTGAAATCATATCCCAACATTATTCCCTCGATGGCTTTCTCATCTAATTTATTTCTTTTAGGTTTGTCGATATAGGCAAATGCCTTACATCCGAATGTTTTGATGTTCGAGAGATCGGGTTTTCTTTTATGCCAAAGTTCATAGGGTGTCATGTTATTTTTGTTAGCCTTTGTTGGTAGACGGTTGATGAGGTAGGTGGCGGACATGACAGCTTCCCCCCAGAATTGCTTAGGTAACTTGGCGTCCGACAACATGGTTCTAGCCATTTCCACTATCGTTCTATTCTTTCTCTCTGAAACGCCGTTCTGTGGGCTAGAATAGGGAACACTCAATTGACGCTCTATCCCGTTTTCTATCAGGCAGTTTTCAAATTCATCACTGATATACTCTTTTGCGTTATCGGATCTTATTGCCTTTATCAACTTGCCAAATTTATTTTTTGTTAGCGCTATGTATTCTTTCAGTTTGATAACGGCTTCCGATTTATGCGCGATTAAGTATGTTATTGTGTACCTGCTATAATCATCAGTGAATGTTATAAAGTACCTTTTCCCTCCTATCGTTTCACTATACATGGGGCCACATATATCGGAATGTGCGAGGGTACCGATGTCTTTGCTTCTGTTTGTGGCTACTTTAGGGTAGGGCAGAGCGAAAAGTTTCCCTTCAATGCACTTGGTGCATCGCGTGTCATGTTTACATTTGTTAATTGTTATCCCATTGGCTAATTCATGATTAACAAGGTATTTAATATCATCAAAATTTTTGTGTCCGAGTCTTCGGTGCCACAATGAAATACAATTTGTATTGTTACAGAAAGTTTGAGTACTTATAGTATAGCCGTAATCATCTTCAGGGTTTAATACGTAGAGATTATCATTTAATTTACCTGTCAATATTATATTATCATCTTTGACAAATAAACATGCATTTTTCTCGAAAATTACCTTTATATTATTTTCAGTGGCTTTCTTAACTGACAATAAATTGCCCTTTAGTTCTGGACAGTACAATACATTTCTTAGTGTAAAGTAGTGGTTTTTGTCTGTTTTTATTTTTACGTCGCCCATACCTTCCGAATTAAGCCTTTTTCCATAAGCGATTGTTATATTCCCAAAATTCCCGGCTGTGAATGTAGCAAAATTTGTTTTTGCTGATGCAACGTGCCTGGTACAACCCGAGTCAATGATATATGTGTTTGGATCTGTTGTTTGTGTTTGGTTAATTTTTACTGACTCAATTTCAAAATTGTTTTCCACTGGGAAGAGAGGAATGATCGACTGGTTGACCTCATCCTCAATATTTGACTTGCTGTTGAAGCAAAAATTCGAGGAGTCGGTTTTACTACCATTGTGTTGATTTTTGGTGTTTACCGAATTGGCTTTAAAGTTGGCATGGTTGTTAAATTTATTACTGTTATAATTTTCACTTCTTTGGTAATTGTTTTTCTGTTTGTTTTTCAATTTGTAACATTCTGAACGAGCGTGCCCATCTCGTTGACAGAAGCTGCAATACTTTTTATTTCCTTTATTTACAATTTTATATGCTGTGTCCCTTGGTCGTGTGCTGGTGTTTTTGTATTCGATTCAATGAGAGTAGTCATCGATGAGTTTGTTTTTTACAAACTCGAGGTCTAGTTACTTTTCGTCTCTAGCCTCCATGCTCGTTATAAGAGGAGCGTATGACTGAGGCAAGCTGCAAAGCATAAGAGCCACAATGTGCGAATCATTTATGAGCTCTCCAGTGGCAGCGAGTTTGTCGCGGATAGATAAAATATTGTTGATATGTAAATTTAAGTCTCCGCCCTCGTTGAGCCTTTGCGAATATAGTTTCCTCAAAAGGAATAATTTGGATGATAAATTCGCCCTTTGGTGAACACTTTTTAATCTTTACCAAATGTCTTTGGGAGATGTCAAATGTCTGATGTGCACAATTTGTGTATTTTCAATGCACAAACAAATTATGGCTTTCGCCTTAGCCGCGTTTTTAGTATATGTATCATCGGGTGTGGCAGGTGGAGATTCTGTTATATATTTGAATAAATCATCTTTATTTAACAGATTTTCTAATTTAAAACACCAATGATTATAATTATTATCGTTTAATTTCTCTACTGCCGTAATTTCTTTTGAGGCAGACATAGCGTGTTATTCAAGTATTATAAATTCTTTGATAACAAATATATTTACTATAAGAAGTTTGTGACTTACTTAAAATAATTTCTTAGAATATATTCATAAATATAAATAAAATGATCATTTATTCACAATAATCAATCAATATTTATTCACAATAATACTCTTTTTTTGCGATATTATATATATCGTTATTTATTCATGCACATTTATTTTTATTTTCATGTATATATTTCAATATTTTGTATCTCATATGTGCATCTTGTTCATCATTTTATCACAATCAGATAAACAAATTTTTATTACTGGGTTTTTTTATTTATTTATTTACTTTCCCTTTCAACTCAGCCTTCATAATCTTTTAAAATATCTAGAAGGGGTGAGTTCGCGATTAGCTTGAAGCTAAGGACACAGTATAAATATAAAATTATTATACCAAAAGTATTTACATCAATAATGAAAGATAGAAAGTTTTTTTCTTACCTTTCTGGTAAGTGAACGCAGAGTGCTTGACTTCTCACGTTGATCACCTAGAAACACTCGATTAATTTTATTTGAAAAAATGTGTAAGTGGTATTCATTGATGAGCAGAAGTGCAGAATAAAACCGTTTAATCTAATGCTATATCTTGGTTACATAAGGTCGCACACTCACACTATAAAAGAAGAATAAAATAAGATTAGTAATGTAATTTGAATCATGATATTGAATCCACGCAGATACAAGGTTTTCTTTATAACAATAGAACAACGCACAGAAATTCGTGAGCTGTTGGCCCGACAACATCTGCCATTCGAGTGAGAAGTAAAAAAGAGGCCCACAAGAGTTAAAACAGAGTAAAAAAGCCTGAAACAATAAAAACTGCTTAACAAGCAAAAAAGGTTCTAATTAAATGAGTCTATCAGAAAAGTTCTCTAGTGCTGCTATCTGTTGTCGCCTTTTCGAAACAAAAGTCTTTTACACAATTGTTCGCTAGTCCGTGATCTTACGCCACCATAGCTCAGGGAAGTGTCGCCATCTTGGAACATATTTCACAACTAAAAAAAAAATGAAGACGCGTTGCATATGTCACGAGGAAATTGTCATTTCACAAGCGAGGTGATATTGGACATAAAATCATTTACACTGGGACGTTTTCCAACATTAACGTTAACATTTTTCGTTTTAACCGTGTCTTCGTTTCAGTTCCTAATCGTATTAAAAGTTTAACTCGTGCTTTAAAAGTTTTAATTGGCACCTTTTTAGCAATTAAAATTAGTATACAGCAATATGAATTAAAACATTTTTAATACCTAAAAATTGTTCGCGGGACTACAGTAATTATTTAGTATTCAGCAAAAGCAAAGTTTTTAGAAGTTTTCAACACATTTGAAAAGTATTTATGAATTCGGTTTGTTTGTTTGTCTGTCCGTGATCTAACACTCGTAAATATATACACGGATTTTCATGTAATTTGTATACCTTATTGATTTTTACAATAAAATTTATGGTATTAAAAGTTATGTGCGTAAAATGCACAGTTTATTTGCAAGGGAACACAAATTTTTACGTTTGTGTGTGTGTTTTAATATATATTGTAGTATGAGTGTTTTATTATAATTATCCTAGATCGATGTAATAGTAAAATCTATTCATCGTTGTCCGGTCATCCAAGGCAGTCGTATAGATGCCTGGTGACTTCCCCAACATGGTTTATTAGTGAGAAATTGCAGACTCAGGCATCGGCCGGAGTAGCTCAGAGCAGCAGTCTTGTATACTGTGGTCCCGGGTTCGATTCCTGGCTCTGTCTAATTTTTCACTCCAGTTGGGTTTATTGTATTTATTGTTGGTATGTCTGTA
Organism: Maratus speciosus; assembly: GCA_963932465.1. Classification (NCBI taxonomy): domain Eukaryota; kingdom Metazoa; phylum Arthropoda; class Arachnida; order Araneae; family Salticidae; genus Maratus; species Maratus speciosus. The sequence goes on from OZ010790.1 coordinate 86,765,958, forward strand.
TAATATTTATATATACCTTTAACTGTTGAATGCAGGCGTTATTTATGTGTGTATGTGTGTTTTAATATATATTGTAGTATGAGTGTTTTATTATCAAAAATATTTGGTTAACATATTTAAGAAGATATTTTAATTGGGAAAAACAATTAATAAGAAGATTTTTAGTTACTTTTATTTTGTTAAATTATGTTGCTTTTCATTATTTTAAATATTTTAAAAGTAAGCAGTCCGTATTCTAATTCAACACAAAATTTAAGGCATGTCTGCCATTTTAGAAAATCTAAAGTTCTGAAACAAAACAAAAAAAACCTATTTATTTAGCAAATGAGAATGAAAAAAAAATGTTGGCAAACATGTTAGTATCCATACGTCATCACATGGAATTAGTGTTATTCCTGCATTTGGATTGATAGATTGATTTAATATCCACTTAGACAAAGTCGTCTAGTATTTAGATTATACAATTTATTTCAGTCATTCTAATTATTTCGTTAATTTGGAAAACAAATTGGATAATTCTTAGTTATGGAACTCATCCAAGTTAAAGAGAAAGCAACTCAATGTGAAGGTTTTCAACTAAATAATTATAATATTAGAGTTGCGTAATGCGCAGTTTTGGAAAAAAAGATTATATATATATATATATATATATAAACTTTTTGGTCAATTATACCATTATTGAAACAAAGGAAATTGACCAATAATTATGAAAACACTATTACATAATGTCCATGCCAAAATTTCAGAATCAAATGTTATAACAATAGCGAAAATTACAAAAAGTTATTGAAATGCAGCATAGTACTAAGATGTTAAAAAAATAAAGAAAATACATCATATTATCCGTATTTGTAGCAGTAAAATAGTGTGTTTGTGTGAATTTTACTTTTAAAACGCTTAGAAAATAAAAAATCTATATTATAAAAAATAAGCGTGTCTGTACGTAAAGTTGATGTCATTTTGACGGTGGCCACAGCGTAAGAATAAATTTAACTTTTATTGAATTTTTTAAATATTCTAAATACCGTACATGTTGAATTTTTACACCATCCAACAGGAAAAAAATGTAACTTCAAATGCAATTTGTTTCAAAACGGTATCTCAATTTATTTCAAAACTGTATGGCACTTAACTCAATATTTATCTTTTTTTTTTAATTAATTTTCAATCATTATTTTTTTCGAATCTATGTCTATTGCGTGCAGACGATTACGAGAGGTAAATCCGCTTTCACTTAACCCTTTGTATCACCGTGTTGCAGATCTGCAACATACCCAAAACGTCATTGTTACATCAACAGTAAATTTCAAAAGACGATTTTGTTGATTGTTGTTATTCTATTACACTACTATTAACACAATTATTTCATTAAATCCGCAACAAATGTCGATATTGATTTTTTTTTTCGCGCCAAAGTTTGATTTATCGCTTGATCAGCTACGCGTGATTTTTGCTGAATTAAGGTTTGAAATATAGGAGTTAAAAAAGTCTCCAGCCGTCTACAAGTATATTGTTTTCAAAGGTGAGTTAAAATTCTTTATTTAATGAACATTTTCGAGCTAGGAAATTTATAATATGTATAACATAAACGTAAACTTTTATTTGTTGCAGATCTGCAACAACGCGCCATATCTTCCTTTGTAGTGGATTTTTTAAAAATATCGAAAGAACATAGAAAATCTCTTCTAATGATTATTTAAGTTGCATTTCTTTCAGAAGAGCATAATTATTGAAATGGGGAAACATTAGTCCGTTTTTTTATTATTTAATTGCTATAGGGTAAGTTAGGGATGCCCCCCCCACACCTCTATAAAATTAACTTCAAATCCAAAGCTAGCAAAAAAGGGAAAGGTCTCATAGAAAATAGAATTCAACAGAAAAGTCATAGAGCGCCTACTCAACATATTCAACCAAAACAAGTGCGCCAAGACGAAATTGAGCACTGGCCATATTGGGCAGAAAAAAAGAATACGTTGTAAGTACCCTGATTGTAAAAACTTTAATCAAACTGTTTGTGAGAAATGTGGTGTGGGACTTTGCTACAACAAAACTAACAATTGTTTCAAAAATTTTCGTGCAAATTAAAATTTTAAATACTTTCAGTTTTCGTGCCATTTGACAAGATGTTGCAGATATGCAACAAATACATTTTTCCAAATAAAATTTTATTTTTCTGTTCTGAATTTTTTTTTTCATGCTTAAAATGATGCATTTTAATGTCTGTGTAAGAATTTTTTAAATCGGGGCTGTTGAGTTACAAAGGGTTAAATTACTAGTACCTGTTAGATCGAGGCTTGTTCGGTAGTTTTCTCAAAATTTATTTCTTTTTACACTCTGATTTAACTAAGTTGGTTTTTGTATGAAAATATGGAATTTTGCAATCGAGTTTTAACCTACTACCTGATCTGTTAGAATCATACAAATTATGTACAAATGTGTGTTTCCGAAAACAATACAACATTTTAATATTTTTACAATATAATTAAAAAATATTGCATAATTTTTTAGGTATTTTTCAGATAGCCCGCCACATGTGACAAATAGCCTTATTGTCTCTGTAGCTACCCTTACGTAATAGTTCATAGAGCTGTATAGAAATCTATAGAATAGCCTTTCGATAGAATACTATTGCTATAGGTTTTGGAAGAGTTTTGTAGAATACTTTTTCTAAAGAAAATGTTTCTATAGAATACTACTTCTATAGAATTTTGAAGGGTTGTATAGAATAATTTTTCTAAAGAAAATATATCTATAGAATTCACAGATGTTCTGTAGAGTTTGTTTTCTATAGAAAAATTTCTATACATAAACCTTAATGAATTTCTATACACTAATTCTATAGATTTTTTTATAAATAGCTGCATATATTTTTTTCTTTCAAAGTTTATGTGTAGTACTAATTTATTTACACCTATATAATAAAAAATTTAAAAATAATTAATTTTTAATATACATAATAGTACTCTATAAAATAAATTCTTTACGTTAACGAACTTTTTTTCAAACTTTAAATATGTTTTTCTGAGTTACAAATGGTATCAATTTTCTAATTCACACAGCTTGAGTTTGAGTTTGAGGGGGTTAGTTTGAGACCTATAGTTGACAAACTGTCAACGGACATACCACGTTGAAAGTACCCGTTCAATATCGATCACCGGATTAGAAGTAGCATCGAGCTCGATTAGTACTTGGGAGGCTGACCAACAGAAATCTGCTCGCGATATTCGAGTATTTTTATAGAAACTATACTATTGAACTTCTACAGCTATTTCTATAACTTTTAGTTAAACTAGCTTATAGAAAAACGGGCCATAGTTCTATAGGAATATAATTTTTTTTCTATATTTTTGTTATAGGAAATTCTATAGGATAATATAATTCTATAATTCTATAATTCTATAGGAAATTTTTGTAAGGGAGTACAATGGTCTGATTCGCCAATAAATACTCGCCAATCAATGACAATGCACTGTGTAAGTGTAACAATGAAATATTTTAAAGGCTAAAAAGTAGAAAATAAATCATAAATAAAACAAGTAAAAATGAAATAAAAAAATAAAAAAACGCGACTGCGTAAAAAGCGAACTAATTAATTACTTCTCATCAGTGTGAAACTATTTTTATTTTATTTACTTATTATTTTTTATTTACTTATATTGATGACTTTTAAGCTGTGATTAATTGTTAGTTCCTATCTATAATACATAGTAGGAAATTTGGATTGTTATGTATGAAAATGGAATTTTTTTTATGTGAATGCGATTACTTCAGTCATATCCTTAGTGCTTATATCCATGTTTAAAAAAATAAAATTATTCTTTGTCAACAATAGTTGTCCAAGTCAACAGTAATGCGGCAAACATTCGGTAACGATGTGGGAAGTTTGGCAGAAAAAATATCATACTTTTAAAATTGCTGCTACTTTTGCGCCAATGTGTATTGTCATGGCATCAAACTATAGCGTCTAGAATAAATAGTGTGGAAATAGGTTATCGCAGTAACACTTATAAAATACTAAAATATTGAATCCCTTAAATGTATAATGATGATGAAATAAAAATATTCGATCGTAGCGACATATGCGAGATATTTTCTAAAACTGCTGGACAATTGCTAGTCTAAACGCTGTAATAATACAATGTCTGCATTGAAATTTGAAAATATCACGCAGATGTTGTTGCGATCAACTCTTTGGATTTCAGCATAGTTGCACATTTAAGGGATTAAAATTTTTAACTCTATTTGGATTTCAAATTTAAAGACTATTTATTCTATACGCTGTAATCAAACTAAAGCAATGTTTTCTAAAAGTGGTTTTAAATATTGCAAAAGTATAAACGTTGTTATCTATCAAGAAATGTTAGCGTATTTACAAAATGTTTATGAAAATATTTAAATTTACCCCCCCCCCCCCAAAAAAAAAAAAAAAAAAAAACATGGTATATAATCAATTCAATTTACTTGTTCTAGACAGTTAAAACGAATTTTTGCTTATTCAGAGCCTAGACAGGCAGTTATATCATCTTGGTTTGGTATAAAATGCAAACCATTACTGCCGCCTTCGAGATCTTCCTTTATCGCGTTGACGTTCAATGATCAATAGATTTGGGGATATATCTAATTATTGAAGATTAAATGTAAAAAAAAAAAAAAAAATGCTTAAACACATGAAAACAATTTTTTCCGAAGTCAATACCTAGTTGGATAGATAACTCAAATTCTAATAAAGCAAGTTTTTTTTTTTTTTTTCTCGTGCTCGATTTAATATAGGGCGCAAGTTTCATGGAAATATTCGCTCCCGTTTAAGACATTATTCATACTCGGGTAAATTGCTTGCTCGTTTAATATATATTGTAAATATCTCGTCATTTGATTTCAGCATAAATGCCATAACGAAATTAACAAATTCATCAATCAGCAACTAAAACAATAAAATATAAATGGAACACAAATTTAAGACATATATTCGAAGTTAGCACTCAATCAGCTGAAATGAACATAATAAAAACGTCTGATTTTAAATAGCTATCATTGGAGATTTCTTCGGCTGTAAACTCCTAACGTTAGGCCAATATGAAAATATCACTTTTAGTACGTTTCAAAGGTTTATTTGAACGTATTATTGCTGTTTTTAATATGGTTTTTAGCATTGTTATTCGGCATTCTAAAAAATATATTAAATGAAAAAACCTATTAAAGTTATATATATATATATATATATATGTTGCATTCTAGCAACATTGGATTGGCTTGGCTTTATCGTTGAAAATGCCGTATTGGCTGCCACGATAGTAGTTGTGGATCACATGCAGCGATAATGGCGTAAAAGAAGTGGTCAGAACAGATAATTCGAATCTGTTATGTTAGTAGAACCAATTGCTGAAATGCAGTTGTCGAGTGAAAACAATGGAATGCATCGTTCCGTGAAGTTTCCCCAGAAGAAATTGAAACAACGCGTAATATCAGTTAAGCACTTATATTAGAATATCTTACAAAAAGTGCAGTTTCCACCAAGATAATTAGCCATCACTCCGTAGTAGTAATTAGGTTTAAACAAAGTTCCAGATAATCGAATAACAGGACGGTGACCAGGGGATGGATGAAAACTGGAAATAGGACCCAAATCTGCTGAAACTCAGCGAGTATCAACTTTTTGTTCCTCACGTGTAAGGATACAAATATGACGTAGATCGCGCTCTCAACCAATGAATAATTTAGAATGTCACGTGATATAAAGAGTGCGAACAGAACTAGCGGATGAATTTGGAGGAAAAAAAGGATAACATCAGAAATGCGCGAAAAAGTAAAAATGGAAGCTAAAAGAATAATCTCGAAAGAAAAAAGCACGGGAATGGAACATTTACTTTAAAAATACTAAAATCGTAATATTTAAGCGATTAAGACAAGTGAGACATTAAATTAAAGGGAATTTAACAGAGTTAACGATAGAAATTATTTAAGGATAAGGATTTAGTGAAAATAAAATAGTAATTTAGAATAAGATAAGGAAATCGCGGAATTAGATCTTATAATGTAACATATAAATATATATATATATATAATAAAAAAAAACGTGTTTAAACTGTATATAAGTATATTATGTAAAAATGTGCTTGCAAATCTTTTCTAAAATATCTTATTCATCGCTGTGCCTTTAGTATATGAAGATAAAAAATGATGTTAACATCAAAAATAATATAATATGATGGTTTTCACCTTATATTATGTAGCCTTGGGTAGCTCGGGTTTATCCCTTTGTACATTATAATAGTGCAACATAACATATACGTATTCATACCTGCTATAATTTTATGCAGTTCTTCAACACAAACTTAAAGCTATTTATTTAGGCATACAGTTCTTCAACACAAACTTAAAGCTATTTATTTAGACATACAGTTCTTCAACACAATCTTAAAGCTATTTATTTAGAAAAAATAGCATATTGTTAGGAAACATAATACCATTTCTATAATGGCACTCTGCACTAACTCTTTCCTCGGAATTTAGAATGAAAAACTAATTTGTTATCCAGTTAGAGAAATATTCATCGTTATTTGTGCTCCTTAAGTCTTTCAAATTATTCCTTGAAATTTAAAAACAATTTACCGATTTTTTAAATATGGATTTCATGGTGTTAAATTAACGTAATCTGAAGTTTAACAATACAACAATAATAATGCTTTGTTAAGAGAATGCCCAATTTTTAAATGACATTTTAAATTAATTTAGTTTTATTACATAAATATTTTATATTTTGAATTATTAAAAAACTACACAGTATTAATTCTGTTATAATACAATGCCCAATACACGTATTGAATAAAAGTCTAAATAATCTGCTAATGTTTTCATATTTGTTCAGAGTACCCTAACATAAACTAAACATATTTATTGAGCAAATGGATTTAAGTAAGGTGGTGAACAAATTAGGATTCCTACATCATCGCGTTTCACTAAATGTATCCACTGAATTTGGAGTGATAAAGTTATTTGCCATCCAAATTATTTAGTATGCGGAGTAAACTGTTTCATTCATTCAAATTATTATACTATTTCTGAATAAAAATTAACGAATTCTTATTAATGCAATTTATGGACGTGATGCATCCATATTAATTTTATATTTAACAAGTGAAATGAGTAACTGAGCGTTGAGTAACTATGCATAATGTTTATTTGATAAATTTAAATATCTAGAATAATAATCTTTACTTATTTAAATTTAATAATGTCTGAAAAAATGACAACAACTTTCATGGACATATATTTAAGAAAAATCTAAATAACTTTAATTATTAAAAACTTTAAAAAATCAAAAATATTAAATTTTGTGGTTAGACAGCAACTCTGATCAGAAACATATTTACTTAAATGTTAAAATACGTAATTTTAAGCGTATAAAAAATAATAAATGCATTTAGGACATTAAATTAAAAAAAAATATATTGACTTTTTTCCCATCTGTAATAAACAGAAAATCAGAAACTTGTCACAAATATTGTCAATTATCTAATACAAAATTGTAAGTTATATGAACTTACATTCGTAAAAAAATCTATTTTTTCATTGTAATATATTGTCCTTTTTAATGTTAAAAATCTTATCAAGTTCATTTTAGCAACAATGATGCAAAACCTCTCAAATAATAATTAAAACTTCTGCATCAAAAATTTACTGAGTATCGCCGTCAGTGAAGAATTCGATGGACAATTTACATTAACTGCAGTGTTGGAAGGTAGCAACAACCAATCAAATCGCCTTTTAAAGACAAATGTATGAGTGACACTGACTTTTTCGTATGTTTTAGATATGCAAAGCTGAAGTACAAAGGGCTAAAATTTTAAATTGTCAAAAAATGTCATTTTACATTTTAATGAAGCATTTTACATCAAATTCTGAATATTGTTTCTCGTATGACAGCAGTAGTCTATCTTTTAAAAATTAAGCACAAACAAAAATGTTGTTTATAAATATAATATATATATATATATATATTTAAGACAAAATTTTTTATTTGATTCTGTAAAATAAATTAAATAAGCAATTTTAAAATGAAGAAATATTTAAATTAACATGAATTTGATGAACATTTGAGAAATTCTATAAATATACAGTGTCTAAAAATTTATACGCAATAGGAAAAATTATCGTTGAACACTTTCACAGGATGTTATGCCTTAATTTTGACTTACTGGTTTAAGTAAATTCAGGTAAGTATATTTCTATTGAATTGATTAGTTTTTGCATGTTATCAGTGGCAGAAAATACCATGATTACTCTCTGGAGACTTGGAATTCTTTAGTGATATCACATTGCTTTGTAATTTGTAACATTTGCGTGTTAAGATAACAGGAATAATTTGTTCACTGATGTCCAAAAATTTAAAAGTAGTGATCGGACGTTTTGGATTTTACATGATCTGTCGAATATCTACTAAAATTCTTGACGAATTGCACTCTAACTACAAAAATGTAAAGGATATATTCAACAGCATATTTTTCAGTGAAACTTTAATCCCGAGAAAAATTTGGGAACCAACAATACATTTAATAATAAATGATATCTTTTATCACCAATGTTACAGAAAATCTTCAAAATGAACTATCGCTGAAGCCAATGACTATGTGCATGTATTTTTGTAAGCATAGCACGCATATTCATGTAGACGTTTCTGTGAAAAAATTAAATGTTATTTGGTAATAGCATACAGAGTTCTCAACCAATTTAATCAGCACTTTCCAAAAACAAGTCAAAGACCAGTACAAACAGCATACTGCAATTAAAATAGGAATACATTGTATATTTGATGATATATGTGTATTTGTATGCAATAACATTTAAACGCGCATGCTTGGAAAATTCCGAAAATTTTATTTCATAATTTGGTAGTCAGTGATTTAGGTCAACCTGTATAAAAACTTCAGTTAAATATCACGGAGATTGATAAATATACTAGCTATATAGTGTGTTGCTTTGTAAATGTAGTTGGGTAGTAAGGGATATTCCAAAAATTTGTATATCAGACTCAATGTATCGTAGATATTTTTCCATAATTTAACTATATTTGACTGGACTCTTTATATAAGTTTGGAGTTAATGAAAGCTAAAGTCAAATTTGAAAATTCTGCAAAAAATTGTATTATATATGTTACGAATTGAAGAATGTAGTTCTGAAACCTCTACTTCGAATCTGCATTCCCTATTAATACGTGACTAAAGGCAAGCAAATAATATACAAAAGTTACTTGATAATTAGTTGAATTTTTTTTCTTAGGGGAAAAGATCAGGGAAACCAAACTCATCACAAAACAACAGAAACTTGACGCGTTATTTCCTGCTAAATAAAGTACTATGCTGCTCTTTGACGACATGTCAAAAATAATTTTAGCAATCAGGGCCACAAAAATTATTGTTATGTTAATTGTAAGTTTGATCAACACTTAATAATGCTGCGAGATTTCTGCTCCTTCATGACATTTACTTTTTCATCCAATTCTTTCTGACTTGTTTTTGGCATGATTTTAGGTGCGTTTTGCGACGCATGTTTTCTAAAGAAAAAAATTATCGCATTTCCTGATACGTATTTTATCCTTTGACACGTTCACTAGAAAATAATTATGATTTTGTATTTCGGACGTGTTTGTTTCGACCTGTCAGTTTGTCGATGAATCTGATCATTCGTTATAGGTAGCCTGCTTTATTGTCTAAATCTTTATGCTTAGCAAGAATTTGGTATATAAACGGCTTTCAACGGTTTATAATAATTAAATTTGATGATTTTCTTTGATTTCTATTATATTATTATAGTTCTATTTTGATATGAACATTGTCTCAATAAAAAATCTTTGACATTTCTTTTTTCGTGATTTTCGTAGCTTTCTACATTTTAAATAACGGACAAGAATCTGCTTTTATAGTTTTATACTACACATATCTGCTTTTATATTAATGAAGGAAATAGACATTTAAACAAAACAATCCGGCATTTATTATTTTTTGCCTAATATTCTTCAATTTTTGAGACAGAGATTTGTTATTGCGAATTTTAAAAAAAAATGATATTTTTATCTAAAAAAATCAGTTATAGTCTATGAGATTCCTTTATTATATATCAATTCATATACCGGGTGCGGCGCCAAAATCCGAACAAATGAAAGATCTTTTTCAAATATAATTTTTTATTGCAAAACGGAAATTGTACAGATATTTTTGTACCAAACTGTTGGTAAGGTCATAAAGAAGCTATTTGCTCAATATCCCACCCCCCTGCTTGAATGACGGCCTGCAGTCTGGGTCTCAAGCGTTCGCCGAATTATTGTAATGCATTACGGTCTATATCGACGAATGCTACTTCAATATCGGCTCTTAATTAGGCGAAGTTTGGACGTTTGGACTTGGTCTTAACCCTTTCAAGCATGCTCTATACGTAGAAGTCCAAAAGATTTAAATCTGGGCTGTTGGGAGGCCAGAACTCTTTGGACAAAAACATGTCAACGTTCTCCGACAGCCAATTTTGAACAAAATGAATTATCCTTTGAGGGATTTCTGCGACTCATTATACTTTGCTATGACATCGTAACAGTCGATCTTGGGTATCCGAAGAATCGAATGACTTCTGTCACTGAGCGCCCAGAGCGAAACTTTCTATAATTACGGCTCTTCGGTTATATGTCGCACTTGCTTTCAACATCGCGACTATTTCGTGGTTATGACTGTTTAGTACATGCGTGAAGCTATTTGTACGTCGATAGCTATCTCGGCAAATGGTACCGCACGGGGGGGAAATTAAAGTTGAATTTTGTCCGGATTTTAGCGCCGCGCCCGTTACACGTTGAATATTTACTCTGCAATTATTTCATATATTTACGATGCAGTTTTAATATTATATTTTAGGGTGCGTTTAAAGTTTCGACACAAACTATATCACTAAACACAAAAAGTTTTAATAATAATTTTAAGCAAATACTAAAAATTCTAATTGCGAAAACGTAAAAAAAAAAAATGAACAATCACAACAATACTGAATGTAAGAATTTTAAAAATATCTTTTAATCTACATTAATGTTATAATTAGATATTATTTTTCACGTTTAAACTAATGAAGAAATGCTTACATATATCACAGTCATATGATGGAAACCATATATAATGAGTATAATTCTGAAAAACCTAAGTATGTTTACCGTAAATATTCAGCGTTCTCCACTTAAACACAAAAGTGTTTATTGTAAATAATAATTGGGAAATTTGAGGCAATTATATTAGTATTCGTACTTTGTTACACAGAGCTATCTCTTCCCCTGCATTATGAAATGAAAAAATAATTTTTATCTACACATTCAAATGCTGTCTAGTATTTCAAGTTACATTTTCCATCCTTCAAATTGTTCTGTTAATTTTGGAAGCACATTACCGAATTTCTAATTATGAACTTCATGGAATGTTTTGCATGTATATGAAAGTGACCCAAATTTAAATTTAAAAGTTAAAGACAATTTGTGTTTCTTATGAAATTAATTTTGTAACTCAAATTAACTCTATACTTAAATTAAATTAATCGTAACTTAATTAACAAAGTTAAAATTAACTTTGCTTCTTTGAATGTAATACAATTTCAAAAAACAAATGCACATTAAAGTGAAATGCAAAACTCATTTGGGTATTTTATTAACTTGTAATTTTAGGGAAAATAAAATATATATGTTTGAATGTAAAAAAAAAAAAAAAAAAAAAAAAAAAAAAAAAAAAAAAATCCGTATTCCAATTTAACAGAAGAAGACTCACTGCTAAAAATTTGAGGCAAAGTGTACAGTCATTCGATAATTTTATGGAAATCGGTTACATAACCGCAATATGTCTCTATTCCTATCAATGTTAACCTTTTATATTATGCTCAAACAACTCTTTATATTTAAAAAAATGCGTAACTGGATAATTTGGATCAGATTTTTTAACAGTATTGGTTTGTTATTCATTATTTTAAGTCAACAATATTTGCCCGATTTTATCGTCTTCTTAGTTATGTTGTACGTGCTCGTGCAGCAACGCATTCACATGAATGCGTTGAAAGGAAACAGTAACTTGAAATGCTAGGCAGCATTTGGAAGTGTAGATAAAAAATATTTTGTCATTTCAAAATACAGGGGAAAGAGTATTGAGAGTAGCTCTGTGTAACAAAGTACGAATACAAATATAATTGCCTCAATATTTCCAATTACTATTTAAAATAAACAATTTTGTGTTTAAGTGGAGAACGCTGAATATTTACGGAACATACATAGGTTTAGAATTATACTCATTATATATGGTTTGCATGTTATGACTGTGATATATGTAAGTATTTCTTCGTTAGTTTAAAATTGAAAAATAATGTCTAATTATAACATTAATGTAGATTAAGGATATTTTCAAAATTCTTACATTCAGTATTGTTGTGATTGTTCATTTTTTTACGTTTTCGCAATTAGAATTTTAGTGGATTTAGTCGCAATTAGAATTTTAGCGTCCAGTTATGTGGATGGATATCCATCCATATAACTGGACAATTCGCAAGCATCTGACATAAAACAGATTGACAAAAAATATTGATTTAAAACAAAATATATTTTCTAGATTAGCTTTTATTTACTCCAATTATTAAAATAAAGCAGGAATTTAAGAATACAAGCAAAGTCGATGTAGTTTTGTTTAGTAGTGATTGTTTGTGCAGCGACGCACACTTCGGCATTTGGTTTATCTCTAAAACACGCAATTAAAAAAAATACTTTTTTTTTTATTACAAAATATATGATATAGAAGAAAGTTTTAGGATTGGAACACCCGACGAGTTTGTTTTTGGAAAGTACCAATAAAAAGTTTTAGCTTTAATATTTCTCACTCATTCAAACTGCTTAATTTCAGCTACAAATTTTTATGAAAAAGTTTTAATTTAAGATCTATACACCACATAAAGCGTTTTAATTAAAGCGGTCTTTTTTTTCGATCACTTACCAAAGATTATTTATTTTAATCAACGGATATCTTCGATTTTTATTACAATTATGTCAATTTCAATATGAACATTTTTACATAAAAATATCACCTAGTCTGACTTTTGATATTTAAATATTCTAATCGTGCATATCATAATACTTCTTCATTTACTATGCGCAAAACGGTTACTTATATTTTGTCATTTTCAATACATTAATTTGGGTGACTAACTTTCTCCCTTGAATATTTTTTATTGATATTTCTAAAATTATTATTAGTATGAAAACGTTTTTTAGGTACTCCAAGAAAAAAGTTTATATGGAGAGTCCCATGCTTTTAAACTGTAAAATATTCCTTCCATGAATCTTTTTATATTCAGTTAACAGAAATATATCACTTGTGACATTAAAGAAATTGATCTATATACAGGGTGGTCCATCTGTTGGTTCCTTTCTGAACTATCAATATTTTACAGGTTATTTGTGTCAGCTGTCATGTGTCATGCATGTATGAACTGTCAAATGAATGCCATTTGTGATTAAGGACTCGTGGACAACACAACAAGAATGCAACTGCACACATTGTCCATGAACTTATTGAATGAGAAATTTCCAGATCGCGTAATTTCAAGAAATTCTTATGTGAATTGGCTGACAAGGTATTGCGATTTAACTCAAATGGATTATTTACTTTGGGGGTTTCTGAAAAGTAAAGTGTATGCCAATGCCTCCTGCACAAGCCAAGATCTCAAACGTAACATCCGGGCTGAAATTTTGGCCACGAATCCGCTCATTCTGCGAAAAGTCATCGAAAATTTTGGTGTTCGGATGATGGCATGTAAGCGGAGCCGCGGTAATGTATTTCATACATAGATGGCATAGCCCCACCTTCCATGTTCAATAAATAATTTCGGTTTTCCCTCATAAAATATGCGTTTTCTTTCATAATAAATAAAGAACCAACAGATGGACCACCCTGTATATGAATGCCCATTCTCTCCCAGCAAATTTTGTACATATTGAGATGTTCGTGCAATAGAAAATATTTTACTAGTGTCATTAGGTACAGTCGTGGAAAAAAAAGTAAACACCCCCCCTACTAACGCCTCAACAAATTATCGTAGAAGAAAGTTACTGGTACCGAACGATTGGAAATAAAGTCTACTTTTAAATGACATAGATAAAATTTGCTTAGGGGGCCATCTACATATTAAAATGAACCATAACTTTGTTTTTTTCAATAGCTGTACACAATTCTGACGGCATAAATGAACTCTACACCCTTCAATTAGACTAAAAAATTTTTTTATGCAATTCGTACCACAAGTTTCTGAGAAATTATTTATTTTAAAACGAGTGTATTTTAAGGGCTGTATCCAAATTGAAGTCTGGAACTCGATTGTTAACCGAGAGAGCGCCCATCTTGATCAAGGCACCTTAAGAAGTCAATGAAGCCTGCTCTATAACAGAACAGCAGAAGAAATTTCAAAATATCTAGTCACTTCTATTATAGGCGGCCCCTAAAACCACCATTTTGCCATTTTTTAAGTATAATTTGAAAACTACTTGGAAGAAAAATGTGCAATTTTGGATTTCCATAAAGCAGTACTTAATAAATCTAAATCCATCAAAAACATTGTAGTTTGCAATTCATAATTTTTTCGAATATTAATTTCGTAGTTCATAATTTATATCATAAAATTATAAAAATTGCAAATTCAGCGTATTTATGGTTGGGTATATTAGTATTATTGCTACACAAAAAATTAGCACATTAGGAGCATAATTTCTGGAGATATAAATGAAAATATGAAAATGCAGTTTAACAATAGAGGCACTAAATTTTGGATGTTTATAATTCAAAAACTTGTCATTCAAATGATTTGAAATTCGGTATCTAGGCATAATTTGAACAGAAGATTTGAAATATCTCGTTAAAATTTGGTATTGTCATTGAAAAAAATGAAGTTTGGATTTGTTTTAATATGTAGATGATCTTCTAAGCAAATTTTATATACATCATTTAAAAGTAGACTTTATTTCCAATCATTCGGTACCAGTAACTTTCGTCTACGATAATTTGTTGAGGAGTTAGTAGGGGGTGTTTACTTTTTTTCCCCACGACTGTACATTTCTATTTAAAAATTTACTCCAAGTGCCGTAAACATATTGATTGAAAGACGTAGAAACTCTGATCAAATACTTCTTTTGATACGAAAAAGTGTTTAGAGGAAAGAGAGTAGTGAAAAGTAAACTTCCGGATAATTCTAAAGACTGCTGATTTACTTCTGTATCTTTTAGTCCAATCGCTTCAGAAGAAAACTCGTAAATTGTATTTCTGTCCGAACTAAACAGAATACTCCCATTTCTTTGATCACGTTTTCTGAAAATCTACCTTTTTTCTGTAATCTATTTTTTTTCTGTTTATGTGTTTTTCAATAGAACTTTAAGAGGAATTTTCAGCTGTTTTTTATTTTATTCCTTTAAAATACATAGAAGTACCTAGAAGCTTCATAAGTTATTATAATAATATTTCAGTATAAATGTTTCTTTGCCAGCATTTTTGAGTTTTTCCTTCGTACCTTCTGCAGTTACTGTCTAATAAAGAGTACTATTACCTCAAATATTAAGTATTCGTATGTATTCGACAAGTTACCACACAAAACTATAAACTCACGTCGTGTTTTATCAATCTCAATTTTCAAACTACCGGGTGAGCAAAAAGTCCGTATAAACTTTAAAAAATCATAAAAACCGAAAAAATAACCGAAATGAAAAACTGTTTCAGGATTAGCATCTATAGGTCACGGGAATTTTTTTAAGACTCAAAAAATAACTCATAAAACAGCCGACAAATGGCGCTGGTTCATGCGATTTTAAGGGAAATATGCAAATAAAATGGTTTTAAGAATTTGCGCTCCTAATCTAGAACTAGTTCACCGTTGTAAGCCGTGTACTTCATCAAGGATGCTGAGTATGAAGAGGCCACACTAGTCACGGCTTGAAGTTCGAACGCTAATGATAAGTCTATGGGAACAATATTTTCAAATATCTTGCTTGATTTTTAATATTTTTAAATGATTTTTTTTGCACAGGATAGCTGAGGACTATCTGTTTACGGGCTATTTTTTACTTTTCCGATTTTCGTTGTAGTTTAATTCTCAGGATCCTGTCAATTTAGGATCCAGTGAAATTCGAGGTGTTGTGTCTTTTTTAGTCTTAGAACATTCATATCAGCAAAATTCAGGAAAATTTTAAAAATAACAACGAAAATATAGAGTTTAAGCTTTCCAATAACATGCTTTCAATAGTTCTACTACAATTAGGCTGAGCAAAATATGCAATGATTTTGATGAAAAATGTGTCAAAAATGGCCTCGTAATGTTATGCTCTCCGCCTCTACCAAGACGATGAAAACCACGCCTATTAAAAATATGATTGGCTAGTATCCAAACACTTTAGCAAATGGAAACGATTTAATTGTGATTGGATTATTGTATCGTGTTAAAATAGATCACTCCTATTTCAAACCTTGGATTTTTTTTTTTCTAAAATTATTGTTTAATTTCAACAAAAGACTCTTGAAAGAATGAAATATTTTAAATTCTATATTTCTATGAATAACGAAGGAAATTATACATTTCGTTTATATAAACAATTTCAGAACCGCACAGAGGGAGTTACAACATATAGAAGTTATTAAGGAATCACATTTCAGTCCTAGTTTATTAAGTAAAATGGTAAAAAAATAGACGAGTATTTTTTAAATTATTTTTTAAGTTAAAATAGTTAACAAATAACTACGAAGTCATAATTTGTTAGAACATATTTGTGGTCTGGCCAGGAGACTGGTTTTCAAGCCTCCTATTCTTGTATATGTATAAAATATTCGACAATTTAACATTTTACGTTCGAAAAACAGTTTTTTTTAATTAAAAATCAGCAGAATTTAAAGTTAATAAGTTTTAAAGATTGTTAACTTTAAAATTGTAAATCAACTTGTTCAAAATTTTAAAGAAATATTTTTATAGTTCATTACTTTAATATTTATTATTTTTAAGGGGACAGTACACCTTTAACAGTCGGAGAACGAAATTTGTCCTGTGTAACAGATATATTTTTTAAAGAGCCCATTTCAGACACGGAGAGAAAGTAAAACGAAGTCTATGGGGGCGTTAATTTAAAATTTCTCGCTTTGTTTTAATATTATTGAATGATGTTTTTTACATAGGATAGCTGAGCACGATCTTCAACCAGGCTAGATTTTACTTTTTAGATTTTTATTATATATATATATATATAAAGCCCAGTGGTGTAGTGGTCAGGGCATCTGACTGCCGCACCGCAGGTCGAGAGTTCGACTCCCGACTGGCCAAGGTTCACTCAGCCTTTCATCGCTTTGGGGTCGATAAAATGAGTACCAAGCTTGCTTGGGAACTAAACACCGATGGTCTCGCGTTAGGCTGACCACCTGGCCGGGACGCATGCTGTATAGCACCTCGGGCCTAGGGTCAAGAAAACAGAGATGGGCACTGTCGGCCCTGATCCTCATGGATTGTATAGCCGCAGAGTTTAGTTTAGTATATATATATATATATATTAGGAAAGTTTCAATTTCAGAAACGATTCACCCCTGTTCCGAAATTAAAAGTATTTTTTTTTTAAATATCTGAAACCAAAATCGAAAGAGTAAAAACTAGCCCGGTTGTAGATCGTCTTCAGCTATCCTATACAAAAAAAAAAAAAATCATTTTAAAATGTTAAAAAGGAAGTGAGATAAAAAGGAAGTCAGATTTGAAAATAACGCTCCCATATATTTAACGTTAGCGTTTACATTTTTTCCCGTAACCTGCGTGGGTTCTCAAATGTAACGCAAAGATATTTTTTTTTGCAACGGTTAGGAAACGCGAAAATTTATCATTAACTTTAATAATGTAAAACTAAAAGTTATAAAACTGTAAGATAAAATATAGCATTTTATAAAAATATACTAGCTAGCAATTTTTTTTTCTAATACGTATTACCTTTTAATATTTTATACTTCACTTACATGGACATTCAAAAGTATTTTATATTATGGTCTATGTGGGAAAATACATTTGCGTGTATTTTAATGACATAAAACAATTTTAAACATACAATTTATTCGCATTATTGAAGAGCATAGGTACTTGTACAGGGGAATTAAAAAGTATATTTCGTTACATTATGGACTACGAAGAAAAAACGTTTGCGGGGTATTTTAATAACGTTTTCTGTTACAACATAATGAAATTGATATGAATTTATGAGGCGCAGTAAAACATGCTTTCTGAAGGGATAGCAAAGCATTTATCATTCATTTACAGGGTCACAGAAAAGGGTTCAGTTTTATTACAGAAAAAACTGCTAGCAAAGTGTGTTTTAGTTATGTTTCACGATTTCAAACAAGATGGAATTCATATACGTTACTGAGGTTTACAATATGATGCTTACATTATAATATGATGTGCATCACATTTTATTTAATTTACAGGGGCACATAAAAGATATTGGATACAATATTGCATATGAAGTATTGTCTATTAGGGATGATTGCTGAAAGTGAGATTTCAGCTATGATATACGTTTTTAACTAAATTTCTGCATACTAGATTATATATATAAATTCGATAGACTACGTATAGGGCTACGCAAAAGAACTAGGAAGAATTGTTGAGAAATTGATTAATTTTATTTTGAAATTCAACTACATTTAGAAAGATATGTTTGGAAAATAAAAATATAATAATATACAAGGCTATTCAAAGAATTGGATGCATGCACGCCTATTTCAGACACGGGAAGGAATGAAAACGCTAATTTTAAGTCTATGGGGGGGGGGGGGGTCATTTTCATATTTCTCGCTATGATTTTAATACTTTTGAATGATTTTTTCTTTTTCTTTTTTTTTTTTTTTTTTTTTTTTGCATAGGATATCTGGTGACTATCGACAGTGAGGCTAGCTTTTACTTTTCGATTTTGGCTATAGTTTTTTTATATATATAATAGGATAGTTTAAATTTTAGAGCGGATATGAAAGTAAAAGTAATTTTAAAGAAAAATATCTGAAACAAAAATCGAAAAAGTAATAACTAGCCCGGTTATAGAGCGTCCTCAGCTATCCTATGCAAAAAAATTCATTTTAAAATGTTTAAAAGGAAGCGAGATAATTGAAAATATAATGCTCCCATAGACTTAACATTAGCGCTTTCATTTTTTTTCCTGTTACTAGTGTGGATTCTCAAATGAAACATAAATATATTATTTGTAACGGTTAGGAAACGCGAAAATTTATCTTTAAATATCTACCCTATATATATAAAATCCTAATGAAACGAATTTATGAAACGATTCTTTGAAACGACTGATTAAACGACTGATTCAGTTTCACGGCTATTTTTCCCAAAATATGGAATACATTGCGATGAAATTAACACCAAAAATTCGTATTGATCTGCAGTTCTCAAAGCTGGTATTAGAACTTTTAAATTCGAATTAGTTTTCGAAATATTAATTTTTTTCTAATTAGGGTTTCGTTCATCTGACGAAACCCTATTCGTCTCGCTCCTCTGTCTGTCTGTCCGTCTGTCCGTCACAGAGCCCGTTCTCAGAAACTATACATGTTAGAGACTTGAAATTTTGGGTACTTATAGCTGAACACCTCACATCAAACAACAAATCATAAAATTTTGAAAAAGTTGGTAATTAACCTAATTACGGGCTAATTAAATTCTAAAATTAACCAATCAACCTTTTGAATGCAGGTGAAAATGCACGTTATCGAAATCCTTCCCAGTTTCTCCTAATGGTTGCCAGTAAACTCGGCGGATGCTCCGTCAAATCAGCCGGTGCAGGGTTACCACGGAGTACTTTAAGCAATAAATGAAGTGGACCTTCAAAAAGCAAAATTGGATCTGCCGAAATATCGGCCGTACAAATTCGTAACAGGTGTAAAAATACGCGGAAAAAATTCTACTTTATTTTGGTATAAATTTCAAATTTCTGCATAGGATAGAACGCAAAAAATCCACTAAAAATCGATCGATAAAAATTTAATTTCTGTGTTTTTAAAAACAATGAAAACAGATTTCCATTCACCGGAAGGCAACTGTCATCATTTCTCGACATATCGGCGCGGGAGAAATTTAAGGGGAGGAAAGTCTAATACGAAATTTAAACTTTTTAAATATTAAATTTTTCGATTAAATTTTTTGACATCCGGGCTGGAAATTTCTCGCAGATTCCATACATACCCGGTTCAAAGAGATTGCTTCATTACGAGCTGAGATATTAATTATTATTTTATTCCTTTTATTTCCATCAAATGCCAGATTAAGATGGAGGCACGTGCTTTTTTAACGGAGATTTCATTTAAATTGGGAAATTAACAATTTGCGTGGTGTGTTTCGACGGCGCGCTATGAGATAAGTATTAATTATTCAATATGAAAAAGTTTATAGGTTTATAAGTGTTCATCCCACTATTTCCGAATAGCAATTTCAGGAAATATCTTAAATTATTGTTTAAGACCGAAACTCGATGTCTTCGAAACTTTAAGATACTTTATAACACATAAGAAAAAGTGTAAAAAAGAATGGAGTGTGATATTTCGAGGAGTGGAGAGAGGGGGGACTAGATTTATTTATTAAATCTTAGCTTTTGTTATCGCAGAAAATGTTTTAAATTGTTGGTTAGGACTGCACCGCCACCCTCCCGACCATGTATCTACGGAGAGATTGCGCAAAGGAGTTTCGTTCAGATATGCTTTTGTTAAGAATAGAGTGCGCTCCCTGGTGGTGGAATGCGGAACTAACGTAACGCGATTTTGTTAAAATTAGGAAATATAACAAGGCGATCCGTTTGCAACTTTAAGATACTTCATGACACATAATAAAAAGCTTATAAAATAATGGTGCATGCAATTTCCTGTGAAGGGAGGGCGGGGGAGGGGCGCTGGATTTCTTTTTAAAAAAATAGCGTTTACGACCTTTTTAGGTGTCGTTTTTTGAGCACTATGATATACTCAGACACGTGCTGCTTATGAAATATAAAAATGTCAAAATTTTAGTTACCACTATTTCCGAATAGTACTTTCAGCAAATTTCTTAATTTCTCGCTTAAGGCCGCCACCAACTTCAGTAACACATCCACTGATAGGTTGTTTAACAGAGTTTCGATCTGATATACTTTTGTTATGAATAGTGTGCGCTCCCTGGTGGTGGAATTTGCAACTAACATAACGCAATTTTGTTAAAATTATGAAATCTAACAAGTCGATCTGCTGGAAACTTTGACATAGTTCATAGCACATAATAAAAAGCTTATAAAAGAATGTTCCGTGCAATTTCCTGGGGCGCCTACCTATCTCGGGTGCTATAGACCCGATCCCCTCGACTAATATACCTACGCATAGGTTGTAAAACGGAGTTTCCTTTGGATAGGGGTTTGTGTAGAATAGAGTGCGCCCCTGGTTGCGAAATGTGGAACTAACAGATTTCACAAAAGGATAAAGTGTTTTAAAGGAATATTAAACGAAACCCTCTGTGAGATCTGTGATCACACTTACCCACTTGTTTTAAGTATATTTTTCTAATGATGGCAACTGAAATTTTAATCAGAACAGATATTTTTTTTCTTATTTCAGAAAAGGTTATTTTAAATTAATTTGGCGACCAGTTTGGCCTCCCTTAAATATATGCCAAAAAATGTATCGTGCTACTTTTATTTATAATTCAATTTACTTGAACAATCTTTCGCCAAATCGAAAGATTCTGATTGGCGCCAAAATGGCATTATTTTGATTGACATGGTAACTCGGCTATTGTTGTTTATTTAATAATAAATGTTTATTTACTTTTATTTCTTTTTTAAAATTATATAAATTATTTTGTTCTATAGTTATTAATTATTTTTTTTGTTATTTCCTTTTGAAAATAATAGAAAATAATTTAAAAATACGGTACTACTTACGTAAATAAGTGCGAGTAGTAAATCAAAATTACGTCCATTACGAATCATATCATAATATTAAAATATTTATTTGCTTAAAATACGTTATAAAAACACATTAAAATTAAATTAAAAATCTATATTTTGTAAATATAGATAAAATATAGCGAAACAGCACCGAAAACTGGCGATATGAAGCAATTAAAATAATAAAACTTTGTAAAAAATCACCATAAAATTAAAACAAAACACAGGACGCGTTTCGAGCTAAAAACATAACAGCTCGTCATCAGCTAAGCATACACGTGTCCGAAAATTTTATGGTGATTTTTTACAAAGTTTTATTATTTTAATAGATAAAATATATTTATAATATGGATTTTTAATTTACTTTTAATGTGTTTTTATAACGTCTTTTAAGCAAATAAATATTTTAATATTATGATACGGTACTACTTAGTTATTCCGTCGACCAAATTCGCCAAATTATACAAATTGACATAATTTTTATTTTAAATAACGAAAGAACAAATAAATTAGTATAACATTAATAAATATACAAATAAAACGTCAAAATAAAAATCACTTGATGACGTAAACATGTGTAACTTACATAAAGTCAAGTGAATGTGACATTTACGATCAACCATTATTGACATTTAATATTATAGTTTGGCGATAGATTTTTGGTCGACGGGATAACTAAGTAATACACAAAATGCATATGTAACTGCTGTTCGAAAACAAGGTTTTCGCCAAATTTTTGTAAAAAAGAAAAAAAAAAACACGCCAAATCTGCGGTGCGTATGTGACATCTGGCCAAATGTTAAATAATACGGGAAGAGTTCCATATTGTGGGCTGGTTTTTTTGGCGAGATTTTTTTTGGCGTTAAATGAATCGATGTCGTTGCGATCTTCAGCCTTTGAGGTTGTTTTTTTTCTGGAATGAACTTTATTCATATGTTTTTTGCGTATTTTTTTTTTTTTTTTTTTTTTTTTTTTTGCATTTAGCCTTAATTTTTCGGAAAAATATATAACTTTGTTTTAATTTGACATGTATAATAAATATAATAAATACATAAAATATAAGTACATAATATTTATTTATAGGTGTATATATACTATATTTGTATAAGGTATATCTCTATACGTGATATATATAAAACTATCTGTGTAAACATCGTACTTTTTTAACATGTGACATACATAAGATTTATTAAATATATATATATTTACAAATATTTAAAGACCATGTTTTTCCGACATCCTGAAAAAATTTATAAGACGCTAAAAATGGCTTTTTGACGCCATTTTGGATTCATTCGCCAATCGCGCCAACCAGCACACAATATGGAACTCTTCCCAATAATGCAACAAACCATGATATTTAATTTCAACTTCAAATCAATGTTTTAATTTACCGCTCGAAAAAAAAATGCTATCTGGCAATTTGAAAAAAAGCTATTGGCGAGATTTGCACCCGGCTAGCGTAACAGTACCAAGAATTCTTTGTGACCATGACAACTTTTATATAGTTTTATTTGAAAAAAAAAAATTTGATTTTTTAACCAAAATGGAAATCTTTTGTACAGATGTTATATACGGACCCATATTGGCGCGATTTTTTTTTTCTGACGCCAATGGCATATACGCAACGGGTACTGGCGCCAAAGTATTGTTATTTTGCTTAATATGGCAAGCCGGATGTTGTTGTTTATGCTGTTGATGAGTTTCCCAAATTGGCGTCGGAAAAAAATCGCGCCAATATCCTATATGACATCTGTGCCAAAGTTTCATATGAAAGGCGAAGGGATCAGACCGTATTTGTTTATGACAGTTGTTGACTTGAACTATTATAATATAGATGAAACGGTGGCGATAAAATAATATTTGGCGACTTATCACCTGTGCATGGCTAACATTAAAGTACCAAAATGGCACCTAGAGTATAAAAAGCGAAATGGCCCGCCCGAAACTGTTGATGATAGTCACATGACTTAGGCTATTGTTATAGAGATTGTTTTAAAATACCGGGAGACAAAGACTCTGTATACTTAATTCATTTTATTTCAGCTATTTTTCAAATGTTTAACTGATCCTCTTTAATCAAAAACGAAAATAACCATTGGATGTCTTAACAGCAACTGATTCGGCCTTACATTTTTGCAATCAAATGGAATTGAATGGAAACCCATTTACAGTGAGATCTGCACAGCTTTTTTCAGTATAATTCAATCTTCTCTTATATTTTTTAAACCCATCATATTAGCGTGTTTTTAAATTCTGCGGTGTCTGAACGGGGGTTGGCGAACGTAACTTCCAGGGGGCAGAGCCTCCTAGTAATAATGTAAAACTAAAAATAATGAGACTGTAAGGTAAAATATAGCATTTTATAAAACTCTGTCAGCTGACAAATTTATTTTGCAATACGTAACTGTAACGCAATCCTGGTTTAAATTGAATATTTTCATGGTTCCCCTAAAAATATTTTACAATTGTATCTGCTAAGACGGATACAATCCACCTAAAACGGTATTTCGCACTCATTGTTTTTTTTCCGTCCTACCAGGTTTTATAGCGTCACGATTTTAGGATGAGGGGGTCGAATTTTAATTACTATCAGATCGCGCGTATTCTTTTATATTATGGCCTATATGGGAAAAATCATTTGCGGTGTACTTTAATGATGTAAAACAATTTTAACATAAAAATTATGCACCTTATTTAAGTGCACAGCTCCTATGCGGAAAGGTTGGCTGTCCACGAGTGGGTGATTTCGGTACGTGTACAGGGGAATTAAAAGTATATTTCTTTATATTATGGCCTATTAAGAAAAAACGTTTGCGGCGTATTTTAATAACGTTTCTCTGTTACAACATAATAAAATTGATATGAATTTATGATGCGCAGTAAAACATGCTTTCTGAAGGGGTTGAAAAGCATTTATCATTCATTCACAGGGTCACAGAAATGAGTTCAGTTTTATTACAGAAAATACTGCTTGCAAAGTGTGTTTTAGTTATGTTTCACGATTTCAAACAAGATGGAATTCATATACATTACTGAGGTTTACTACAAGATGCTTACATTAGAATATGATGTGAATCACATTTTATTTCATTTACAGGGGCATATAAAAGTTGCTGGACACAATACTGTATACGAAGTATTCTCTATTAGAGTTGATTGCTAAAAATGAGTTTTCACCTATGATATCCGTTTTAATACTTGATTATATATATGATTTCTATAGACCGTGTATAGGGCTACGCAAAAGAACTAGGAAGAATTGCTGAGAATGAGAGTGAATTGCTAATTTTTTTAAATTAAATTCTACATTTTCAAGTTCAACTATAATTAGAAACTGTTTGTAAAATATAAATATAATAATATACAAGGCTATTCAAAGAATTGGATGCATGCGCGCGCCTATGAATGATAATTTCTGGAAGTACGATTTCAGTTGTTTTAAGCATGTTTATACTGCAATAATTTTGATCTTCACATGTTGCGTGTATATAAACTTGTTCGAATGCAAGGGCTGTACAAAATAATGCAAATATACTGCCGGTTATTGGTAGAAATTGCTGAAAGTTTACTTTCATCTACATTAATCGTTTTCTTATTATATTAAATTTTATCGTTTTTTTCATGCCGTTAAAACAAGCCCAAGAATATCCATTGATGACTTTATCATTTTAATTTTTCAATAATTTGAACAATTTAAATTTACTAAGATTTAACAAAAACTTAAAGCTAATAAGTATTAAAGAATGTTTACTTTGAAAGTTTTGATCAACTTTAAAGGAATATTGTTAATATTTATTACTTTTAATATTTGTTATTTTTAACGAAAAAGTACAACTTTAACAGCCGCAGAAAATGCGAAATTTGTCCTGTATTACACATCTTTCTTTAAGGGCCCACTTCAGACACGGGAAGAAATAAAAAAGCTAATTTTAAGTCTATGGGGGCGTTAATTTCAAATTTCTCGCTTTATTTTAATAGATTTTTGCATTGGATAGCTGAGGACGATCGACAACCAGGCTAGTTTTTACTTTTTCGATTTTAGTTTTAGTTTTTTTTAATATTAGGATAGTTTCGACTTCAGAATGGATTCCAACCGGTTCCGAAAGAAAAAACTAAATATAATAATATACAACGCTATCCAGAGAATTGTATGCATGCACGCCTATGGATCATAATTTCTGGAAGTACGATTTAAGTAGTTTAAGCATGTTTATGCTGGAATAAATTTTATCTTAACATGTGACGTGTATAAAATCTTGTTGCTTATGTAAGGGCTGTACAAAAGAATGCAAATACACTTCCGTTAATTGGCAGAAATTCCTGAAAGTTGATTTTTATCTGTATTATTCATTTTCTTATTATATTAATTTTTAGCATATTTTTCATGCCTTTAAAACATGCCTAAGAACATTATTGATGACTTTATTATTTTAATTTTTCCTAATTTTGAACAATTTAAATTTACTAAGATTTAACAAGAACTTAAAATTTGTAAGTTTTAAAGATTGTTAACTTTAAAAGAGTTGATCAATTTGTTCGAAACTTTAAAAAAATATATTAATATTTATTATTTTTAATATTTGTCATTTTTATGGGTACAGTATACCTTTAAAAGTCTAAGAAAATGCGAAATTTGTCCTGCGTAACATATTTTTTCCAAGAGCCCACTTCAGACACGGGAAGAAATGAAAATGCTAATTTTAAGTCTATGGGGGCGTTATTTTCAATTTTCTGGCTTTGATTTTAATATTTTTGAATGATTTTTTTTTTTTTTTTTTTTTTTTTTTTTTTTTTTTTTTGCATAGGATAGCTGGGGGCGATCAACAACCAGGCTAGGTTTTACTTTTTCGATTTTAGTTTCAGTTTTCTTTTATTATGATAGTTTCAATTTCAGAACCGATTCCACCAGTTCCGAAAGTATAAGTAATTTTTTTTTTTTTAATATCTCTAACGAAAACCGAAAAAGTAAAAAACAGCCCGGTTGTAGATCGTTCTCAGCTATCCTATGCAAAAAAAAATCATTTTAAAATATTAAAAAGGACGCGAGATATTTGAAAATAACGCTCCCATAGACTTAACATTAGCGCTTACATTTTTTTTCCCGTTACTACACTGTAAAAAAAGGATTAAATTACGGAAATACTACTGGCAATCTAGACGATAGTACTATTTCCGTATTTTAACGGAACGTTTCTCCTTTAAATTACAGAAAAAATCCGTTAAATTCCGGTCTAAGTGCTGGCGTCTAGATTGCCAGTAGTATTTCCGTATTTTGGTCCCTTTTTTTTTTTCTACAGTGTTGTATGTGTTCTCAAAGGTAACCTAAAGATATTTTTTGTAACGCAAAGGGAACGCGAAAATTTATCATTAACTATAATAATGTTAAACTGAAAATAAGGAGACTGTATGGTAAAATATTACATTTTATAAATGTCTGCTAGGTAACAAATTTATTTTCTGATACCTAGCTGTAACGAAACCATGGTTTAAACGGAATTCTCATTATTCCCCTAAAAATACCCTGCAATTGTATCTGCAAAGACGCAAAAAACCCATCTAAAAAGGTATTTAGCACCTATTGTTTATGTTTCCGTCTTGCCAAGTTTTATAGTGTCATGTTCTCAGCATGAGGGTGTCGAATTTTAATTACAACTAGGACCCGCATTTTTCTTGAACTCCGCCTTTTTTTTTTTTTTTTTTTTTTTTTTTTTTGGAGGGAAAATAAAATTTTATATCGATACGAGTGTGTTTCGAAAGGTTATTAGCCCGACAAAGAAAATGAAAAAAATTTGACAATATTTAATTTTTTTAACGTAGTTCCTTACAACTTAAAAAAATTAAACCAACGAGTTTCCGACTTTTTATTATCTTTAGCAT
Organism: Maratus speciosus; assembly: GCA_963932465.1. NCBI lineage: Eukaryota > Metazoa > Arthropoda > Arachnida > Araneae > Salticidae > Maratus > Maratus speciosus. The sequence continues at coordinate 86,793,809 of OZ010790.1, forward strand.
AATATGCCTTATCTAACTTTGGAAATGAAGTGGTGGTCTCTGCTTTAACCCCATATTTTGAAGTGAATTTCCGACTACCGAGCCATTTCTTCAGGCTTGGGAAAAGGAAATAATCGCTGGGAGCAAAATCCGGTGCATGTGGAAGCACTACAGAGCGTAGGTCATTGACTTTCGTAGCGAAAACTACAAGCGTGTGTGCAAGAGCACTGCTGTGGTGAAAGAACACGTATTTGTTGCTCAGGTATAGACGTTTTGTCGGAATAAGGACTCTTTAATTGGTCCCGTAGAAATGCATAACACTGTCCGGTGACGATTCTACCTTTTTGCCGGTGCTCTATGATCACCACACTTTGTGAATTCCCGAAAACCGTATCCATGGCTTTTCCAGCAGATGGAACCGTTTTCACTTTCTTTGGCGCAATTTCAGCTGCTCTTTCACATTGTTTAGATTGCTGTTTCATCTCTGGTGAATAATGGCGAATTCATGTTTAATCCACCGTTATAAGACGTTGATGAAAATCAGAAGATTGGTTAAGTTTTCTAACTTAACTTGAAATCACCATAGTCCACATTACTAAAGGCAGTGGGCCATCCGCACTACCTTCTTTTGAAAAAAAAATCGAACAGTGAAGATGGAGAAACTCATAAAATGATAAAGAAAGGAGGGGGGGGGGGGGCGTGAAGAAGGAGACCAATTTCACGAGGTTTAATTTGATTATGTTAATAAATGAAGTGTTTTCATGAAGGAATTTTCAGCAGAAAGTCCACCCAAATTAGCATTTCATTGCAAAGTATATATATGTGATAAAATCATAATAAAATCTCCACTTTTGAATTTGCCAAATTCGATCTATAAGCGATGTTCCAATGGAGGCAAATCAGACAAATTTCTACCACTTATTTTAAAATGTTATTATTGTCTTAATTAACTGAAGTTATTAAATAGGATAAAAAAAATTAAAAAATTTGTAATAGAAGTATGCCTACTTCATCCTCGTGAAATCGGAAGCTACGGTTCGATCCAGCACATTTCGGCCTGAAACTTTTTCTATAAGCAAGCCTCTATGATTGAATACGAGTCATAATTGATTGTATCAGTTTATAAGTCTTTGTTGGCTAAATATTTGAAAGTAGAGGTCTCCTCGGAGGGAAATTTCTTGTTCCTGGAACTTGACAGTACAATTAGCAGTAAAAAAAAAAAAAAAAAAAAAAAAAAAAAAAAAAAAAAATACGTTTTATGAAGCTAAAACTTTAGCCTGACTCAGTTTCTACAAAACATGTCGATATTTTTAAAACAAGGTTATTCTACATTATTCAAAAACCAGATTTACGCATAGTTTTTATTTTCAGATTATTTTCGAAATTCATGGAATATAAGGAATAGTAGCAATGTTAATAATTATTTAGACTACATTGATGACTACATCGAAGAGGCCTTTTAATCAAAGCAAAAGTCAGTTCCTACCTACAGAAGATTTTTCTTCGCATTCAGTGAGACAAGAAAATTGTTTATTAATAGATGCTACGTAGAAAATACAGCATTAATTTGCAGAAATACTGTTTATAATTAAGTGAATTAAATCAAGCAATCCGCTAGAAGCAGCTTCAAACAATCAACAATTAGGCATTGTTTTCCAACAAGACTGCTAGACCACATGTATCTAGCCCACTTCAGACACAAACTGTTATAATTGAGATGAAATGCTTCAATCCAAGAACCATTCTCCAAAACTTGCATCGTCGTATGACCGTTTATTTAGATCACTTCAAAACATTTTGAGGATAAGATATGTTTATTTTTTGGAAGATTTGAGAAAATACATCGATTCTTTAGCCAGATGAACGCTAATTATGTAACTGCTAGGAATTGAAATTTACACGAAATACATTTTCTTTAATTTCCATCAACAATATGCGACAAACTTTTGCATCAGTCCAAAAAATTGGAATTTGGTAATAGATTCTTCTCTGGTCTTTTACTATGAATTTTAATAACACTCGATCTTTACTTTCAATTTACATTGGTATCCTGTTAAAGATTGCGCTAGTTAACATTTTTATTTCATGTTGTATTGTAATGGCACATTCTTTCGTTTACTACAATTCATTATTCAATCAAACAATTTTATAAAATGATTAGAGAGGAAATTAAGGCTCACAAAGCAACAGTTAGTAAATTTGTTATTAGCTTTTCAAGAATTATAGGAGAAGGATGATACCGTCATCAACAAGTCTATCACTGTGAAAGTCTGCGTTATATACGTAGAAAATGTCAGTAGGACATTTTTAACAAACTGATAAAAACATTTTCTGGGCACCAATGAATGGCAGCTTACCATTGTCTTGATCGGCAAGTTCAAGTAGAGGCTGCAAAGTAAAACCAGTGATAATTTACCAAGCTAATTTATAAACTAGTAAAAACAGTTTCTTAGCAACAACGAATGATAGCTTAACACTGTCATGATCGGTAAGGTCAAGTAAAGACTATAAACTAAAAGCACTGCTATTTTACCAAATTCCGATATAGGACACAGATTGGTAAAGGATATTACGGCAACTCCTCCTGATTATTAACTGGGAAGTAGAGGAAGAAGATGGAGAATCTCTGGAGATATTTGACTGTGAGCTTTCAACTGACAAGGTAAAAAAAAAATCTCTATCAGCAATGCGGGGAAAATAAAATTGTAACTTAGTCTAAAGATAAAGATGCAGAAAAATAAATTTATTTTCACTGATTTCTGATAAAGAAAAAGAATGCTTTGGTAAAATTGGAAGAAATTCGAAATATTGCTTTGAAATGGAATTCTATGAAATTCATTATCAGAATTGCATATCAACGTAATGAAAAATCCAAGCAGTTTTCAGAGAAAATAAAAACAAAGTCTTTCTCAAACAATTGTAAAAAAAAATACAGCTGTATTTGTTACAAAAATCTCCAAAATCAGAGTAATGAATTAAAAAAGGTTTTTATACACAATCTAGGTATAAAAACACAGATAGGATGTTTTTGTGCCTGTCCACAGATTCCTAAAGAGAGATACAAGATTTCACAGGAAGGGATTTGTTCGACGGGTGGCAATTGCACAGACCATCAGCTCATCAAGTTGAAGGCTGAAATTTTAGGATTAGATAGAACTCAATTAGCATATTAAAATGCAAATGGTCTGCTAAGTCATATCTTGATAGAAAACACCTGCACACCGGAGTTTAGTTTTTGATCGATTGGTTTATCATTGTATTTTGCAGCACCCAAATGTATGAAAATATTGAAGTTTGGGTGCATGAAAACACAATGGTAAACCTGCGGATCAACCACTAAATTGATGTTCTGCAGATGGTTTCCACCAAGATACGACTTTGCAGACCAATGCATATAGCTTGTATATAAAATAAACGGTCAAGTACGAGTATTACTCGCGCTCAGAGAGTTCCGTACAATAAATATATGAATTATTAACTGTATTATTTAAAAGAATAATGAAACTTTGTAAAAACCTATACAACGTAGAGTTGGGTATAGCTGTATATATTAGAAAAGTATGATTGAGTATACCACAAAGGTTCAAAGAGATATGAAGCCGAAATAAAATTAAATATTGCTATTTTGTATAATTCTTTTTTTAAACGTATCTTAATCTGCATATGGTGAACTTAATTTGGTACTAACAATAAAAGTACTGCATATTTAAATTTCATTTGGCATTTCATAAAACTAAATTCAACATAGAAATATTTTTCTTTTTACAGTGTAGATGAAATAAAATCCTTGTTCAAAGTTTAAACTTGGCGTTGTACTACGCGCGCTTCGAAAGGAGGTCGCAAAGATGCAACTCGACTTTGTCCGTGCCGCGTGTTTTCAAATAGGTCTTTAATTATCATTTAAAGACACAGAAGGCGTATTGAGAGATCCACTCAACGCAAACTAGTCGCGAATCCCATAGTATTTATGCGATTAATTATAATTAAATTGGTCTGTTTTTAACAATTTGACGTTTACTGCTTTTATGCTGCTACTGGGTATTGCATTACACATATATATCATTAAAAGTTGTTATCTAGTATTTAAAAACCGATGGTATATAGAGTACGCCGCCTCTGCCATTATGTATGTCCAAACCAACCGTGTCTTTAAGGGTTAAGGCTCCTGCCCCTGCCAGCGAAGACAATCACGAGCTAATGCTAATCGTATAGGGAAGGATTTTTCTAATATCTATTTTGTATTTCGATATTTTAATTTTTTTTTTTTTTGGCATTATATAGCCGAGATCCGTCTCTACATCGCACCTTTCTTTACTTTTTCCTCCCCATCGGATTAGCATTAGCTCGTTAGTGTCTTCGCCGGCAGGGACAGGAGTCTTAATATCTCGGCGAATTACCGACGATTTTTTTTCGAAAATCATTATAAACAATGCTTTTATATTTTTGATACGATAGGTACCTTTAGCGCTCTTCGATACCTTTGCTGAATGCCCGCAAATAGAAATCTGTATGTAACAGAAAAATGCGATTTTATGAAAAACTATGCCACCTAGGGCAATCGCTATAATTTTCCTGCGAGTATTAAATTAACCTCTACTACCTCTAATTTTTTTCATAATTTTAGTTTCAGTAGATTTGAAAATAGATGGGGGGGGGGGCACATTTTTGCACTACATTTTCGACGATATCTCTGAAAATATAATATCTAAAATTAAAAGAAATGTATTTTTGAGTTATGCGTTACGGAATCTTTTAACCGATACACAAAGAAAATATATTTCTTCTTTAAATAACCTAATTATCCCCTCTACGTTTTTCCCACATATATTTGTGAATGTTTAATAATCTGTAAATATGTGGGTCAATAGTCTTTATTACATCTCCCAATTTGAACTTCCCACGTTCCGTAGTTTACGAGTAAAATGGCTGTGACAGACAGACACAGGAGTGATCTTATAATGATTCCGTTTTTACTTTTTAAGTACGGAACCGTAAAAATCATGATTATTGCAACTGAGAAATACAAAAACATAAGAAGATGAATTATTGAAAATAAATAAAACAAGAAAGAAAAACCATGTGTCAAGTATGGATTATGAACCCTTTCCTACATTTTTAGTTCAGTTAGAAAAACACATAACACATTTGAATATACACATTTATTAATTCCTAAAAATAGACGGAAACGTACTTCAATTGTTTTGTCAAGCTCTGTATGTTCCTTATAAATTTTTATACACGCCACATACTGAGCTGAAATTTAATTCAGAAATAAATACGCTGAAAATTACTGATATCACACTTCTAAGGCTAACATTAGCTTAAGAATTGCTATCCATGGACGGCCATGTATCCAGTTTTTTGTCATATCCCTATTTATTTATATGCTACAATGTCACTTAGCCGACGGGACATTTAGCAGACAGCAATTAGACGACAGGATGTTTAGCCGACAGCGACTGTTAGCCGACAAGACAGTTAGCCAACAGAGGACAATTATTCGACATGGACATTCATCCGACAGGATATTCATCCGACTTAACTGTAACGTAACTGTAACCTGATCTTAACCTAATTATAACCTAAGCATAAACTAGCTGTAGCGTAACTGTAACCTAACCAATACCAAACTGTAACGTAACTATAATCTATCTGTAACCTAAACGTAACCTAAGTGTAAGATAACCGTAACCTAACTGAAACCTAACAGTAACCTAATTGTAGCCTAAATGTAACCTAACTGAAACCTAACAGTAACCTAATTGTAGCCTAAATGTAACCTAACTGGGACGTAACCGTAATCTAACTGTAACTAACGTTTACCTAGTTATAACCTAATCGTATGCTAACTGTAATGCAACTGTAACATAACTTTACCATGACCAAGCTCTAACCTAAGTGTATTCTAATTATCACCTAAACGTAACCTAACAGTTATTTAACCGTAATCTAAACGTAACCTAACGGTAACCTAATTATAAAGTAACCGTAACCTAATTGAAACCTAACAGTAACCCAATTGTAGCCTAAATGTAACCTAACTGGGACTTAACCATAATCTAACTGTAAATAACGTTTACCTAGTTATAACCTAATCATATGCTAAATGTTATGTAACTGTAACATAACTTTACCATGACCAAGCTGTAACTTAAGTGTAATCTAATTATCACCTAAACGTAACTTAATTATAACCTAACCGTAATCTAAGAGTAACTAATCGCAATTGTAACCAAATTGCAAATTAACTGTAACCTAGCGGGAGGTGCATAATATGAAAGAGTGATCAAAGGGCTGCCCAGTCCAATGATATATCACTTGAGGGATGTCGGAAAAGTCAGAAAAATGCTCCCGGTGATACAAATTGGGGGAGGGGGAACGGGAGGTACATAATATGAAAGAGTGATCAAAGGGCTCCAATGCGATGTATCTCATGAGGGGTGTCAAAAAATGTTAGAAAAGTACCGGCTAATTATACTATCAGCTAAATGTCCTGTCGGTTAATCGCCTTTTCGGCTAAATGTCCTCCCGGCTAATTGCCACGTTCGGCCAGTTGCCTGTCGGTCAATTGTCTGTATTGCTAAAATTATTACTATATGTCCGTTTCGATCAATTGTCCTGTATGCTGTATGTAAATTTCAGCTAATTGTGTTGTCGGCTATATGTACGTATCGGCTAAATGCACGTCTCAGCTAACTGCAATCTGCTAAATGTCTTGAAGGCTATTTGGTTGTCGGCTAAATGTCTGCGACCGGCTACGGGTCAAACATCTATACTAAAAGTAGTAGAGCTTGAAAATGCATAAATCAAATTAAAAAACATCTTTAAGTAATTCATAGTCATTCTCGGTACTACTGATGAAATCTTTTGTGTAGTGTCTATGCAACGGAATAGCAATAATTTCAGCAATACAGACAATTGGCCGACAGACAACTGGCCGAACGTGGCAATTAGCCGGGAGGGCATTTAGCCGAAAAGACGATTAGCCGACAGGACATTTAGCTGATAGTATAATATGCCGGTACTTTTCTAACATTTTTCGACAACCCTCATGAGATACATCGCATTGGAGCCCTTTGATCACTCTTTATATTCTATGCAATTCATATACACCACCTATGTGCCTGTGCAAAAATATTAGTTTAACTTAACTTTTACCATAACTTATCATAAATCAAACATATCATAATTTAAAACTCACTATCAGCAATCATCCCTAATGTTTCCCTGTAAATGAACAATAAATTCGATGCACACCATATTCTTATCCAAACATCTTGCACTCTTTGTCTCCCCTTCTTCCGAAATTTCGTTTCCCGTTTTGCTCCCCTTACAGTATCAAGGTTTAAAATCTTTAAAATTCCTTAATATTTTCTTTAATTTTCTGTTTTATTTGTTACGTTAAACTAACAATAAATAGTCAGTCATAAATTTCGTTATCAATTTATTTCACCATATTCATTTCATTAAAAGTTCTTGTAACTTGCCTCCATCGAAAATGTCATTTCTCCCTTTTGCTCCCTCATCCACGGTACCCATATTTTAAAATAAAAACCCTTTAAAACTCTTTAATTTTTTTAAATCTTTTCTGCTCAATTTGCCACTTTATTTTAACAATAAACAAACGATCATAAAAATTTCTCCTCCCCCCCCCCCAACCCCAACTGAAATTGGTATTTCCTCCTCGTCTCTCCCTCTTATCAAGCATCTGAAATTTAAAGTCCTTAATTTTTTTTCGTTTATTATTATTTTTAACTTATTTGTAAATATTTTCTAAGGTAAGTAAATAATAAGTCGCCGATAAACTTCCGCCCCCCCCCCCTGCAAAAAAAGAACTAATTCTGCTTATTCCTCTTTTTTTCCCTCAGATCACAAAATTTTAACCTTAAAAGTCATTGCTTTTTTTAAAACATTTTGTACTCTATCTGTTAATTTATTGTAATCATAAATAATCATATAACTGTACTCCTCCCCCACCAAAATTGACGCTTGCTCTGACTCTACCCTTACCAAGAACACAAAATTTAGTCTTAGTAAATAAGTCATCAAATAAAATCCCCCCTTTTTTTTCGTTCCCTTATTTAAGTTTAAAATCTTTGAAAGTCTTTTTTTAATACATTTTCAGCTTTATCTGTTTCACATTGAACAATAAATAATCGATTATATAATTTCTTCCACCCCCATATAAAATTGACGTTTTCTTTTCTCCCCCCATTATTTCCATGCTCATAAAATTTAAAGTCTCTAAAACTCCCAATTTCAATGTTTTTGCCCTATTTGTAAATCTTTAATAAGTTACATAATCGGTCATCTATTAAATTCCCCCCCCCCCCAAAAAAAAAAAAAAAATCTGTTTCTTGATTTGTCTTACCCTCAACTCATGAAGCTAAAAAATCTAATTTACAGTCTTTAAAACTTTTTAATTTTTACTTTTTTTTCGTCCTAATTATAAATCTTTATTATCTATAATATTAACTAAATCATTTCAACTATGTACGAAAGTGTTAACAATAAAGCGATAGGTGTACATTTAATTGTGCATAAAAAACTTTTTAACTGTACTTTTCAAAGGAAAATGTCTTTAGAGAGATATTTGTAAGGAAAATATTGTGGTTTCTCGTCAACGTGCAAGTAAATTCTCAAAACCTTTCGAAATCATTTTATTCTGACTAGCTCAGAAAGAACCATCAAACGTAGATACCAAAGGTGCCTGAGTAATCGGCTGAACCGAGTATGTCCATAAAGAAAAAAGAAAAATCATGCGTCTACGTCGATACATTCCAACACTTACAGAACACTGTAACAAAACTTCGCCGTTTAATAAAGTAAAGAAGATATCTAACTAAACATTTGTAATACCTATGACACGTTTGAAAAGTAGATTTCAACAATTGCACCCATCACCTGGATGGTACTCCAATTCTTTTGTGCAGCTCATATGATATATGCAGCTCATATGAGGCAGTGTATATGATATATTTGTACTGCATATATTTGTACAGATTCTACATACTATGTTAAAATTTAGTTTTGTAAGAAAATACATAAAACAGTTGAAAATTCACCCTCGGCAATTTCTACTAATAGACGGAAACATACTTGAATTCTTTTGTGCATTTCTGTATATAGAATACAGATTTTTATACACGTCAAACAGTATTAAGCTGAAATCTAATTCAGGCAAAATCATGCTCAAAATTACTGAAATCACACTTGCAGGAATTATTTTCTATCGGCGGCCCATGTATCCAGTTTTTGGAATATCCCTGTATAGGATTTTATTTGTATGATACAAACATCTCTAAGCATATTAAATGTAGTTGAGCTTGACCATTTATAACTAAAAAAAACCTAACATCTTTAAGAAATTCATACTCATTCTCAGCAATGGTTACGAATTCTTTTGTGTGGTCCTGTATAGGGTTTGTAAAATATGTGCACACCACGTAGTGCGCAAAAATTTAGTTAAACTTAAAAACGCATTCTGTAATTGAAAATGTACTTTCAGCAATAATTTTTAATAGCTATATCGGATACAGTATTGTATCAAAATATTTTATGTTTCCCTGTAAATGAACGTTAAATGAAATGCAGACCATATTCGAATGTAAGCATCTTGTAGTAAATCAAAGTAATGTGTATCTATTTCGTCATGTTTGAAATAGTGTAACGTGATCAAAATACGCTACAAACAGTTTTTCTCGTAGACCATATTGAACCAAGTTCTTTTGTCTGACCCCGTAAATAATTGTTAAATGCTCATGTTGTACAGAAAGTAGGCTAAGGACACCTCAGAAATTCATATCAATTTCATTATCTTTGTGACAGAGTAATATCAATCAAATACGCCGCAAACGATATTTCTTCACATAACGGAATACTTTTGAGTCCCCTATACTCGTACTTTAAGCATTACACATAACATAGTCTATAGTAACAATTTTAAAGTGTGTCTCAATGTACATAAATTTAACTGTGTTTAACATTGTGTAACACTATTAAAATGCATCCTAAATAATCCCCCCTCCCCCACGTAGACCATAATGTAGCGAATACTTTTGAGTGCATCTGTAAATGAACCATGAATGGTGCACCGAACATACCATGATGATTTTCAATATCGTATATCAATTACATGGAAATCCGACTATATTTACGCTAGTTAGAGCACGGATAGACAGACAGACGGACGGACAAACCCAATTCATAAACACTTTTCAACTTTCTTGGAAAGTGTTTAAAATGAAAAAAATGTAAATGAAAATAAAAGTATTTTATTGTTATTTAGATTACGAACCGCTACAAAAAACATTCTTAACTGTCTGCATCATTTAAAAAATATTTAGTGTACAGAAATCTCTCCCCCCCCCCCACACACACACACCTGAATTTACTCCTATGCACTTAAAATTTCAAATTGTGAAAACTCCTTTATGTTTTATAACTTACTTGTAAAAATAAAATATAATCTAAATTTTCTTCCGCCTGAAACCTTTCTGCTAACATCACACAAAGTTTTGAATATTTGGAAAACTTTATTTTTTCTGTCATATATTTTAGTGCTAACAACAATAAATTATGTACTATACCTATAAATGACTACGCTGGGATTTAGATGTATAGCCCCCTCCCCCCCCCCCTTCTCCTCAAAATTAATATTTCCCGTTCTCCCCTCCACCCCTCTACAGTACAAAATATACAGTTTATTTGGTTAACCTTTTCTCTCCTAATTTTATGAACATCTTATTTTTAACCTTCAATGTTGTTTAGCTTTTATATATCTCTTGATAAATTTCATGTTCTAAAAAGAATCCCCACAAAAGATAGTTATTTTAGAATATTTGTATCTGGTATTTTCCCCCCTCATTCAATATCTCCCCCCTTGATTTTAAATGTAATTTCGTTATGTGAAATAAAATAGTTTTTATACTGCGCTAATTTCAATTTTATGTTTGTAAAAGCTGTAAAATGAACTTGATGATTAAAAAAAAGAAATATATCTGAATAAAATAATCATTTATTTTCAGAAAGTCAAATCGCTTTAATTTTTGCACCCTTATTATAAACAGATTAAAATTCTTTTTACGGCTTTCAGCGTTATCCAGATTCTCCACAAAACATACGGCTTTGATCTACGCTGGACAGTTGAAAAAAGAAATCTCTTAGACCACCTGAAACCTATTGGAAATGATCCAAGAATATTCTATTTGCTGATTGGAAGAGCTCGCTTGTCAATCATTTGAATTTAGACCATCCTTTCAATTCAGCTAAAATGCCAGCGGCCATCTTGATTTCTTTTTGTCCGTGACTGCAGTGGGGTCTGAAGGATAAAGCTTTGTTGGTTAAGTTATTTTGCGTGAACTAGTTCTGGATTACGAGCGCAAGTTCTTATAACCGTTTCATTTGCATATTTTCACCAAAATCGCACTAACCACCGCCATCTGTCGGCTGTTTTTTGAGTTATTTTTTATTTCTGTCTTTAAAAAATTCCCGTGACCTATGGATGCTAATTCTGCAAACAGTTTTTCATTTCGGTTATTTTTTCGGTTTTTATAATTTTTTAAAGCTTATACGAACTTTTTGCTCACCCGGTATAAATGTCTGTTTTTTGACACATTACATTTATTATCAATAAAAAAAAAAAAAAATAAAAAAAAAAAATCTAATAACATATCCTACGTGAAGTAGTTCTATAAGTTATTATGTTCAATACATTTTCTTATTGTTTGCTGTCAGTTTAATTGTAATAGAATCTTTTCCGTGTAAATACCTTTCATTCATAAATGCTTTAGAAATTATTGAATTTGTAAATTTTTGATTGTGTACTTTGAGAAACAAATTTCCAGAGATGTAGATTAGATATGAAAAGGGCCCCATTTCCATGCCAGGCTTTGGGCTCAGGCTCAATTTTTTTTTTTTATTCGCAAATAGCAGAAAAAGGAAAAAAATGCCTTTTAGGCAAAATGAATGTAATTTAAGTTTCTTAAACTGTTTTACGACATTCTTAATATCAGTTTGAAGGGAATTGAAATTTTCTTCATTTGAAAAATTTTCTATCTGTTTCTGAAGCCTTTTCACAGCCTGTGGAAATCTGTGGGGGTAACCCTTCTCCACAGTGTCTTTCCATTTTTAGTCGTTTTCCAGAAATACTAGAAAACATATCTCATGTTATTCTGCCGTTGATAAATAATGATATTTTAAAAGAATAAGAATTGTGACTTTGTCATTTTAACCCTTAAATACATACTGTAACTAAGGAGTTACATGATCTTTTTAGGTGCGTTCGTAATTATATAAATACGTAGCACCTATAGTCGTCGTTCAGTCCGTCTGTCCGTCTGTCCGTCCGCATATAACAGAGCAAAAACTACCCAACAGAATGGTCTGAAATTTCAAATGTATGATTGGTGTAAAATTTTGTCGAGCCATTTCAAATTTTATAAAAATCGGATGTATAGTTTAATTACAGGGACAGTCAAAAGTTTTTCTTTACATTACGGCCAATGGGAAAAATTATTGCAAGTGCATTTTAATGTTGTTACAGCCTTCCGAATCATCTGAAATTTTAAAGATATAATTGTTGCAAAATTTTGTCGAGCTATTTCCAATTTTATGAAAATCGGATGTATAGTTTAATTACAGGGACAGTCAAAAGTTTTCCGTTACATTACGGCCAATAGGAAAAAATTATTGCAAGTTCATTTTAATGGTGTTACAGCCTTCCGAATCGTCTGAAATTTTAAATATATAATTGTTGCAAAATTTTGTCGAGCTATTTCCATTTTTATGAAAATCGGATGTATAGTTTAATTACAGGGACAGTCAAAGTTTTTCCGTTACATTACGGCCAATGGGAAAAAATTATTGCAAGTTCATTTTAATGATGTTACAGAATACGAATGGTCTGAAATTTTAAATATACAATTGCTGTAAAATTTTGTCTAGCCATTTCAAATTTTATGAAAATCGGATGTATAGTTTAATGACAGGGACAGTCAAAAGTTTTCCGTTGCATTACGGGGAATGGGAAAAAAAAAATGCAAGTGCATTTTAATGATGTTACAGACTATGCACTTATGAAGTGCAAAAAAATATACATTCAGTACAATATGGGGTGCAAAAAACAATTATAAAACTAGTTATAGTACGAACGCACCTAATTTGCCACGTTTGACGAGCAATTTCCAACTTGTTTTGTTATTTAGTGATTTCTACTGGTATTTTTATGAACTACTGTGTGCCACTTAAGTGTGATAACATGCATTTAAGTCCATTCAATCTGTTTTTGTTCTGATTTGTTAACACGGGGAGTTTATAACATCTTTGCTTCATACTGCTTGAAATGTGTTAGAATGACATTTTTTTCTCTGGAAGTCTTTTTAAGGTACTAATTATTAATTATGCAAACTACTAGCATTATAAAAATTACCCACTTCTGTCCCAAATTGGTTGCTACATTTGATTACTTTTGTACTGATTATTGATACTGATGACTTTATGATTTTGTTTGAACCTTTTTCAGAGATTTCAGTGTGCTATGCTATCAACCAACAACATTTACTTACCAAGCATTCCCTCCGTCTCTCCTTAAAGGGACGAGGGACCTTAAAAAACCTTAAAAATCAATTCTTTATTTTTTGAAATTTTCACTTTAAATAATATTCAGGGGTACATTATACGCATTATGGCATGCATTTATTAAAAAAAAAAAATATTTTTGAGAAAAAAAATGGAGTTTTACGTGTCGTCTTAGAAATCTTCGAAATGCCCCATGCGCATTCCATATCAATGAAAATCCCCAATATTTTTTATAAAAGTTTGGTTTATATATATAAATAATTCTGTGCATCGAATTTTATATATTTGAATATAAAGGTAAAAAAAATAAAAATAAAAAAAATAATTTCGAAAAAATTTCAAAAAATTGTTTTTTTTAAAATATTTTTATATTTAAATATATAAAATTCGATGCACAGAATTATTTATATATATAAACCAAACTTTTATAAAAAATATTGGGGATTTTCATTGATATGGAATGCGCAGGGGGCTCTTCGAAGATTTCTGCGACAACGCGTAAAATGCCATTTGTTTTTCAAAAATAATTTTTTTTGTGATAAATGCATGCCATAATGCATATAATGTACCCTTGAGTAATATTTAAATTGAAATTTACAAAAAAAAAAAATAGAAAAAAATTGAAAAATTTTGAAATTTAGAATTTTTTTTGAAAATTTTCAATTTTTTTTTGTTTTACCTTTATATTGAAATACATAAAATTTGATGCACAGTGTTATTTATATACATAAATCAAACTTTTATAAAAAATATTGGGGATTTTCATTGATATGGAATGCGCAGGTGGCATTTCGAAGATTTCTACGACGACGCGTAAAATGCTATTTTTTTCTCAAAAATAATTTTTTTTTTAATTTTTTTTGTGAGAAATGCATGACACAATGCATATAATGTAACCTTGAGTAATATTTAAAGTGAAATTTACAAAAAAAAAAGAAAAAAATTGAAAAATTCTGAAATTTTGAAACTTTTTCGAAAAATTTCAAAATTTTTCAATTTTTTTTAACCTTTATATTCAAATATATAAAATTCTATGCACAGTTTTATTTATATATATAAACCAAACTTTTATAAAAAATATTGGGGATTTTCATTGATATGGAACGCGCATGGGGCAATTCGGAGATTTCTAAAACGACGCGTAAAATTTTACTTTTTTCTCAAAAATGACACTAAAAAAAATTTTTTTTGTAATAAATGCATGCCATAATGCATATAATGTATCTTTGAGTAATATTTAAGGTGAAATTTACAAAAAATAAAAAAATTATTTTTAAAGTCCCTCGTCCCCTTAAATAAGTTCCAAATTAGTTTAAAAAGTCCAGGGTTCACACGCTCCATTTTGTAAGGATTCTTACACCAGTAATCGCATAAAACTACCTCCTACCTAATGAATCGTTAATTCTTTAGGAAGCAAATGCTCTTTATGGTATACTGATGGTAGAGTCCTTACAAAATGGTGTAGATCTGCTAAACTGCATCGGAAGTTATTTAAGACTCCATCCACTTGAAATGTAGCAACTAATTTGGGATAAAATTTTCGACCTAAATGTCCCACTAATTTGGGACGGAGGGAGTATTATAAAGTTAGTCCTTTATACACTGAATTCTGAATTCATGAACATTTTATCTTCTAAAGCATTTTTGGTGAATTGTTTAAACTACATTACAGGATTTACATAACCATTAAATACATTTTAGAAGAATTTTAGAAGGACTGAAGGGTTTAGAAGGATTAATTAAATTTGAATTTATAGGGATTTTGTGCAATATTTATAACCCCACTCAAATCTTTTATTTTAAATATTTTTCTTCGCATTTCGTAGAATTAGGAAATGCACAAATATAATGCTCTTACAATAGAAATATAGAAATATTTCCGAATTGAAACCTCCCACCCCCCTCCACACCTCACAACGCTAAGAAAGTTGAAAAGATGCAAAGGCAAAATAAATCATTCTTTTAAAAATATTTTTGTTTTCTGTAACCAATAATGTTTTTGGAACAAGCTAAATTAATGTATCTATAACTCATTCTAAACTGTATTACAACTAATCGATGTATTAAATGAATTGTATAACAAGATATTTTAATGGTACTTATGAGTACCGTCAGTAGATAAAGGGTTAATAGATAACATTGTGCAGTGTAAACACTTTAAAGTAAGTATATAATTTAATACTATCGTAAAATATACAATATTAACTTTAAAAAACTCACTGTTTTACTTAAAAGGCAACTAAAATAATTAAAGAGATGTTACAAGTTAAACATAAAAATTTTATTTAACATGTCTTAGTAGTTTCAGACGGTATTTCCCAGGCCCATCATCAGAGAATATATCAGAATTCACACAGAAGGTACTGAGTATTTTTAAATAAAATTTATATTTTTAAACTTGTAACATCTCTTTTATTATTTTAGCCGCCTTTTAAAAAAACAGTGAGCGTTTTAAACTTCATATTGTATATTTTATGTTTTAATCAAGGTGAAATGTTGCGTTTCGTCTTATGATTTTAGTTAAAATTTAGTTAGAAGTTTAGTTAAAAAAATGGCCATATTTTTTTTCCAAAAATATTTTTTCCAAAAAAAAATATTTTTAAACCCCAAAAAATTATTTTTTCCAAAAAAATAATTTTTAAATCCAAAAAAATTATTTTTTTTTCCAAAAAAAATATGGCCTTTTTTTTTTTTTCATTCTGACAAGAAAATCAGAGTTCTAACTTTTTACGGCTGCTCTTTCATCTTCACCTAACACTTAATTTAAAATGACTGTTTCATAATAATGAAAGCCACCAGTCTATCAGAAGAAAATATCTCGGTGTAAGCGGAAACGCCGACAATCGGGACTCTACTGTAGTTCAGTTTTAAGAGTTATAACACGCGACTTTATTTTACATAAAGTGACGTCATCCACATCCGCTGAATAATTCCTCATTTGCGGTCCAGTGTTAAACAACGTCTAAAGTGAAGTTCGCTTAGAACGTCAGTACCGCTGAATAATACAGAAATTCAAAAGAAAGAGATTTCGTCATTCAATAAACTCGACAAAAATCGGCTACTTAAGGATTCACAGGCCTTCATTTGTTTGTATTATTAATATAGATATTTAAAATTAAATTTAGTTTCTAATAGCTCCATGTTTTATCAGAAATCATTCATTTATACTTTTTCAAAGTAGCACGTATTTTAATTAAAAAAAAAAAAAAAATCAGTTTCTATGGGAAAATGGCAACAAAAAGATATAATTGCTATTTTCATTTTACTTTCTACAGAAATGATGTTCTTCCGTTGCCAATACTAAGCAAATGGCTCCAAAAAGTACAAAAAAAAAAAAAAAAAAAAAAAAAAAAAAAAAAAAAACTTCCAAAATAAATGGAGAGGCTGTTTTCAAGCAAATTGCATTTAAAGAACTTTTTTTTTAAATACGACGGTATAAAAATTGAAAATGTTCTATGCTTAAATGTTAAAAAATTGGTATAGATTATTTAATCGTACTGCTTTGTTTTACGACTGGCTTCTGTAAGGTAACGTTATTTTTTGGAGGCGACACAAAATAAGCTGGGAGAAAGAAATAGTATACCGTACAGGGGTCTAATAAATTTTTTCACGACTTTTCTAGAGGATAATTAAGAAAAATTGGCACAAATATAACGTTTTCCGAATGAAATAAAAAATCATGCATTAATGGGTTAACGAGATTTTTAATGACCATAACAATCACGAAATGGTGTCATGACTGAATATGCAGGATTAATATTTATTTGTATACAGGGTGATTCAAACAAACGTTTACAAAATGACATGGTAAATCAGTCATACAACAAAGACAAAAAATCACATAGGAACAAAGGTCGCAAACCACTTATTTAGTCGCAAGTACAGGCTGTTTTATCCTAACTAAATACGGGTGTCAGTAATGCTTTCGAGAAAAAAACAACAACATTGTAATGAAAAAAAAATTGATATGTACCTTGTTTTGTGTAAAATGTGATAACATTATTAAAAGATATGGGAAAACATGTTGATCAAACGATCGATAATACCGTGTGAATTGATAATCACAATCCAAAATTTTGGGCGTCCAGTGCTGACTGCTGGCGCATATAATGCGGACTTCTACCAATTTTGTTTGTCGTTACTACATTTAAAACAAAGTTGAGAATGTACGTTAAATCATTTATTATAATATTCTTCAGTTTTCTGAAAGTTATTACCGTCAAGCCAAACTGAGTCAGCATGAAACACCCCGTATTTCTGACTATATAAGTGATTTGCGACTTTAAGTTCCTATGTGATTTTTCATCCTTGTTGTATACATGATTTGCCATATCATTTTGTAAACTTTTTTTTAATCACCCTGTATAAGAAGACATTTTTAAAAGAGAAAATTAATATTGAAATATTTTTAAACAGTACTAACATTTTTCTATTGCTTCGGGTCGGTATCATGCGCGAGGTGCTCAGACTGTAATAGCAGAAGTTATTCGCGCTCGGGCATCGTAAAAAGAGCCGGAACTCATCTTTACTGTAAACAGCCTTGTTTATAATTATTTTTTATTACATTATTTAAGCATGAATATTTAGCCTGTCTGATCATTTCTCATTTAAAGAGATGTTCATGCAATTTAAAGCATTTTATTGGTATCTCAAAATTAATTTCTCTTCCAAAATGTTTAGTTTAAAGAGGGAGATTCAATTGGTTGAGAAACTCGAGAATTATATTCGATGCTTCTTTTTTTAACTCTTTCCAACAAAGTTGAAAAGTGTTTATGCGTTCGGTTTGCCTGTCCGTCTGTCCATGCTCTAACTCCCATAAATATACTCGGATTTTCATGCAATAAAGGTTACTTAGAGTCAGCAAAGCATGTTTGGTATTGTATATGAAGTATGTAGGATTAATCGTTCATTTACAGGGGCACTCAAAAGTATTCCATTACATTATGGTATATGGGGAAAAATCGTTTACAGAGAATTTTAATGACATTACGCTATTTCAATGTATTGAAACTGATAGAATCCACTGAATTTCACTACGATCAAGTTAGAACAGGGCATTCATAGCACTTTTATAATCATTTATAGGGATACACGAAAGAAATCGGTTACAGTCTTTGAGTAATAATTGCTGAATGTACGGTTTAAATTTCGGTATGCGCTTTTAAATTTAATTAATTTTTTGCAAGTTACTCGTTATATATAAATTCTATACCTCATATACAGGTCTGCACAAAAGTATTAACGTACCATTTTCCTTATTAGAGGAAATTGCTGAAAGGGAGTTTTCAACTGAAGCATATGTATTTATTAAGTGAACTAAATTTTGGCATGCATGTAGTTAATAGATACAAATCTATATATCATATTCAGGGCTGCTGAATAAATTCGGATAATTTCCCGATAATAGATGGGAACAGCTGAAATTGGGTTTTGAAATATGTTGTGCGTTTCCATATGGTTGAATAAAACGTAAATTTTTAATTTTTAAACGGTGCAATTGTGTTACATTATTCTGAATGTGTTGGAAAGTGTTTCATAATCTATGCTTGACGCATGCTTTTTTCATTCTTGTTTATATTATAATGTGACTTAACGTTTATGAGGAGTTAGTACCTTTAGAAACCCAATTTTGCTCATAATAACATACTTTTTTGCGATTCAACAAAATTAAATCAGATTTGCATATTTTGGAGTGAAATTTTTAGAGTTTTAAGAATACTACCCTAAAAATTGCCACAACATTTTCAATTTAAATTATGTATATAATTTTAACTATATACAATGTATACACAAATGTAAAATTAAAATTATATACTTACCTCTCTTTCTTACAATATTACTTTTGAAAAACTTAGAAGAGAAACTAAATTTATACATCCAATTGGACCTAAATATCACTTATATTCTGTAAACCTAAAACATTGCACTTATCAAATGTGTTATAGTTTTTTTTTAATTAAAAGTCTACAAAATATTATTATTTTTTTAAATTTAAGCATCTATCATGATAAATTTTTAATTACAAAAAATATAAAACATTTGATAAGTTCAATGTTTTAGGTTTACAGAATATAGACAAGGGCGGCAGACTCTATGCACTATCTGCTTTTAAAGCGTAAATAACACATTTTTATCATAACCTTGATTAGCAGAACGTGCAGTATCACTACAGAAGCAATAGACATGAAATTATTACTAAAAGAAATCCTAATTTAATTAGAATTAATACAAAATCCTTGGTTTCTAACAACTGAAAGACACAGTGACGTACTATATGCGGTTAAACGTCAAAATATATAAAGCCTAAATATCAACTTTTAACACTAAAGAAGAATAGTTTCTGATGTCTAGTACAGATCACATTCAAAATATGAGAATGATTGAGAAAAAGTAATAAGAAAAAAATACTTTTCATTAATTATTTTTTATGCTACGTAAACGCAAATAAATACCTAATAAATTAAATCTGGAATGTTTAGATAAGATTTTTACATTTACAAAATATAAAATACAATACAATAAATTAGGTTCCTGAAACACATCAAAATATTAGAATAAAATTTAGATTGGTACAAAATATTAGAATATTTAATTTTACGCACCAATATTACCTTATGAATATGAAGAAAATGGTAGTTAATATTTTGTAGCATCCGCTTTAGCTTTCATAACAGCATACCATCGATCTTGCATACTATATACAAGGTGTTTACAAACATGTCTAACAATATTAGCCCAAATAGACCTTATACGTGTCACTAACTCAATTTTACTTGAAGGAGGATTTTCTTGGAGTTTTTTTTTTATTATACACCATAAGTGTTCGATGGGATTAAGGTCTGATGAGTTTGGTTGCCAAGGAAGTACCTTAATGTAGCGTTGTCAGAACCAATTCTGAATTGGCACCGAGGTATGCGGTGACGCTAAATCTTGTTGAAAGATGAAATCATCTTCAAATAAGTCTTCTGATGATGGAACCATGTAATATTCCAAAATTTCTTGATATATCTTAAGTTAACCTTTTCGTAGACGATGCATAACTTTCCAGATACTTCTGCACTCATGCAACCCCAAACCATGACACTAGCAGCAAATTTTACAGAACATTTAAGGCATTCTTTATCAAATGCTTATTGTTTCATTCTCCAAACTCGAATGCCTTGATTACCACATGAAACACAAAACATACTTTCATCACTATAATTCAATGATATATTTATCCAATCTTCTTCGCTCCATAAACGACTTAATTCACACCGATTCAATGTTATACGCTTTTGTTTTGCAGTCATGAGAGGTTTTGTTTTCGGTACACGAGACTCAAACTTAAATTTACGGAGACGTCTTAATGTTGTCGATGTATAAACTTCAATTTCTTTCGTCTTTCAATTTTCGGTGCAAGAATCGCACACATTTAAAAACGGTTTTTCTTAACTATACGCTTCAGTTTCCAGTCACCTCTAGCAGATGTTTTTGGTTTTCGGCCGCCATTTCGACAATTATTTTGAAATTTTCCATTTTTTAATATTATGTTAGAGTTTTACTAATGCTTGATTGCTAATAATGTAAATAATTCGCTATATAACACTGATCTTTACCGTGCCGATACAAATCAACCATACGAAGTTTAATAGATTCAGGAATATCACTCACACGACCCATTTTAAGACGAAAAAGAAAACAAACTGGTAAAAGAATTCTTATTTTAAATAACATCGTCTGAATTTAATCGATGATGTCACTAGTTATTAATTGGTGATAATTAAAGGGGAATTAATGTGAAATATTGTAATATTTTGAAACACTTTAATAAATACTCTAATATTTTGACTTTTCAAAATATTTTTTTTTCAATTAATCTTTTCAAAAATTATATTAATTTTAAGATAATAAATAAATTTAATCAACAATAAGTTCTTAATAAAAATATGGCTTGCACATTTGCATTAAAAGACATTAAATTAACACACGATATTTTCAATTTGTAAAAAAAAGTAGTTATTCTAATATTTTGAATGTGAGCTGTAATAGTATAAAAGTAATATGCTGCATATTTATAAAAATAAAGTTTAATTGAAAAAAGTATAACAAAATACCCAAGTACGTGGGCCGCGTATTCGGTACAGCAGTCGTGACTTACCACTAAAAATACTGAAAAGTGCAGAAAAAAATGCGAAGTTTAATTTTAAACGTAGGTGCACATTGAAGGTTCTTTGGCAGAAAACACCGATGACATTTATGTAATTATATTTTTCACTGAGTGGTGCATTCAGTACGTGTTTTTAAAGATTAAAATGAGTCTAGGGTAGTGAAAATGAAACTTGCGGGATAATTCAAAGGACTTTTATTTTACATTTCAGATCATTCTATTTAGAAGAAACCTCTGAAATTGTACTTATTTGAAGGCTAAAAAGTTACTTTTATTCGTTTGATCGTGTATTTTAAAATTCTAAATCTTCCTCTTATCTAATTATTTGTTTTGTGTTCTTTGGATTATATTTTATATTAATTTATATATATACATATTTCTATTTCGTTTATTATAAGTATAGAGTAGTTTTATTTAAATGAATAAATTTGTCTCTGAACGCATTTTTGAGTTCCTGCTCATAACATTTTTAGCAAAGAATCGTTAGTGTTCATTATACCATTGTATTATTATTAGTGTCAATTATTGCCTATATATTTCTAAGATTTCAAATAACAACATTACATGTATGCGGACTATATGTATTCTCAGTGGTTGGAAATTGCGCACTACAAGTAGGGAAACGGCAGTTGTTGCTAATTTTCATAGTATTATTTACTGCTTAGTTTTGGAATAAAAAAGGATTTATCTCATGGATAATATATTTTAATACTCTGTCAAAACATTGAAAAAACTTGAGATATGATAAAAGACACTCATATAATCCAGATTCACCTTATACTGGGTGAATCTGGTTTAGTTATTTGTATTCATACAAATAACTAAAAAGTTTAAGAATGCTCTAAAAACACTCTATATCATTTTATAAAAAAATTACTGGATGTGTTTAAAATATAGAGGAGAGTAGCCATATTTGGGCCGCCGCTTTAAATGCTCCACTGCAATTCTGTGGTTAATTACTTAAAGTGTCGCTGAAATCATACTCATCAAAACGATGTCATTTATGATTAGAAGGAGCGTTCGTCTTCCACATGCAGTTTTCAAACAATTTTAATAAATTTCAAATTAGCTTGTTTTGATCTAATGTTTTCCTACTAAAGGAAAGAGAATACAGTAAAACGATGGTAAGTTGTTATGTTTTCATATGCATATCGAAATTCATGTGTTTATTGCGCATATGTTTACAGCGGATATATTTATTCTCGTTTTTGTTGTTAATCTTGAGATTATCTGTTTTAAAAAATGGCACAATTGCGTTAATTGGACCAGTTTCAGTTGCTTAAATTGGAGTAGATATACGGTTATAGATTTGAAAATTACCCAAAAAGCCAAAGAATCTTTAGAAATGTTTTCTCCCTTGCCAGAATCAGTTAAGTCAAAGCACAGAGGGTGAAATGACTGTGTTAACATCTTCGTCATATAAAATAAACCTTGAAATGAAAAAATCCCCGCGGCCCGGCCTACAGGCGGAGGTAGATTCCGCAGTTAAGTATATTAATTGCTCCAACAAAAACTAAATCATGATTAGATATAAATCCACATTAACAGTTTTATCTGGCCGCTTTTCACGAGTTTTTATTTCATTTTTATATAATAGCTGGTTTTATCAGAATCATGTTAAGGCGGTAATAAAAAAAAATACTTTTCCATGCTCAACAACTCGAAATTTTCTGGCACATTTTCAGATTCATTTTTAATAGAAAAAATACGAAACTTGCTGACGTGATTTTTGAAGAGATTTATAAGCGGTATGTGTTCTTGTTTTTCTTTCAATTAATTGAAACTTGATTAATAAACAATTATTTTCTCAGTAGGGCAATATTTTTCTTTCTAACACAGTCGCTTCGGGAATTTCTGTTCAAAATGCCCACTTTGACATCATTTTTTGAAATATATTCTGCCTCTCTCTAAAAAAAAAAAAAAAAAAAAAAAAAAAAAAAAAAAAATGGATCGTTACGGTACATTATATAGTTTCTGAAGAAGAGAATCTATCAATTGGATGCGTTTCAGAGCAAAAATGAATTTAAAAATGAGTCAGAAAATAAGCAGTTTGTATTTGAATACACCCTTAATAAAATGATTTTTTTCTTCAACCGCTGTAAGAATTGGTCCTATCAAAAACTTATCTGTATAAATGTTGAAGACAATATTAAGAAGATATATGTTAAATTCATGGGGATTTTATATCTTGTGAATTGACGGAGTTATGGAAATTTTTCTTCTTCACCCCCCTTTTTACTTTACAAGACTTTACTTTACATCTTTACAAGAAGAAAGTATTGGATTCATGAAAATTTTCGAATTCCGGTTTTCGACGGATTTACACGTTTTAGGGGTCAGAGATTCCAAAAAAACATGTTTTTACAAAATGTCTGTCTGTGACTCTGTGAGTCTGTCTGTCTGTCTGTGTGTGTGTATGTGACACAAATTTTGTGGGCGCTCTATCTCAAGAACTAATGCACGGAATTTAATAAAAATTTATATTCAGTGTGTCCGTAATACAAATTGATGCTGATTAGTTTTTGGTGTAAATCGCTCAACAGGTGGCGCTGCTATGCTGCATTTTTTACGATTTTTGCAATAGCTCTATCTCACGAACTAATGCACAGATTTTGATCAAACTTCAGATTTAGTTAGTCCTTGATATAAATTGATGCTGATTACGTTTTGGTGTAATTCGCTTAACAGGTGGCGGTGTTATGATGAATTTTGCAGGTTTTACACGATTTCCCCAATAGCTCTATCTTAAGAACTAACGCACGGAGTTTCATCAAACTTCAGATTCAGTTAGTCCTTGATATGACTTGCTACTGATTATGTGTTGGTGTAAATAGCCCAACAGGTGGCGCTTCTGTGCTGCCTTTTTCACGATTGCCTCAATAGCACTATCTGTAGAACTAATGGACGAATTTTCATCTAATTTCAGATTTAGTTGTAAGTTGACACAAGTTGTTGTTAATTAATTTTCGGTGTTAATCACCCAATAGGTGGCGCTGCTATGCAGGAATTTTCACGATTTTCGCTATAGCTCTATCTCAAAGACTAATGCACGGATTTTCTCCAAACTTCAGATTCAGTCAGACGTTGACATAACTTGTTGCTGATTAGGATTTGGTATAAATCACCCAGTAAGTGGCGCTGCTAGGCAGAATTTTGCTGGATTTAGACGATTTCAGAGATAGTCATATCTCAAGAACTAATGCACGGAATTTCATATCTTTAGAATCCTCATGAGATGCATAGATTGCCATTTAATTTTGGCAGTGTGATAGCGAATTTTGAAGTATTAACATGTATGAGATAGAAGAAAGTTTTGGGATTGGTACATCCGACTAGTTTTGTTTTCGTTTTTAATTTTTTTGCGGTACGAATTGGTCCTATCAAAAACTTGTGAATATAAAAGTTGTAGATAATATTCAGGATATGTATAATAAAATTAATTGAATTTGATATCTTGAGAATTGGCGAAGTTATGAATTTTTTTCTCCCAAAAACCCTATTTTTTGAGCCCCTTGAGCCCATTTTTAATTTTATCAGAAATCTGTGACGCATAAATTTTTGGCTCTATTTTTAGGAGTAATAAAAACTTTAAACTGATTTGATATGTACAAAATTTAAGAAATTATGGGTTTTTTTTCTTTTTTCACAAAACCCCTCTCTATTTCCAGCCCCTTGGCCCGATTTTGCCCATTAACGAACTTGAACGAGATTTTATGCTCCTTGATTTTATTTATCAGTTTGGAAGAGACTTGCGCATAATTATGGAAGTTATCGTGTTCAGAAGAAACTGATATATATATGTTAGATTATTCTAACATTGGAAGGTTTTATGGCTAAATGTTGCATTCTAGCAACATTGGATTGGCTTTATCGTTGAAAATGCCATACTGGCTGTCACGATAGTAGCTGTGGATCACGTGCAGCGATAATGGCGTAAAAGAAGTGGTCAGAATAGATACTTCGAATCTGTTATGTTAGTAGAACCAATTGCTGATATGCAGTTGTCGAGTGAAAACAATAGAATGCATCGTTCCGTGAAGTTTCCCCAGAAGAAATTGAAAACAACTCATAATCAACTAAGCACTTTATTAGAACATCTTTCAGAAAGTGCAGTTTCCACCAAGATAATTAGCCATCGCTCCGTAGTAGTAATTAGGTTTAAACAAGTTCCAGATAATCGAATAACAGGACGGTGACCAGGGGATGGATGTAAACTGGAAATACGACTCAAATCTGCTGAAACACAGCGAGTATCAACTTTTTGTTCCTTCAAAGTATGGATACAAATATGACGTCTACGTCATATTTGACGTACGAGGATAAAAGGATTTGACGTAAAAGAATTTGACGTCTACGTCATGTGACGTCGCGCTCTATACCAATGAATAATTAAGAATATCACGTCATATAAAGAATGCGAACAGAGCTAGCGGATGAGTTTGGAGGAAAAAAGGATAACATCAGAAATGCGCGGGAAGTAAAAATGGAAGCTAAAAGAATAATCTCGAAAGAAAAAAGCGCGGGAATGGAACATTTAATTTAATAATACTGAAAGCGTAATATTTAAGCGATTAAGACAAGTGGGACATTAAATTAAAGGGAATTTAACAGAGTTAACGATAGAGATTATTTAAGGATAAGGATTTAGTGAATATAAAGTAGTAATTTAGAATAAGATAAGGAAATCGCGGAATTAGATCTAATAATGTAACATATATATAGATACATACACACACACATATATATATATATATATATATATATATATATATATATATATATATATATATATATGTTTTTTACTGAGGGTGGTTTTGGGTTCTAGAGGTCATGATCGGTGTAGATCTGCAAAAATTTTTCAGAAATTCCAACATAGGAACGACGCCAATAGGTAGTATTTCATACGAAATCTACCTAAAGCAAGCAAAAGGAAGCTCTTAAAACGCATAAGAAATCGGGACAAGTTTTTAATAGAAGGCGTAATTCAATTGGAAAGAAAATGATGGAAGGAAAGAGCTACAGTCATAAGGTAAATAGAACTTCTTTTGCAAAAAATGTCTAATGATTCAGAATCTAAATAAATAAATAAATAAATAAATAAATAAGACAGTGATGATGGGCTTTGCATAAATTGTAAGAAAAATAAAATAGCAGAAATGATTCAGTCTTCAGGCTGGCAAATATGGCTCAATGTAGTGTGCGCTGGAATAAAAAATAAAAGAATTTCATGTGTGAGCCTTGCATCACTTCTTAGATGTTATTCAAGTAACTGGCAAATTCCGTAATTTCTATTCTTAATTACTGATAATTTTCATTTATAATTGGAATACATTTTGATTTAAAACAATTACTCTTACTTTCAGACATTTGATTTTATTATATTTCATTGATGTTGTTTTTTTTATTGTTTTATTAATCGCAAACTTTGCTTTTAATAACGTTATGTTATTAAAAGAGCCCTTTTCATTAAAACAGCTTAATATTTTTTGGTCAAATTTAGCAGACAGGGGGTACAACTTAGGTGACCAGTTGCTAAATTTGGATCACTTAAAAAAAAAAAAAAAAAAAAAAAAAAAAAAAAAAAAAAAACCCTCAAGATTTTTTAAAAATAAATTGTTCTAAAGATTTATTTCGTTAGTTGATGAATAGATTGACCACATGTAGTGATATATTGCAGATATTTAAGAAAAAAAAAGAGTTACACATGAAAATATGTGAAGTGGTCCAAATTCTGATACTCTCCTACACTTTAAATATTAAAATATATTTTCATAAAAACCATATTTTTTAAATAAAAATACTGTTTGTATATAAAATAAATATTTAAAACACCTTCAGTAAAAGCTTTTATGAAATTATATATATGTTTTTAGAACATTTATATCATTTTTAGTTATTTTTCTGTCAAAAAACATCACTCACGATATTGAAGGATTTGATTAAACATGAATGCGTACTTTCTCTAAATACATTTTGCTACCATAAAGATATTCATGCAATTGAAAATATTTTATTGCTGTCATAGGTACATTTCTATTCCTAAATATAATTTAAAGGTCGTGAATCAATTGATTCAGCACTCTGGAATTCAGTTCGAAATTTTCTTTATACATTTCGAAATTTTCTTTTCATACTAGAAGATATTTAATATATATATATACAAGCGAAACGTAAACTTCGTCAAAATTTAAAAAGACTTATTTCTGTATCTTAAAGGTAGATCTATTTAGATGAAAACCTCGCAAATTGTATTTCTTTCTTAAATAAATAAGTTACTCTTCATTTCTTTGAAAGCGTTTTCTCAAATTCTATCTTTTTGAAAATAAAATGTTCTCTTTTGTGGGTTCGTTTTAGCATTATTTGATATGTAATTTAATGTTTTTTTTTTTTGGTTTTTTTTGTTGTTGTTTTTTTCTGATTCGTTTAATGAAAGATACTTTGGAGATTTTATTTAAAATTAAGTAAATTTTTCTTTGTACATCTTTTTAGTTTTAGTAAAATATTTTCCAGATATTTTATTGCTATATTTGTTATCCCTCTAGAAACACTCCTCATGTTTTTCTCATGAAAATATATTTTAAAGGTTTTATTGAATCTAGTATGTTTTGCTTTGTACACATTTTTAGTTTTATTTCGTACTGATTACAAAAATAATTCCTGTATGTTTTATATTTATAATGGAACTTTTAGATAAAACAAAATTGGAATATTTTAATAAGTACGGTAATCACAATAACGATGCTATTTGCTATTCGTGCCTATAAATCGTTGTTGTTGATCCCTTGGGCACGCCATTTTATAAATAAACCATAGACACATGTTTAACAAGGAAATAACAATTTTATTTAAAAATTTAAAGTAGATAATCAGTAAAGCTTGATAATTTAATAAGGTAAATCGTAACTTTTTTTAATAATTCCCTGAACTAATGAGTGGGGGAAGCGACTTCGTATATCAACTTCCTCAAGTAAAAAATGAACTACGAGTTCAATATTAAAAAATGTACTCTTCGTTAAGTATGCCTACACACAAAAAAATATTGTATTAAAATCAAAAGTTCGTTTAGATAAGCCCTTAATTACTAAATGAAAATCCAAGGATGTCGATATTTCTTTTATTTGAAGCACAGAAGTTTATACACCTGACATACTACTATAAAATTGAAACAGAACTAGCCTATTCAAAGCATTAAATAAACTGTTACTTTAACTCTACCTGCCGTATCAAATAAATGCACTAATTCGCCATGACTGTAGAAATTTGGTAGTACTCGTTGTCAGAAATTTATTTTTGCAAAATGCACGCTATTTATAGTTACTACAGAACTGCAATCATTTAGTTAACACAATTTTGAAAAATAAAAGTGACAACCAAAATTCTGGAGGCTTTTCACACTTTATCAAATTTAACGATACACAGAATATTTTCCGGATTCCTTCACAAACATTTAGCATTTCCAAACACCACGATCCATCTAGAACTCATTCTAACACTAAATCACATTTATCTGTTGGAAATAGACATTATGTCACATCGATAATACGGCGAGTACAATAAGACGACTCTATTTGATTAGTGTCTCATAAACTGTTAAAACGACAATCACTATAAACTTGTATATAACTTCACAAACCGCCAAACGACAACGTGGGCAGACTTTCTGTAACAGTTGTTGGTGCGCTTCGGGCCAATGAACTGTTAATTCCGCAAGCATTGTAATTAGAACCATTGTACTTCCCGTCTAGAAATTTGATGATCAGAATGGACCGCGATATCGAATATTTAAGTCTACTTCAAGTTTCTACTTTATCATAAGGGTTTTTAAAAAGAAGATTAAATGTAATATATTTTCATATAAAGACAATAAATGGATCTCTAAAACTCGAAAGCGTAACAATAACGGATTTGTCATGAAAGAAAAAAAAAAGGGAAAAAATAATAAAACATGTATCTGGAAGATTATCTTGCACAAAAAATGTAATATATATTTTTTTAATCTAAAATAAATAGATAATTTGATAATCTAAAAATTATTAAAGAAAACTGCACATTCAAAATATATTAAATGTTTAATTAAATACATTGAATATTAATTTAATAGAAAATATGGCTGTGACGTTACAGTCAGAATAAATATGAATTTTATCGCCTTATAAAACAAAGTATACGTGCTTAAACATGCTTACCATAAACCAACATGGAAATTATGTAAATAAGTTTATAACTCACGTATTCGAATATTGACAATGATTCGTACGATTTTTTTAAATTATTAAACAATTATTTTTAATATGCGGCAACAGGAATGAAAAAAAGTGAAATTTGTAAATAAAAATTGAAATATCTAAGAACACAGTTGTTAGACAGAGTGTAAAAAAGGTGATCTGTGGAATTTGTAAAGGAGCGAGTAATTTGCGCGGTTTCAAAATGAATATATGCCAGGTTCGGTCGAAAAGCGATTAAAATTTATAGATTTGTATATTCGACGTTTATAGTAAGTAGTTGAAAAGCGGATTAACTATTTGTCTGGGAAAGATTAACCAGAAATAATAATAATTTAAAAAAATGTGACAGTAATGAAATCGAATGAAATAATATCAAAATACATAGAGAAAAAATTACAAACGTTTGATTTAATTGCAGTCAGATATCGATCTCTTTTTTGACTTCTACAAATCTAACACGATGATTTCTATTAGGAAATAATGGTACCCGAAAACGAAACCGCTTTGACCCCAGATACAAATACGAATATAAATTTATTTTATATAAAATTTAAATTTATATAATTTAATATAATAATATAATATAATTTAATATAAAATTAAAATTTATATAATTTAAATTAAAATATGTAATTTAATTACTCATTTCATTACTTATGCATCATTTTTTTTAAATACGTAACTTCAGATTTCCTAGTTAAAGAGTTTTTAATTTAAAAAAATATAACAATAAAATGAAATTCGCCATACGCAAATTAAAAAGTGAATCTCATTGTGGTAAAACAATGTTTAAATTTATATATTTACTAAAAGCAAAAATGCAGCTTAAGGCGGGATAAAAAAATCCCGATTATTAAATATTCATGGCAATAAAATATTTTCATAATAATTACCAGCGGTCTTTTTCTGAAACAAAAAATTCTTTAATAAAATATTTTCCAACGCTGCAAAGAATTGTATTTCAAATAGTTTTTTTTATACATTATTATTCTACATGACTACATATTTCAGCATATTTTCGAATGGGTCTTATTCGTATCATACTGCTAAAATATTCAACACAAAAGGATTCAAGAAATGCAAAAAGTATTAAGCAAAATATATTTAAAAAAAATTTAAGTACATTATTGAGTGTTTAACGTTTTAGAATTTTAATGAACATTTAATAAGCAAAAAAAAAAAAAAAAAAAAAAAAAAAAAAAAAAAAAAAAAAAACATTTTAAGTACATTATTGAGTGTTTAACGTTTTAGAATTTTAATGAACATTTAAAAGCTTGTGTAAATAAAATTAACCTCACGATTAAAAATGTATATATTAAGTTTTTTTAAAAAACAGGTATTATTTCGTTTGATAAAAATCTGTTACCAGATATTATAAAATTTGTGTAATTTAAAACAATAATAACGATAATAAATAATATTAATGATATAAATATATAATAGTAATATATAATAGTAATATATACTCACGGATTAGCATATCGGTATTTATCGACTTTTTCTATACTCTTAATTGTTTCGTCTTTTATCTCTAGGATATATAGACATTACTATTCTTTTTTATATGACTCTTTTAAATTTTTATTATAGTACATTTTTAGCACTGTGTTTAGACTATTTTTATGGCTCCTCTAAGATGTGTTACACAATTACTCACGAACAGGAAGTTAAGTTCAATGCAACAAGGAATCTCATCAAAGCACTGTTCACTAGGGTGGGTCGATTTTTTTTTTTTTTTTTTTTTTTTTCGAATTTGGTTGATGGGTAGTGCAGAACAGGTGCCACTATGGCACCAACAGGGTTTGTACGCATCAGGGATTCAGTGGATTGTAGGTGCTTTATAACCAGAAATTTCGTAAAGTATTATATTATTATACACTTTATGTCTGAAGATAAAACTTCTTTTTCATTAAATAAGGCAAATGTATCTTTACGAAATTTCTGGTAAAAAGTGCTTGAAAGTCCTTAAAGCATAAGAATCTTGACCCAGTTCTCGCAGAAAATTAAGATTTTTAGAACAATTCCTTGATTTGATGCAAATGTCTTAAAGGTTTGATAAAATTCTCATTTTGGAAATTCTTTAGCAAAGTCATTTGTGTAAGTTACCAAAATTTAAGTTACTTGCACAGTGGGTATCTTTGCATATCAATCTATAGATAAAGGAAATTTCTGTAAGACATATTTACAAAGATTAGCCAGAAAATAGCACAATAACATATATGAATGCGTAAAAAAATACAGCAGCACGTCCAGAAAACACTTGTTTCGAGGGTTTTAAGAAAATTTGACCTATGTCACTCTATCTTTAAACACATTCGATTAAATTTCACTATATAGATTTAAAAGAAATAATAATAGCATCGTTGGTAACCATTTTTAAAAAGTACGCATAGTAAAAAAATATTTCAAATAAGAAAAAAAAACCTATCTATTAAATATTTATGAAAATAAAATATTTGCACATAATTGTTTGCAGTCTTACCGAGATAAAAATGTATTATGAAAAAAAAAAATTCATTATAATAATGAGCACAAGAAAAGAATTTCATATGCATTGCTGTTGTTTTTATCTCCATATTTTTACATATCTTGGGAAAATATAATTGCGATTATATGCTTCATGTTTAAATATCCCAGAAAGCTCATTTTTTCAAAGTAGAAAAAAAATAATAGAAGAGAGAAATAATTAAAACAAATCATAAGAGAAAAATTGCAATATTTGAAAATTTTAAAAACAATTGAACATACAATATAAATACGTATATTTTTTAAACAGCAGAGTAACTTATTACTATAAATAGGAGCAAAAAAATATTGTCATTTACTATAAAATTACCTCGCTCGTGGAATGGCACTATTGATGTAGAAATCCGTTTTAGTATATATTAGGATTATAGAAGATTCCTTATTAGTCACTGTTACTTTCCTTTCTTAAGTAATGAGTTATTAGCAGGGAGGACCGAGATCAGCTCGGTCAAAGTGAGCCTAGCGTTCAATTCGATAATTTATTCTCACTGTATCATTCTTGTTGTTTAAATACAATTGACATGATCCTGAGACATAGTGATCCAAAATGATCTACTAAACGAATTTTTTCCAACATGCGATCTAACCAATGCTTTTCTCGAACACGAAAAAGATAGAATATAAATTTAGTCAAAATCGTTAAAGTCGTTTTATAGCTAAAATTAGCTTGACCCATGGTAATCCAAAACGGACCCACTAATCTAAATTTGTCAAACATGTGACCTATCCCAATGGTCTTCTCGTGCTAGGAAACAATGAAATAAAAAATATTGTCAAAACTGTTTGAGCTGCTTTATAGATTCAATTAGCTTGACTCACAGTGACCCAAAATTGACCCACTAATTGAATTTTTTCGAACAGGTGACTTAGCCCAATGGTCTTCTCATGTCCAGAAACGATATAATACAAAATTTTGTCAAAATTGTTTGAGTCGTTTTTTAGATACAATTAGCTTGAGCCACAGAGACCCAAAAATGACCCACTAATCGAAATTTCTCTAACATGTGATTTAGCTCAATGATCTTCTCGTAATCCAAAACAGTATATTACAAATTTTAGTCAAAATCGTTAGAGCCGTTTTTTAGATACAATTAGCTTGACCCACAGTGACCCAAAAATGACCCACTAATTGAAATTTCTCGAACATGTGCCCTAGCCCAATAGTTTTCTCGTGCCCCAAAATAGCTGGATATAAAATTTAGTCAAAACCGATAGAGCCGTTTTTCAGATATAATTAGATTGACCGTTACCTATTATGACCCAAAATGACCCACTAATCGAATTTTCTCGAATACGTGACCTAGCCCAATAGTCTTCTCGTGCACGAAAAGGCTAAAATCCAAAATTTCCTCAAAATCGTGAGAGCCGTTTTTAAGATAAAATTTACATACACGGACACACATAATTTTTGCTCGCATTATAGTATAAGATACATACTATGTATACGGGAATTTTTATGTAAGAATTTATCTGTGATGAATGTAAGAATGTAAGATATATCCAAGTATGTAATATGTATATACGCATGTATTTAAAGAGAAAAAAAAATATGCAGTTAATGATCATGGAAAAAATAGTTTTTGTGTGTTCATATATTTATGTTCAACAATTGTTGTGTTATTTATGATGAAGTTTTCCTAACAAAAACGTAGCGTTTTTGGTAGGAAAACATGAAATACTGCGAACAGTTAAGCAAAAGAGCCCTGCACGGTTTCGAACACACACCTTATACGAGATTGGAGAGCAAAATCTCTAAACCGCACACGATAAATAATCATAGAAATAATAAATTTTTGTAGACAGGTGTTGTACGTTAGGATTATTTATGATTTATTATGATTTACAATTATTTCATGAAAGTGTTAATATAAGTGTGTTGTATTTTATGTAGCAATACATTTCCTGTAAAAAAAAAAAAAAAAAAAAAAAAAAAAAAAATACTTACACTTTGCATGTGCCTCTCCTCAGGTGTCAAAAACATTTGTCAAATAAGGTTTCGCAAATATAATTTTGCATTTGACAACTTAAATGTAATTGATAGGTTATGAAGTAAGCTGATATTCTTAGACTGAACAGTGGCATGGTAGCTAAATCGGCCATCTTTCACTTCCCCGAAGAGTGTGACTAATGTGTATTCGATCCTCTCAAGGACGTTAATATATTTTTTTCTTAGCAGGTAGCCGGATTTAAAAGTGAATTAATTTAATTTTTTTAAACAAACTGAGAAAAAAAAACGCTCTCGTTTTTTTTTTTCTTTTAAAATGTTGTTTAATTCAATCTTTCATACTTCAAAATATTTTTTTTTCATTTCAAATACATTATATTAAAAGCTTGCCTTTAAATCGATCTTTTGCTTTTATTTTATATGTATTATACGTATTTAAATTTTCACGTAATAATGTATCCGCATTGTAAAGTTCATGTAAGTATGCAAAATATTTGTAAATATGTAAAATGCAAGCATGACAGTTCTTACAAATGAAAAGATCATATAAACATAGATTCAATGTGTTACACTGTAAAAAAAAACCTGTAGTTCTACAGATGTAAAGTTACATGCTTACTAAACTTTCACCTGTAACTGTATGAAAAAAGATGCAAATCTACAAAACTAGTTTTTGTAAAGCTACAAAAATCTGTAACTTTACAAATGAATCTGCTAAAATTTCAGTAATCTTACTAAACTTTTATTTGTAACCCTGGCTGCAGTTACATGAAAAGTTCTCGGAATCCCAGTTTCCAAAAAAATTCTTAGTAACCTTACAGATTTTTTGATTTTCGGCGCAAAAGTGTGTCTGTTACATGAAATTTTATTGTTGCCGTTACATGAAAAGTTCTAGGAATCCCAGTTTCCTAGAAAAACTTTAGTAACTTCACAGATTTTTTTTTTTTTTTTTACAGTGTATGAAGTAGTGTACATTTAGCATAAACATAATTACAAAATTGAAGAAAAGTTTTTTTTAATATTTACCATACTGACTCTTAAATACTATCTTCTAAATAAGGCATTGCTTTCTTCTTATTATTTTAATTACTTTTTCAAAAATATCTAATATATATTTTTAAACATCAGTTTTCATATTAAATTTTTAATATTAATGAATTACTAATGAACTCCAAATCTGCCCAATTATCACAAACATTGCAAAATTTACAGTTGCATCCGTAGAAGAGACCCAGTCCAAGTTTTTTTTTTTTTTTTTTTTTTTTTTTTTTTTTTTTTTTAAATCGTGGCCCCGATATTATCTGCGGTGCCACAGTTAACAGATGGGTGTTAGCCTATTGCTGGAAGTACACCCCAACAGGCTTTATTTTTGGTGTTCAGCTTCAGATGTCCCAGCCCGTTCACGTTATTACTCTGAAGTAAACGGCAATTTGTGATCCGCTGAAAAATCACTGGAATGTTGATTTTTGGCCCCGTTCCAGATGTCTTTACAAGTAAGTCCCCTTCTGAATTTCATAATATCGTTGCTGTAATAGTTATTTGCTATCCTTTTCACAATGCAACGAAAGTGATGATTTAAAAATAGAATAAAGAATAATTCTCTATAGTGATTACACTTTTTATAAAGCTGATAAATAAGAAAATTCTTGTCTGTAATCTCTGAAATTCTAATGAAGATACCGGGTGTCCCAAAAATGACTGATGGATTTTAAAATTCAATAACTTGTAAACAGTGACAGATACTAAAGAAATTCTAGCAGGAGTGTTATGTAACATGTCAGGAATTTTTATGCTGCGATTCCCAGTTTTAGCTACACATAGCATCGATAGATGACACTGCAAGCAACAGCAGCTAAATCCACGCTCGATTTTTCGGCCTCTCTCTTCTTCTATGCGAAAAAAGGAGATTAAAATGTATTGAATGGATCTCGAAGTACCAAAAATCGTGTCTGGACTGAGCACCTATTGCTCTCAGCGTCATCTATTGTTTGAAATTCGAGCTAAAATCAAGAATCACAGTAAAAAACTCCTGACATCATGCACAATCCTCCTGCAAGAATTTACTAAATATCTGTCACCGTTTGCAAGTCATTGAATTTTAAAATCCATCAGTCATTTTTGGGACAAAAGGTATATATATATATTTAACTAGTTAGTAATTTGATCTATAAATAAAATATTGTTAATTTAGTTCCTTAATTAATGTTCTCAAATATGTTGTTGTAAAATATATTGTTCCTTAGCTAAATTTGTAAAATATGTGGAATATAATGCTTCTTCAGAAAAAAAAAAAAATAATTTACTGCAATATTAACATGTGCATGTGGTATTACTCCAAAGTTGAGGTGCACTAAAAAAAAATCTGTAATTCTACAGATGTAAAGTTATAGAAATCTGTATGCTTACTAAAATGTTATCTGTACACTGCACAAAAAAATGTCAATCTACAAAACTACACTGTAAAAAAAATCTGTGAAGTTACTAAAGTTTTTCTAGGAAACTGGGATTCCTAGAACTTTTCATGTAACGGCAACAACAAAATTTAATGTAACAGACACACTTTTGCGCCGAAAATCAAAAAATCTGTAAGGTTACTAAGAATTTTTTTGGAAACTGGGATTCCGAGAACTTTTCATGTAACTGCAGCCAGGGTTACAAATAAAAGTTTAGTAAGATTACTGAAATTTTAGCAGATTCATTTGTAAAGTTACAGATTTTTGTAGCTTTACAAAAACTAGTTTTGTAGATTTGCAGCTTTTTTCGTACAGTTACAGGTGAAAGTTTAGTAAGCATGTAACTTTACATCTGTAGAACTACAGATTTTTTTTACAGTGTAGTTTTGTAAAAAGAATCTACTAAAATTACAGTAATCTTTTTAAAATTATATCTGGAACGCGGGTTGAAGTTGCATAAAATGGTCTAGGTATCGCAGTTTCCTAAAACATTCATAGTAAACTTAGTAAGATTTTTTGATTTACAGTGCAAAATTTATCTGTAATATGAATTTTTGTTGTTGCCGTTACATAAAAAGCTCTAGGAATCTCAGTTTCCTAGAAAAGTTTTAGTAATTTTACAGATTTTATTTTTACAGTGTAAGTACAGATTATTTCATTTTTTTATAAATAAATATTTATTATTAAAAGAAGATCAACTAACAATTTATTTAAATAGTGAGCATGTACACAAAGTTAGATTAAACTCACTTGAAAAGTCTGGCTTCAAGCAAAATAATAATAATAATAATAATAATAATAATCATTGATTCAGTTTTACTTCACTTTCTACTGCTTTATAAGTTTTAAATACATATTTAATTCTCCAGCTTTATCAATAAAGGACAGCTATTCAGCATACATATATTAAAATAAAAATCTCAAAATCAAATAAAATAAAATAGAATATTTCATAAAAACTAAAAAGGCTTACAGTTTGGTAAAGCGGGTAAAGCGTTCCCTTTATTAAATATTCATGGAAATAATATATTTCCATATAATTGCTAACGGTCTTAGCGAGATAAAAGTATGTTTTATTAAAGAATTTTCTTACACAACGATGATACGCACAACAAAAGCATTTGACATACATTGTGGCTCTACTTAATTACATATTTTGGAATATTTTTTAATAATTTATGCGATTACTTATTTTTTTTTTCAAATATTTCACAAAATATATTCTTCAGATGCAAAATTTTGTTTTTATGAAAAGAAAAAAGCATCTAAATAATGTTTAGGGGTAAAACGATGTAGGCTTTGAAATTTCTTGTTAGATGTTTGCAAATTTATATAAATGAAACCAAACTTGGGATCTCTAATAAGAAATTATATTTTTATTTAAGCGAAATAAAACGTTATTAATTACGAAAATAGGAAGTTGGAATTAAACTTCTGATATATTCACAATTAAAAAATAGATTGAAAGTTTGGATAATTAATTAATTGGCCGTAGCATAATGGTAAAAAGAAATCCACCTTTAATTCAAATTTGTAACTTAATATGTATTAACTGCATTTTAATGTGTATATAATCTCTATTTCTTCGATAAATTTATATCTGGGGGCACGGCAGTGCCCCTGCCAAGTCGAGAAAGCACAGCCGTAAGCATGCTTTTCTGGAAGCAACTCAGGGTACTTTTGACAGCCCTATATCCCCTCGCTGGAATTTCCCAGGAACTTGAAACTTTGTGTTTCTAAAAGTACTCTTCAAGCGGAAGCAAATGTTTAAATTTCCGCATTTCTATCTTTTCTAGTTCAGAAAATATATGAAATCAAAGTTTCGCTTTTTCGACACTGACTGACTCACCGATCATCAAAAATCTGAGGTTCATCCTGTAGCCCTAAAAATTTGAAATTTGGTAAGAAGGTAGTATTTGGGATACAAAGAAAGGAAAAATTAAAAAATTCGGAAATTTTGAAAAAAAAATTGAAAATCTTTTATCTTCCGTAATCGGAATTCTTGCCAATACTGTTGCTCACTTATTATCAACACGATAAAACGCAGTTTGTCAACTAAATCATCGGTTTGTCAACTATACTAAATCGAGCATGAAATAGCTGGGTCCTGAAAACAGTAAAATTCGTTTTAATTGACTAGAACAAATAAAGGTACTACTTGATTATCCCGTCGACCGAAAAACTATCGCCAAACTATAAGATTAAATGCCAATAATGGATGATCGTAAATGTCGCATTCACTTGACATTAAGAACCATACACGTGTTTGTTACGTCATCAAATGATTTTTAATTCGACTTTTTACTTGTAGTTTCATTAAGGTTTTATTAATTTATTTGTTTTTTCGTTATTTAAAATAAAAATACGGCAATTTGTATAATTTGGCGAAATAGACCGACGGGACAATCAAATAGTACCCAAATAAAATTAATTTATTTTACCAAATGTTAATTTGGTGAATTTAAATATTTTATAAACATTCTGCAAATCTGCTAACATTTCTTCATAGATAGCTGCTCTTATACTTTTGCTATATTTAACATCACTACCATATTATTTTAAACATCGCTATAGTTTGATGCAATGGCAATAGACCATGGCGCAAAATTAGCAGCAGTTTTAAAAGCAAGAGAATTTTGCTGTCAAACTTACCTCATATTTACAAAATAGCTCACATTTGCTGCCAAACTATTGACCTAGACAACAATTGTTGAAGAATAATAAATTCAATTTTTATAAAACATGGAGAGTGGCACTCAGGATATGACTAACATAATCGCATACGTAAAAAAAAAAGTTTATTTTTTTAAATGGCAATACAAACTACCCTTCGATGTATAATTTTTTTAAATATGTTTTTTAGGTACTCAAATTATCGTTTTGGAATTCAAAATCAAAATTCTACATTCCCCCCTCCCCCGAAAAAATGACATATTGAAAAGAAATCAATTATTTTTATATTTAAAATTTAAACATCATCACTTTTGCACCCCTATGACGTCATTTTCTCTAACTTTGCACTTTCAACCGTGCTAAGATTACGAGCGGTAGATATGAATATTCAGTGAACAACCGTTAGTGGACTTCCAAGGGAGGCAATTTTTCATCTGTACTAACCAAAATCTGCAATAAACGATGCCTTTAACATTAATTAAAATATGACAGGGAAATGAAACTGTCCGCATTAACCGGAGATACGTCTTAAGAGGAGATGCAATAACGAAAATTCCGCTATATTCTCCGCAACTTATTGATGCTTTGCGGATAGTATCTATCACATTTCTACATTTACTAAAACAAAACAAATATTAAAAAATAACTACCGAGCTGTGCTCGATCTACTGTGTACTAAAATCATTTAAAAAAAATATATATATTACGATTTACTTTAAATTCGAAAGTATGAAGGTTTGAATGTTTAGTGTAAAATTCTTTCACCTACTTGTTTCTAAAAATAACTTTATTGTAAGTGTTACATATCGAAAAGAGGAATAACTGAATTTCAAATTTTGGCGACACAGTTTTTTATTGTGTAAAATTTGAATTCTAGATGTCAGTGTGCATCTGCAAAATTGCTGAAAAGACGCGGTGACGGATTGAAACACGAATTTGTATGATATTCCAACGAAAGACATTGTTGATCGAAGAAAGTTTGAAAGGAAAAAACTGAAATATTATATTTTGATCACAGCGAAGAAAGTTCTCATCGAGTAGTTCCTACATCTGGAGATCGTTCGTATCTATTTCATCTACATTTTCTTTTCTGTGCTAGGTAACATAGCTTAGTCGTATGATATCAGATGTGCTATAGTTGAGTATGTGGTTGCGCACTGGGATTAGCTGGGATTAGTTTCTTAGGAGGTCACTTTGACGTTCTACTTCCTCGTCTTAACAGCTAGCAATAATGTATTATTTTTCCTATGAATACCTATCACAAAGAGAAATCAGCTAGAGAAAAAAATTAGCAGACCTATTGAGGTCAAAAGGGGAAGGCCTAATCGTTCCGAGAAATCACGTTCTCAACAGCTCCAAGAAGCTACAGCTTTCTATCGTTAAAACCATCTTCGAAAACAAAAACACACACTAAAACGTTACAGCGATTCATACCCTGAAATGGGTAGACGTAGCTCGCTAAGAAGTTACGCGCTGTTCTGTTGCCCACTCTGGTATGAATATTGGAGCTTACTGACGAAAAAGGTCTGGAGGTAAGCTGCAGTTTAAAATAAACACTTTATTAAACATTACGAGAGCTATAACTAAAAAAAAAATGGGAAATAGACTGGAAGCAAAGTTATAAAATGGACTCTGCACAGTAGAATTAACTTTGGAGGACTCTGATTGAACAGCTGATAAATGGAAAAAAAACTAATATAGTTTCTACAAAAATTGAATGAATGGATTTCAAACAGTAGCACACATGCCAATTCGCTTTTCTAGGAAAAGCGGAACACCGAAGCAATCAGGAACCATAGAGTCTATGAAGTTAAAGATAGTGTAATTGAAATCGTAACTACTGGAAAAGCTTTCTTTGGCTTTCTCCTTACAAAAAGAAGTGAAATCCCATCAAAAACATCTCATGTAAAAAAAAAAAAAAAAGCCAAGTCTCCTGACTCTTTGACCGTAAAAAGTGCTGAGATCCTGTGTAGAGCCAAGCTTAGCTCTCTTATTAACTCTGATATTTTAATTCACAAATTACTCCTTGTCTCTACAACTTTAGTAAATGATTATTTTGTGACTTGGCAATGACGCAGCACGAGAATGCAAAGGTTGTTGTTTACATTTTAATATTAACGTTTATTTATAAAGTTTTGCATAAAATAGTTTCTATAAGAACACTGAACGTATATGTATTTGTAGCATGGAAATAATTTTACATTACATTGTAAGCCCGAATGCGAAAACTCTCTACTGGTCAAACTTGATGCCCGGAGTTTTGGGTGATTTTCTTCCTATGTAACGTGAATACGAGCCAGACCCCTCTTTTACAAAGACCCCCAATCGGCGCATCCCTCCTTCAGGATTCTATCCCTCGCGTTCATATTCAGCCTTAATCAAATAATCTAATCCCAATTCAAAACATAAGTAAAGTCTTTACGTAATAACTTTCCTGCGCTGCGTCATTGCCAAGTCACAAAATAATCATTTACTAAAGTTGTAGAGACAAGGAGTAATTTGTGAATTAAAATATCAGAGTTAATAAGAGAGCTAAGCTTGGCTCTACACAGGATCTCAGCACTTTTTACGGTCAAAGAGTTAGGAGACTTGGCTTTTTTTTACATGAGATGTTTTTGATGGGATATCGTATATGCATGAAATAAATAATTTATAGAATATGAGTACCGTGGCAGACGTACAATGATTAGAACTTAGTTAATTCAAACTTTTGGTTAATTCGAACTAATTTTAAACTCCAGAATAACATGCCTTAGATCAAATTATAAAATAAATTCATTAATTCGAATTTCATTTTTTCTCACACTAGCTAAATGTGACTAATAGTAATTATCTTCCTTCTTCCTTTATTTGAAAACGACAATTTTACAGAATTATACATCTTTGTTATTATTTACATACTTACAAATATAAAAGTTTTACTTTTTTGGAATGAAAAAAAAGAAAAAACTTCAATTGTTTAATATGTTACTTTCTGATAGATAGTTTGTATTATTTTCATAAACTAACTTTTATTACGGCTTTACTAATTAATGAATAACATATTTTTTTCTCATGCAAGTTCCTTAATATTCAATAAAATATGTCTGATACTAATTTAATTCCCACAGAAAAAAAAAAAAAATCTCTCATGGATGAAAAGTTTTCTTGTTCCTTTAGGGGTTTACAAAAGCTACATTCGGCAATTTATTTTCTTGCCATGCTGCATAACTACATTGAAACTGAATACAAGTAACTTTAATAAATTCATCCATATGAGTTAATTATAAGAGCGCGCGTTAGAAAATGTGAAAATATGGATTATTCATAATTTAGTGGTTGAAAAAGAATGGCCACAAACATAACTGCGACAATGTGCATTCACGAACATAACAACCTCGTTCACAGGCTGACGAACATTTATCAGTTTAAAATCTACAATACTAAGATTAGTGAATTCAAACATTTACAATGTCGCTAAAAAATTCTACATTGAATAATACATTTTAAATTTTCATGTAAAATGACTCTTTAATATTTTTCCTATACATTGTTTCTATTAATCTTTTTCTGAATGCAATATAGTTAATATATTCTAATCCGGCATGTTCGGATTAATATAATTTCCGGATTACAGGACGAATGTACGGAAAAACGTGTAGAAGTTAAAATTAAACAAAACATGACAGTAAAGTATGTTTGGCCATATTTTACGCCACGACTTTTTCAAAGTTTCCTGCTTCATTCCTTATTCTAAAGTTCCATCAAATAATTATAAACATTAGGAGTGATTAAAGAAATAATAATATTTTTTCAAAAGGTCGTGACAGTTTATCAAGCTTGGTGGACTTTAGGATGACTGATTAGTGAATGTTGATTGTACACTTAGTTCGTAGTGTGTCATTAAAAAAAAAAATCCCTTTATTTTTTCAACTCTTACTTTGTTATCTTTTACCGGAAGTTACTCAAGTGTTATTCCTAATGACCAGGTACAAACTGTCATCTGGGAGCACGGCAGTGCGTCCGCCAAGTTCGCACAAGCCGTAAGCTACCTTTTCCTGAACCATTTCGGCATACTTTCCACCCCCTCATAACGTCGTTTTAGGGAGAGATATAGAATTTTTTCTTTTATGCACATGATCATATGGTCAAACTGAACTAAGGTTCCACAATTTCATGTTTCTGTATTTAGTAGTTTTCGAAATATTAAATTCCGAAAAAGCGCTTTTTTGTCACTGACTCACTTCGCATCATCAAATAACTAAGGTACTTCTAAAAGTCGTAGAATCATGAAATTTCACAAGTAAGTAGGGTTTGTAGCACAATTAACCAGAAAAATCTGAAAACACAGAATTTCCTCTTCTAAACCCTCCAAACAGGGGGTGTTGGTTTGGCCGTATACTTTCAATTGGGCCAATGTTGGTCGCCAAATCTCGATTACAGAGTTTTGAAGGTGTCACGTAATTTCAAGCTGAATAAAATTGTATATGGTTTCCCGAAAATGCTGAT
Organism: Maratus speciosus; assembly: GCA_963932465.1. Taxonomy (NCBI): domain Eukaryota; kingdom Metazoa; phylum Arthropoda; class Arachnida; order Araneae; family Salticidae; genus Maratus; species Maratus speciosus. The sequence continues at coordinate 86,837,825 of OZ010790.1, forward strand.
TAAATAGAAAAAATGAATATACCTAAAAATTATAATCAGTATAGATTATGATATATTTACGATATTAAAACAATAAAACATTTATCAAAATATAACCGCAATTCGGTACGTTTCTGATGTAGTAGCCTTGGCAAAATAGAGAAAATAGCCTTGACAAGAAAAGAAATGTGATAACGTATTTTCTGGCACCCTATTTACTGTGTTATATACACAAGCATTTTTTTTCTATTTGTATACAATTTATTTAATTTAAGGAACCCGTTTATTTATTTTTATATACCAACATAAATAATTTGTATATAAAAAACAAAATTTTATACATGTACTAGCAGGCTATGCCCGCTACGCTGGTCTGCTTATCCAAATGAACCTTGAATTAAACAAAATGTATCATTGAATTTGACATTGTGATTTAAAGCAATATGGAACCTTACCTGGAATGTCCTTTCGCACTGCTGAAACGATAAGAACGCCAATGTGCTATTATATTTTCTAATGTGTAGACAAATTTTCAGGTATTAAGGTCTTAACCCTTTTAGTTGATCAATAACAGTAGGATTGGTAAAGAAAGATAGTTCAATGCGCAATACAATAAAACAAATCCTGAAAAATTATATAACTACTTGTAATAATGCAAACAAACAAACGGACAAAATCCATCCAGTAAAACTTTTTTTAAAGGTAGATCTTTCATAAGGGGTCCATCTGATTATAGAACTTTCACCCATAATTCTGTAACTAAGCAACGTAGAATGATACGCAATAAACTAAAACCTCCGCAAACATTGTCTTATCAACAAAGAAAGTATTATCAATATCCGCCATCTAGAACTTTTTGAAAAGTCTAATCTTTCATAATCGGTTTCATATGATTATGGAACTTTACGCCATTACTTTATGAGTAAGCAACGTAGAACAATATGCAAAATACTAAAACCATGCCTGAATAGATATCTAACTAAAATGAAATTCCTATCAAAATCCGTTGTGTAGAACTTTAAAAAATGTTAAACTTTCATAATCGGGTTCAACTGATTATAGAACTTTCCACCACACCTTTATTATTAAGCAATGCAGAAGGGTATAGTATATACTAAAACTCTGCCTGAAAAATTATTTAACTAACAGTGAAAATTCAATCGTAATCCATTCGGCTGAATCTTTTAAAAAGGTTAATCTTTCATGATCGAGTTCGTCTGATTATATAACTTTAAAACATAATTGTATGTATAAGCAACGTAGAACGATATTTTATATACTAAAATCTTCCTTGGAAAATTATCTAACTATCATTATGATCAAAATCCATTCAGGTGAGCTCAAGTTATATGCAACCGGGACGAATTTCCCATTTCCATTTTACTCTAGTATATATAGTAGAAGCAGAAGTAGATAGATAGATAGATAGATAAGAATATTGATTATTAAAATTTATGAAACTGCAAGTTATTTCTCGTTGTCTCTGCTGAATAATTTTAAAGACTTTTCAATCGGCGAGTATTGAGATTTACTATTATGTCTACAACAAATGTATTTCATTTTGTACCAAAACATTGTCGTTAAAATGAGCCAATTTGCTGTGGGTTCCGATATTATAAAATATATTTTTTTTCAAAATCGCCAACTACGCGCATGACATTTTAAGTGTCTCTTGGCACTGCAGTAAACATTTCCATGTTTTATTCAGCGAAAAATGAAGTTATAACTTAATTTTACTTGATAATAAAAAATACTTCCACCTTCAAAAAATAGTAAATTAAAATTTTTTGCAGTGTTACGAATAAATAATAATTAAAGCCAAAAGAAATTCGCGTTCAATAAATATCAAGCCCCAAAGTTTGGCATCGTTTGCAATAAAATTTCGTACTTTTCTTTTCCACTACAGGCGCCTTGGCGTTTTTTTAAAAGCTTGGCGCTATTCGGGCATCAGAAAGTGAGATTTATTGCCAATTGATATAAACAGTTAAGAAAACAAATTTTTTGTTTGTTTATATATGTATATTATAAATGTTTTTTTATATACAAATTACTTCTGTTTCTAATTAAAATTAGGTAAATTGCATCTTTATGTTAAATAAATTGTATAAACAGAAAAAAAATGCTTGTTTATATGAAATGAAACAGTAAATAGGTTGCCAGAAGATATGTTTCCAAATTTTCTCTCCGCCAAGGCTATTTTCTCTGTTTCGCCAAGATCCCTATACTGTAAATTACCAAAAAATTTTGCACATTTAGGATTGAAGTAAATGGCGCAATAGCATACAATTTGGTATGGTGTTGGTATAAAATAAAAATAGGAAAAGGTCGCCAAAAAGTTTTCTTTCAAATCAAGCCAATTCTGTGTTAATTCGGGTATAGAATAGCTCCGCTTTAAAAACACCGAATCAGTTTAAACCTTTTCCTAAGTTAATTATGCGCCAAACCACGCCAGGTAACAGACGCCAATTGTCAGTAGACTCAATTATGTAACTTATCGGTACCAAATATGCCAATTGTCTATGGATTCGATAACGTAGTTTATCTCCTTAATTTATGCATACTTTGCAAACTACATCTACTTTCCAATTTTCCTGATTTTAAGATCAATGGGTACTGTTAGATGTTAAAAAGCTTGACGCAATTCGGGCTTAAGAAAGTGAGATTTGTGGCCAAATGATATGAACAGCTGTAAAAACAAATAAAATGAACTTTAAGCTTTTTAAAATATGTATTCATATATATATATATATATATATATATTCCTATATAAATTTTTATTTATGAATATTAATATCTTTGTTATTTATATACAATTTACTTCTGTTTTTATATAAAAAAGAGATAAATGAATTCTTCATAGTAAATAAATTATCTAATTACTGAACAGAAAATATGGATGAAAACTTTCTTTGTCTCGCCAAGTCCATTTTTTCCAACTCGCAGCTATATTGGAAAATTACAGAATTTAACCCATTGCTCTATGGCTAAACAGTGTCGAACAATATATTATATACTAAAACTATCTCTGAAAAATTGTCAAACTAATAATGCAAATTCTATCAAAAACCGTTTATTTTAATTTTTAAAAAGGCTATTGTGATAATTGCGTACACCAGACTACAGAATTTTCCCAAAAACGGTATGGTTGAACAATATAGAAGGGCATGTTGTATACTGAAAACGCCCCTGGAAAGTTATCTAATTAACAGTCCAAGTTCCATCGAAATACATTGTGCAGAATCATTTAAAGGGGCTAATATTCCATTATCAGGTTCATCTCATTAAAGATCTTTAAACCATAATTCAATACCAAGAAACGTAGAACGACGTGTTATGTACTAAAAAATTCCCCGAAAAATTACCTATCTAACAGTGTACGTTCAGCAGAACTCGAGTTATAAGCAGCGGGAATGAAATTTCCATTTGAATTATATATATATATATATATAAGTAGAATTGGGTATTTCCAGAAAATGCTGTCATTTATTGAGAAATAACCAATATTGTGAACGTCGCTCAAACCGATGGCACGTTCATGCATTTTTGGCTTAAAATTAAATCGTTTGGCGATAAAATGAAATCGCAAAAAACATACAATATGTAACTCACAAGTATCGTCATTTTTATAAATACATCTGCTAGTTTCTTCTGTATGTCACATGATGGTCGAGTTAAATAAAAATAAAAAGTAAATTTAAAAGAAATCAAAAACAAAAACAAAATTATCACTCAGATATTATTTTATAAAATTTTCTGATGCATTTTATTTAACCGGACGCAAGAGATAAATTGCCAAATATAGTTTAAAACTGCAATCTTTCACATTGAATAAATTTTTAAGCATTACGAACATTCTCTTTCATGTTTAAATTCGATATTTTCGTTTTCCAATATTACCACTCGTCATTTTTTTTTCATTTTCTCTCTTCTTTTCTTTTTTTTTCCTTTTAAATAAAATTAGTAACAGTTTTTTTCCGCGATGTACAGCCATTTAATTCATTTATCAAAAAATTCATCGCCAATAAAATAATGGTAACCCTTTCGCCCAAAATAACAGAACTTTCCGTCATAATTCTATAACTAATCTACGTAGAACGATGTGTTATAGCTTAAAACCTTCCCTGAAACAATACCTATCTAACAGTATAAGTTCCATCAAAATCCATGCAGTAGAATTCGAAATCTAGGCGTTCGGAACGAAATTTTCGTTTGGATTTTATATATATAATAGATAGAATAGATAGAATAGATAATAGATTATGCGTTATGAACTATCTCAAAGTTTAAAAAAGATCGCATTGTTAGATTTCCTAATTTTAACAATATCGCGTTATGTTAGTTCCACATTCCACCACCAGGGAGCGCACTCTATTCTTAACGAAAGCGTATCTGAACGAAACTCCTTCAAGCAACCTTTCCGTAGATACATGAATCGGGAGGGTGGCGGTCTTAACAAATAATTTAAGATAATTGCTGAAATTACTACGAAAAATATTTTAAAGGGGCTCTACGCGGGCCCCTAATAGAGTTAGAGGAAATCGGAAGACGGCAAAATAATCGCAGGGAAAAGTTTGCTTGGGTGCTTGGGAGCTACTTTTGGCGCGAGATCTAAGCTCTACGACCAATAGGAGCCCAGATATTTAAGGAAATATGAAGTAACAAAGTCCAAAATAATAGAATTTTCCGTAATAATTCTATAACTAATCTGGGTAGAATGATGTGTTATAACTTAAAACCTTCCCTGGAACGATACCTATCTAACGGTATAAGTTCCGTAAAAATCCATGCGGTAGAACTCGAAATCTCGGCGTTCGGAACGAAATTTCCGTTTGGATTTTATATATTTACTAGCAGGCTATGCCCGCTGCGCTGGTCAATATTTCCAAATGAACCTTGGATTAAACTAAATGGTGAATTTGAACTTGTATTTTAAACAATATGAATCTTCAGCTTAACCTTGCACATTACTGAAGACGATGTGAACGCCATTGCGATATAATGTTATCTTAAGCGTTGGACAAAATTTAGCAATTAAGAAGTAATTGTTTTAGTTGATTATAAACAGCGCACTTATGGCCGGGTAATGAGACCGTTATGACAACAGGAATTAATGCCTCTGTAACTAATCAACATATAATGAAATCGTATATACTAACACCATTCCTAAAAGTCATGCAACAGGGCCACTTGTAACAAAATATGTTCTGTAGATTTTTTTAAAAAGGCTAAACTTTCATAATCAGGTTCACTTAATTTTTGAACTTTTACTGCTGCTCTATAACTAAGTACCCTTGAACAATATGTATACACTAAAACCTTTGCAAAATTATTACCTAACTAATTGTGGTATATCCTACGAAAGTATTATAAACAATCGGAATGAAATACAAATTTCCGTTGTAAATATATAGTAGATGGTGATGATGCGATTTTGTGTAATAGAATTCCTAGTAAAGTTTTCGCTTCAAACAAAAACGATGCTTTCAACATTAAAGCTAATACACCAATATGTGAAGTATCCGATTACGGAAGGTTAACTTGAATTCTCATGAGCAACTACTCAAAGAAAAGTGAATATGCGGCTTTTGTGCTACTTTTATGTCAGCCGGGCGCAGGTAATAAATCAATAAAGATTGTTTTCATAGCATATTCTTACTTTATTATTTTCATTTAAAACACAAACCTTTCACTCATTTAATTTAAAATGCATGCCTTATACTAATTTCATTTAAAAAACTGAAAAGATAAACAATAACAGGAAATAATGCCATAATTAAAAGCAAAAAAATATTTTTAATTTACATACGCAAAATGTAACTACTGCTACTGGGAATTTTAAAAATGCTATCAGCGAGATGTGCGCACGGTTGTTATAAATGTACCCATTTTTTCTCGTTATCGAGGAGCAATTTATAAATCGCACAATATTATTCCAATTCCAATTTCTTTCAATGAGGAGCCTATGACCGGAAAAAATGGAAAAAGACTCTTGTAGATTCTTCGGATGACGGCATCTGACGCCATAAATCGAATTTATATATATGAAAATAATTTTTAAGTCGTTACAAACATTGCTTTCATACTTAAATATTTTCATTGGTACTACTTGTTATCCCGTCGACCAATTTCGCCAAATTATATAAATCGCCAAACCATTCGCCAAATTATATAAATTGACATAATCTTTATTTTAAATAACGAAATAACAAATAAATTAGTATAACATTAATAAAAATACAAATAAAACGTCGAAATTAAAATCACTTGATGACGTAAACACGTGTAGTTTGTTTAAATTCAAGTGAATTTGATATTTACGATCAACCATTATTGGCATTTAATCTTATAGTTTGACGATAAATTTTTGGTCGACGGAATATCTAAGTAGTACCTTTTCCATTTTTGTTTTATAACGCTAAATTCTCAGTATTTTTTTTCCCTTTTATTTTACATAAAATCACTATTTTTTTAAAAAATTAAGATGCTTGCATTTTTATTTCAAACTCATAGAGCCGTTTTTATTTTTTAGCCAAAAGGGTTGATTTGAATTTTTTCCGTTGCTAGAGTAACGGATGTAATGATAGATATTTTGAGGTTTAGATGCCAAAGACACCGCCAAATTAGAAAAATATGAAATGTGTCATGAACTGTTGGACTTATAAACATTTATTTGGTAGCATTCGATTCAGCATACAAAACTACATTAAAATATGCTATCATTTGACGCATAATTTTGATATTCGATTTTTTTCCCCTCCCCGTGCAAAAACCATTAGGGGTGACACTTTAGAAAATCTTTTCTTAGCAGAAGTTTATGTCATAAGAAGTATTTTTACCACGATTTTCAAGATTTTAGGTTCAGTAGTTTGCGCTGTGCGTTAATTAGTCCCCTAATCCAGACTTTATTTTATATACTATATTAGATATGCGATTTTGCGGTGAATCGATGATCGAAAATTAGTCCAATATCATTTGAAATATTACATAACAGAGGAGAAAGTACGAAGAAAGACGAAGAAGAAATGACGAATTACAAAAGACTTGTAATTTTTTTTTTCAAAATGTTGAATTTTTCCATAGTAATAACGTATTGAAACATAAATTTCCTTAAAAATTATCTTTATTTCCTAGATTTCGAATCTGTGAATTTTCCTATAAATGAAATTGGCGAACTTGAGAAAACAGATAATATTTGCTTAAATAAAATGGGTAATATTCGTTGATCTGAGTTCGAGTTTATAAATATCACATGCTTTCGGAATTACGGCGAAAAACATTTTAAAAAGTATGAAATTATTTTACAATATGTATGTGTGGCAGAAATTCACACTGAAATTTAAGTATTCGATTCCATTTTTAAAATATTAACTGATATCTATATAAGTTACAATTGAATATGAAAATGTACTCAAAAAATGATCTCTTTCACCTAAAAAAACACCATTTGTGAGAACATCCTCAAGCTAATGTCACGCTTATGCATTTTTGGCTTAAAATCACATTGTTTGGCGACAAAAGAAAAATAATAAATTGTAAAGAAACAAATAGTAATTACACATGTGACTCACAATTACATCTGCTTGTTTCTTCTATAAGTCACGTGATGGGACAATTAGATATATAAAAAAAGAAAAGAACAGAACAGAGAGAAAATGTCGTTAAAATTACATCTAATCAAATTTTCAGATTCGTTTCCATATCTAACGCAAGCGATAAAGAGCCAAATATTGTGTATCAAGTGTAATATTTCTTATTAAATTAATTTTTAAGCATTACAAATATTTCTTTCAGGTTTTGATTAAATGTTTCCGTTTTTTTAATATTATCACTCATTAAAACGGATTTTCTTCTTCTTTTTTTTTCATTTAAATAAAATTATTAACAGTTTTTCTTTTATTTTTCGAGGTTTAATAGCCGTTTCAATTTTTTTTTATCAACGATGAATTTCGCCAAGAAATAAAATGGTAACCTTATCGCCCAAAATAACAGAATTTTCCATCATAATTCTAAAACTAATATAGGTAGAATAATGTGTTATAGCTTAAAACCTTCCCTGAAACAATGCCTATCTAACGGTATAGGTTCCGTAAAAATCCATGCGGTAGAACTCGAAATCTAGGCGTTCGGAACGAAATTTCCGTTTGGATTTTATATATATAATAGATAATAGATTTTATAAATATATAATAGAATAGATAATAGATTATGTGTTATGAACTATCTCAAAGTTTAAAACAGATCGCATTGTTAGATTTCCTAATTTTAACAATATCGCGTTATGTTAGTTCCACATTCCACCACCAGGGAGCGCACTCTATTCTCAACGAAAGCGTATCTGAACGAAACTCCTTCATGCAACCTTTCCGTCGATATATGAATCGGGAGGGTGGCGGTTTTAACCAATAATTTAAGATAATTGCTGAAATTACTACGAAAAATATTTTAAAGGGGCTCTGCGCGGGCCCCTAATAGAGTTAGAGGAAATCGGAAGACGGCAAAACAATCGCGGGGAAAAGTTTGCTTGGGTGCTTCGGAGCTACTTTTGGCGCGAGATCTAAGCTCTACGACCAATAGGAGCCCAGATATTTAAAGAAATATGAAGTAACAAAGTCCAAAATAATAGAATTTTCCGTACCAATTCTATAACCAATCTAGGTAGAATGATGTGTTATAGCTTAAAACCTTCCCTGGAACGATACCTATCTAACGGTATAAGTTCCGTAAAAATCCATGCGGTAGAACTCGAAATCTCGGCGTTCGGAACGAAATTTCCGTTTGGATTTTATATAGATAATAGATAAATAAAATGTTTATATGTATATAAGGTACTTGTTAGTTATCCCGTCGACCAAATTCTCCAAATTATATAAATCGCCAAACCACTCGCCTAATTATACAAATTGGCGTAATTGTTATTTAAAATAGCGAAAAAACAAAATAGTCATTATAACATTAATAAAAATACAAATAAAACGTCAAAATAAAAATCATTTGATGACGTAAACACGTTTTGTCAAGTGAATGCGACATTTACGATCAACCATTATTGGCATTTAATCTTAAACTTTGGCGACAGTAATTTGGTCGACGGGATAACTAACAAGTACCGTATATATATATATAACATAAAAGTTCATCAGGTTTGTTTTCATAGTTGTTTATATCATTTGGCAACATATCTCAGTTTCTGAAGTACGAATTGCGCCAAGATTTTTAAAAAATGCCAAGGTCCCTATAGTGGAAAAATATCCTAATTCTCATACGGAAATTTAAAAATCTCCTTTTAATTAAATGAAATGTGTAACTAATAAAGATGTCTTTAACGATGTGCGACAGATACGGCGTCCGAAGACCGCTGCTAATGTTATTGTATTGTATTATTAGACTACTTACTGTTAATTTTAAACATGTAAAAGAAAGATTATAGTTATAGATAAGATACGTTAGTCGCCAAAACCCGATTACAGAAAATTAGCCTGAGTTATAAAGGTGTTACATGATTTCAAGCTGAATGAATTTTTATATGCTTTTACAAAAATCTTAATAACTCAAATCTTTCAGTTTGTCTGTCCATCTTTCTATCTTTTACTTCCTTAAAACAAATTTTATTAAAGACCGGGAGGCGTCTGCACAGATCATCACCTCATCGAGTTGACGTCTGAAATTTTAGGAATAGTTAAAAAACGATTAGCGTATTAAAATGTAAATGGTCTGCCAAGTCTTATGTTTGTGGAAAGCACCTACAGACCCGATTTCACCGGGTTGATTGGTGTATTTTCCATTGTGTTTTCCTGCACCCATTCCTCCATGTTTCCATATTTTTGTATGCAGGAAAATACAATAGTAAACCTATCAGTCAACCACTAAAATTAGGCCTTCAGGTGGTTTCTACCAAGACATGAATTAACAGACCAGTTGGATTTTAATATGCTAATTTGGTTTTGACGAATCCTAAAATTTCAGCTGTAATCTCGATGAGGTGATGGTGTGTGCAGACGCTTCCCGGTCTGTTATAAATGTCGGAATTCTAATCTCAATAGCACTCTGGTCAATCTGGCAATTATCCCTACTATTTTTGGAAAACTATACCTTTAAGTGCGTTTTAGTGATGTTAATGAACGTTATGCATATGCATCATACATATAATACATATGCATACAATACGTAATACATTTGCACCATACATATTATAGGTATATCTATAATACGTATGCATCATTAGGACGTCAGAATAAACAAAACATTTTTTGTCGCCAAATTTAAGAATTAACAGGATATATTACCAAATTTGGCGACGCTTCGCTAAAAGTTGACAAGCTTGGCGAGTATTTGACGCTAGTGGCTATTTTTTCAATGAGTTAATTATGAATGCGAGCCATCTATTTATATTTTTCCGCATATCAACTGAATAGTTAAATGGTATAACTTACGAATATTTTCAAAGTGCCAATAGTTTCGTCACTGCACAAAACCTCTGCCATTGTTATTATATTGAACTGATATTATACTTATTGTGACTATGTTGTTAATGTTTACTCTGCTAAAACTTCTGTATTATATAAAGAGAATTTACGGAAACTATTAAAGCACCGAAACTGCCAGTTCTCCTTATGATTATTATAATTCTATAATATGTAAACTGTTAATAGATATGTACGTTAGAATGAATCTTCTATAATCCGGTTCTTTGCATTTTAGTTTTCAGGTTTCGAATAAAATTAGCTAAAATCTTAAAAACATGGCACATTGGCTTATTCCTCAACAAGATTAGATGAAAAGAAAGATAGATTTTCAAATGGATCAATTTCAGTGAGCCCGTAGACCTTCTATTATTCCGTAATCGAGTCTATTGAAAAGGTTAACGTGAAACAAAAAGATATTAGCATCAATATGGTTTAATGTAAATGCAGATATTATCAAAGGATTTCATAAGAACCATTTCACTTGTACCCAAACGTAACAGTTAAAATACAACAACTGGCAGTGAGCCCAATTAGAAACGATCACTTAATAGGATTAAAAATTTCCGCATTAGAGAAAACGAATCGTAACTGATAAGGAAACATGCATAAGTGAGTTAAGAGATATTTGTCATGAAAGATAAAATACATAACAACACAAAATATATGATGTGCTTCCATGATCGTAAAGAGTTCTTGATTTCTCTATCAAAAGCTTCCGACTTCGCGAAATAATGGGCAAGTAAATTATGAATAACAGTAATATGATGCAACGTTTAACATGCAATTAATAGAGCAAATACTGCTTGCTAGAGGCGGCTAGTACTTTAATACCAAAAGAAATAGAGTATAAATTTGTAAAGCTCAATAAAATAAATCCAGGTATTTTTATGTTAGCCGGGCGCGAGTGGCAAATCGCCAAATACTGTTCCTAACTCCATTGTTCATATTGCATTCATTTCATTTAAAAATATAAACTTTTCAGTCATCTCATTTAAAATAAATGCATTTCCCTCATTTTATTTAAAAGAACATGTAACATAGAAATAAATAAATAAATAAATAAGAAATAATAACGTAAACCAAAATATTTTATTTGAAAAATCAAACCATTATTACTAATTTACACATGTGAAAAATGAAAACTGCTATTGGCGAAAAAACAAAATGCTAATTAGGAGATTTGCTCCCGGCTACCATAAAAGTACCAAAATGTAAGTTTTATTTTTATTACTATAGTTTAGAAAAAAAAATTGAAAAAACATACAAAAAGTAGTGATATCCCAACAAAAAGTTTTCGGTAAAAAAAAAGAAAAAAGCGCCAAGTTCTCCTTAATGTTTCGGCCAGAAAAAGTAGTGATATCTGAAGTTCGCACAAGTTAAAAGCCAAACATCCCAAATCTTTCATTGAAAATGGCTTCCTGCGACTTGGCCGTTAATGCCTTCGAGAGGGTTTTTCAAATTTTAAAGTATGTACAAATGAGCTACATGACAACCACATTTTTTCATTATTTTAGGCATTTTGTTGCACAAAGTGCAGAAATAAATTACACATTTAAAAAAACATTTAAACCACTTCAGTCTATTTAAATACTTAGAAGTTAAAAATAACAAAATACTTGTTTCGGAAGATAATATCTCTAATTGATAAAACATAATTAGTATCAGCTTTTAACAGTTTATAAATCGAATACCTCTTAATGTATGCAAACAAACTATAATAAATGTTGAAACAAAAAAAATCTCGTTCGTCAATGCACAAGATTTCAATATTATACAATAAAATATTATGTAACATATAGAGAGATTTGAAGTAAGTAAATTTTGTTTTATATCTTGGGTTTTACGTTAATGACTTTAGCTTTAGACCGTACAAAATGGCAATTAAACCACCAGTGGACTAAATGATCTATAATCAAAACTAATGTTTGTTGAAACGGGATGGTATTTATCAGAAATCTTTTACTTATAATGTCTTTATATGAATTTGCCTCTTTGCATTCTAATATTGCATTTAAAATTTAAATAATTCATAAATGCGAAATTTCCAATAATTAATTTTGAAATGCTGTGGAAGGCATTAACGGCCAAGTCGCAGGAAGCCATTTTCAATGAAAGATTTGGGATGTTTGGCTTTTAACTTGTGCGAACTTCAGATATCACTACTTTTTCTGGCCGAAACATTAAGGAGAACTTGGCGCTTTTTTCTTTTTTTTTTACCGAAAACTTTTTGTTGGGATATTATTTTCTTGTAAGACAACCAGATTGCCTATCTTTAGATTATCCTTCATATAATAACATTTTAGTCTCTATTGTAATCAACTGAGTTAATTGTTAGAACATCTTTGACAGATGTTTTGAATTATTTTAGTTAATGTTTGCCAAATTTGAAAGGTATTATCAGTAAGACTTTACAAACTATGCTTTGGAATAGCTGTACTAGCTTTGCATTCAAGAAAGGTCTAGAAAGTCTCTGGAAAGGTTTCCTTGCCTGCTGACCTATTTAAAGTAGCGAAAAAATTATTGTTTGATGAATCAGTTACTACTACGTCTAAAGGACATGCCTTTGTGAAAATTCATTCGTTATTATATATATTTAGTTTACCATTTCTTTGATTAGAGTAATTTATGAGGAAATGCCAGTAGGGTATTTTATAAAGAAATCAATACCTTCATAATTAAATGAAAATTATGTGTATGCCTTTCAGGAGGCAAGTTGCAGATAAGCTGATAAGTGATTGGGTGTGCCTTAAAGGAAGTGAAACAGCTATGAATTAGTTTACTACAGAGATTACGACCATTCAAAGACCAACATGTATTTTTTTTATGATGCGCTTCTCCAATTTATCTGATTATGATTTTTTGGTAAATCACCAGAAATTTCTCTAAATAATGCAGTTGGCAATATACTAACCTTCCACCAATAATTAAAATTCCCTGGTTATCTTGAAAACGGTAGAAAACCTTCAACTGGCTATCCGAGGAACATTATCTGTTCTCGTGATGCTTAATATTTTACTTTTAAATTTCCTATCGATGCACTTTATTTAGTTTATATTCGGCTCTTTTCATTTCAAAAGATTTGACGAACCAGAAGTTGGCTTTTCATCCTTCAAGTTGCTATAGAACATATAATACATAAAATGAAAGCAAATTAAATTTAATTATTAATTAAGTGTAAGAAATCATCACAAAGGATTTAATTGCAACTTGTAAAATATATCAGAATTCGTTAAATTATTAAGTTATGTGCTAAAGTCTTGCACGATGGCATCCATAGGAAGAATAGGCTTAATTTGATTTTCATTAAACATCAGGAATATGATGGCTCTCTACCACAACTTACACTCTGTCTAGTATCTAGACCTCTGGAATATTTGGTGGATTGCTACTGTAAAAAGCATATATTTATAGGGAGTACTCATTGAGATATATTTTTATTATCATATGCATTTTCTGTATGTCTCCTGTAAAGACAAATACATGCTTATGAAATCAAACGATTATGGTAGAGAGATCATAGTAGATTACACATAATTGAATTTAAAAAATTATTATTCGATTTTACATTTGGTGCATATTTATGCTGCTTTATTTACATTATTTTATACATTTATTTATGATAAAGGTAAGGAACTGTCTTTCCAATATACTGGAAAAATGTTTATGAATTGGGTTTGTCTGTCCGTGCTTAAACTCACGTAAACACACTCCGATTTTCATGTAATTGATATACGTTGTGAATGAAGTGTTTGATTGAATAGAATGAAATGTTTACCACACATAATTCATTTTCAGAAGAACTCAAAAATATTCCGTAACATTATGTTTTATGAGGAAAAATCATTTGTGGTGTATTTTACAATATTTTAAACGTCATGAAATTTACATACTTTATATAGATACAGTAGAGTATGGTTACCATAGAATTTGTTATGTGTAGTACTTAAAGTACGCGTACAAGAGAACTCAAAAGTATTTCGTTACATTGCAATCTATGAGGTAATATCGTTTGCTGTTTATTTTAAGAATGTTACAATATTACAAACATAACGGAATTGATATGAATTGCTGAGATGCACTAATACATAGTTTCTGAATTATATGGGGTGAAAAGCATTTATCATTAATTTACAGGGTCACACAAAATGGTTCTGTCATATAATCGCTACCGAGGGAAATCTGTTTGATTCATATTACAATGATATTGCTCTATTTCAAACATGATGAAACTAATACGCACTACTGAGGTTTACTGCAAGATGCTTAGAGTAGAATATTATGTGCATTACAATAATCGCTCATTTACAGGGCACATAAAATATTTTAGATATAATATTCTATCCGAAGTTTTGTCTATGAAATGTAATTGATGATAGCGCATTCTGAGTTACGGTATGCGTTTACATATGAATAACGGTTTAAATTTAGCTAAATATTTGGATACATCGTGGCGTGCATAAATTCTACCGACTTTATACAGGGCTACAAAAACGTATTTGTAAGAATTACTGAAATAAAGCGTGTATTGCATAAATACGTTCTTTTTGTTTAATTTCTGTAATGAATTTTCAACCTCAGCTACAATTAATGCACTAAGAGTTTTTTGTAGCATGTAAATAAAATCATATATAAAGCTATGCAAATAACTGTGAACCACCTATGAATAGTAATTCATGGACGTGTGATTTATATTGTTTTAAGCGTGTTTTTACCTGAAATAAAATTCAGCTTAGTACGTGGCATTTGTAAAATTCTGTATTTAATATACAGGGATGTACAAAATAAATAAAGTACTTTTCAATCAATTGGAAGAAATTGCAGATGGAGAGTTTTTAACTGTGCTATGTGATTTCTTAATGAACCAAATTTTACCAAACTATGTAGAATCCGTGTATATCTATAGATCGTATATAAAGCACGCATAATCATTGATTTAAATTTACAGCTACGGGCGGTAATTGTAAAAATCTGGTTTTCAAATCTGTTATACGTTTTCTAAAACGTTTACTTAAGAATCATCTTTACCTTATAAAACTGAGAAGATTAACGTGTTAAGGCTATGGGCGGTAATTGAAAAAATCTGGTTTTCAAATGTGTTATACGTTTTCTAAAACGTTTACTTAATAATCTTCTTTACTTTATAAAACTGAGAAGATTTGTTAAAGCATTCTGGAAGTGTTGGAAAGTGTTTCATAAACGGTGCTTTACGCATGATTATTCATTCTTTTTAAGATAAATATGAATTAATAAATTTAATTTTATACTGTAACACTAAAGAAAATCTTTTGTATAAAAATATTTTACAAATATTTTTTTTATATTTATTTAATGGTAGCATTAAAAGTTACTTTAATTTCGGAGTGGAATAATTTGAACCATTTCTTCTATCTTTATGCACATGCACAAGTTAATTTTTAAAGAATTCTTATTAGCTGGTTTAAGAAAAATATGAAAAATCCTTGGCGAGAATTAGTTATGAATACAATCGAAACTTTAGAAACTCTCTCATATTTTTAGTCTATTTTTTATTTTTATTTTTATTTTTTGGCTAATGGAAACGTCAAATATATGCTTGATAACATATTTTGTTATATTTTTGTTGAAACACCTGTGACTAACGTGTGAAAACAAACTTGAATCTACTTGAATCTTGTGACGATCTTTGTTCAGCAAAGAGCAGTATAACAAGAATCAGGAATTCCTTGAAATACTTATCTTTTTTCCACGAAATTCAAATTTTCACAAACAAAGGTCTTTCAACAAGTTTTTTTGATTTCGAAGTTACAAAATTTACATAAGTTGAAGTAATATTGTAGTTATTTTAAAATTATTATTTATTGAAAAAAATCTGTTTCTGTATATTTAGAAAAATAAAAGTACGACATTCCTCTTTATGTTTCCATACAGTCTGCAGAAAACGTTTAAAAGATTAATCTAGTGAACATTTCTATTACTAAAAAATAATGCAACATGTCACTTTTTTATGTAAAGTTAAAAAAAAAAAAAAAAAAAAAAAAAAAAAAAAAAAAAAAAAAAAAAAAAAAAACGAAATATAAAAATAATTTTAAATACTTAAAGAAATGTATATTTATAGGATGTTGGAAATACTGGGTGCAAAGGAAAGTCCCTTTAATCTGAAAATACTTGCGAACGGATAGAGCTACAGCTATGCAAGTGAGGTAACGGTATAGTAAAGTGACTACGCCCAATTTAATGCAAACGACAGCAGCGCTCCTAGTGGTGACATTTGGAAGATAGCAATTACAAATCGAAAACAAAAAGAGATAGAGCAAAATTTCGAATTAGAAAGCTTTAGAGCATCAGTTAATTAGTACGAAACGACATTTGGTTTACATGGATAAGATAAATCTTCACCTCTATACCCAAAAATGTCTGAAATCGATGCACTCTGTTTTGTGTAAAGGTTTGAATGAAATAGCGAGAAGTATGAAGAAAACGCATAATTTAATGTATAAATACGTACTTATCGCAATAAATTTTGATAACATCATACAATAAAAACAAAAAGTGACAAACTGTCTCTCAGTGATAAAAAGTTAACATTCAGTATGTTCGAAAAGTTCGCCATTGCTCACGATACACGTTTGTATTCGTGAGAGTAAATCTGGATGCACATTTCTCAGCATGGAATGTCTATGGCGAGCCTCTGCAATACGACGGCATAGATTTAACCCTGTCAAGGGCGGTAGCTAGACTGTCTAGCCGCCTAATTTTAAATCAAAAACTGGCAAATGACACTAAGAATATTTTAATAAAATTTTGCTTTTGCAATGAAAGTGCAATTCAAAACTGAATACTTATTAAGCGTACATTATTAATGATGCAATGTGGCGTAAATTGAAACGCCTGCGCCATCTGGGGGACGGAGTTGATAATACAAATACGCGGGATTTTTAGTATGACATCATATATGACAGAATATCACTTATGGAAGATGAATCTTGTTTACCAGATTTATTGCAAAATATTTTTATTACAGTTTGTTCCCATAAAATTATGTACGTTAAAAAATATAGTTACAATATTTTAATTTCGGGAGAAAAAAACACTAATGCTACGAAAACATTATTGCATTTTACCCTTAAAATAAAATGACATTGCGAATTTTTTTAAATACACATATTTTTATCAACATAAGCTGTAAAAAACTATTTTGCAATAAATCTGGTAAACAAGATTCATCTTCTGTCAGTGAGTAACTGTTTGAAATTCGTGATTGAATTTTTAACAGGGATTCTCTGAATGGCTTTGTTTGTTTCAAAACAAAAAAAGTATAATCTGGTGATTTTAGGAAAATTATTGCAGTTATTCTCTAGACTCACAAAATATTTAAACAAATAAATGAACAATACTTGCTAGTTTAATAGTACAACATTTAATGCATGCATTTTAAGTTAAAGTGATTCTGAATATAAAATGAAATGAGTTTTAAATTAAATTAATGAACTATATGTAACTTAAATAACATGAGCACAATACGATCAAAAGAATATTGGAAAAAGTTTCCGATATATAGTCTGTGCTTGATAAAAGAAGAAAAGGACTTAAAATTGAATATTTTATCTATTATTAAATTCTACACGTATTCTAAACATTGATAAATGTTGTATTTTCAACGGGAATACAACCGTGTTTATCATTTTTTATAACTTCAGCACATCAAGAATTCCGTAAAAAATGAGACTACAAAACTCTATCTTCACATATTAACTACTTACTAATTTTCATGCGTCATTTTTCATTACATTAATAAAACATAATTAAAATCGAACGTATTTAAATCAGCAACATTTACACTATAGAATTAAATAAGATGCTATCTTTTTTTTTTTTATAAATTAAAATGAAAACACGTAACTAACTTGTTTTACTCTTTGGAAAAGGAAAAAGATGAATTCTACCAGGAAAATAATTTTCCTACAATTTCGAAAACTTCAAAGATTCGATGGCCAACATTTTGCCATTTTAACAAATAATATTAGTTCTAAAAAGAACTGTTTTTATTTAAATAATTAACTACAATAAATAAATTAAATAATCACGAATAAAAATTAATTGAATATTATATGCTGTCAGAATGTAAATACAACAAACAAATGAAAACACGAGGATTGAGCTTGCGCAGTTATTTCATAGATGTACAATTAATAGATTATCCATAAAGAAGAAAACAGTTAAGTATATTCCTGTAGTTCAATACCGTCCGCTGCGTGGCGTGTGACCTTGATTGACGTGATCTGGCTTTGATCTTGCGGTTACCTCTCCCATTTATGATAGGACACATACTTTGTATACTGCTTTGAGAGCAAATTAGCGAGTTTTTATTTTCTAAGGAATTCGTTTGAATATTCTGGTGTCAGTAAATTATTTCATCATTTGACGAACAGAATTATTCTACCCCTGAAAGAATTAAACTAAAATTCTAAATGCATTTGAAATTAAATTTTTACAGACATTACAGTATAGTAACACGTTAAATTTCCAATTGCGCACGGCTACATTTCCGAACTGTGAATATGCAAAGTAGAATCGCCGCTTATCGATGATATACAGGTGACGATTTATATTAACCTTGTGAACCAAAGGTCGTTTCGTACTAATTAATTGATGATCTAGAACTTTCCATATGGAAATTTTGCTCTATTCCTTTTCGTTTTCGATTTGCATTGACTATCTTCCAAATTTCGCCACCAGGGATGAGGGCGCTGCTGGCGTTTGCTTTAGTTCAGGTGTTGTCGCTTTACTATACCGTTACCGCACTTGCATAGCTGTAGTTCTATCCGTTCGCAAGTATTTTCAGGTTAAAAGGACTTTCCTTTACACCCTGTATAATCAATATTGGTATATGGTACAAATTTCGTTATAAATTTTGTGCGTAACAATATAATTACAATGACGCGAAATTTGTATAATGTATATCAAAACGGTAATAAAATCATAATAATATAAATATGTATAGAATCTAAGGACATGTTCTGGCCCGAAAGCATTCTATTATTTCCATTTATATATGGCTGTTGTAAACATAAATCATTGTTAATGAATTGTGCCTAAAAAAAGAAATTGCGCCTAATTAAAAAAAGTAAAAATAAATAAATATGCTATCCAATATAAAGAGCGCAAATAATAATATTTCCTTTCCAGTAAAAAATGTATTTACACATGACTAGTAATTACAAAAAAAAAAAAAAAAAAACCGATAACGTAAAATTAAATGACCAAGCGTTAAAAGCAGCAAATGGGGAAAATTACGTCATTAAAATGAATTAACATCATATGAATATTAAATTATAATTAAATTATTGCGCGTTAAACGCAGTAAATGGGGGAAATTGTGTCTTATTTAAAAAGCTCAAATAATAAAGTTGCCAAACAGTTTAAAAAAATATACTTACATTTCAATTATATAATGTACTAGTTGTTTAACCGATTCTACACATGGGAGTTCAACCAAAATTAACAAGTTGAAAATTGCTCGTCAAAAGTGGCAAATGTACTATAACTAGTTTTATAAATATTTTTTAACCGCATATTATAATAAATGTATATTTTAATGCACTTCATAAGTGCGTATCAATTTCATTCTGTTCTAAAGGCTGTAACATCATTGAAATGCACTTGAAATATTTTTTTCCCCATTGGCCTTAATGTAACGGCAAACGTTTGACTGTCCCTGTAATTAAACTATGCATCCGATTTTCATAAAATTTGAAATGACTCGACAAAATCTTGAAACAATTATATATTTAAAATTTCAGACCATTCAGAAGGCTGTATCATCATTAAAATACACTTGCAATAATTTTTTCCCATTGGCCGTAATGTAACAGAAAAATTTTGACTTTCCCTGTAATTAAACTATACATCCGATTTTCATAAAATTTGAAATGACTCGACAAAATTTTGCAACAATTATATATTTAAAATTTCAGACGATTCGGTCGGGTAGTTTTTGCTCTGTTATATGTGGACAGACAGACGGACAGACAGACAGATGGACTGAACGACGGCTATAGGTGCTACGTATTTATATAATTACGAACGCACCTAAAAATAACTATTCGATTTTTTAAAATATTTGTATCCTACTGCGCAATTTTTTAATTAAATTTAATTTATCATGTTACTATGGCAGCAGGCGATAAAACGATATTTTTGGAATAAGGGCATAAATAGAATTAAAAAATGTGCTGATATTTGGGATAAAATAATTGACTTTATTTTTTAAAAAATTGTAATAGTTAAGAGCGATTAAATAATCTCTAATTATTTGTAAGTGAGGTAAAAGAATTATCGTATTACCAGCTGGAGCTTATTAGTATTGCAGTGTAGCGTACGTAATACGTATATGGCTAGTCTTGACATCAAGTGGAAATTTCACTTTGGTAATTAAAAAAAAAAATAAAATTTCAAATTGTCTCGTTTAAGTTGTGTTTCCAACATTTTCTTAAGGTTTTAGAGATAAATAAATTATGATCAGAGGTCAAGGTTTATTTATTTTTATTAAAATTAAATTTATTTTTCATACAAACATGGAGGTGACACATTATTCCATGGAGGTGACAACCTATAATAGTAATGATGAATATAAGTTTTATTGCCCATTTACTAGATTGGAAAGCATTTATGGCATTTATGGATATTACGTTGTTTTATTGTTTAAGAGGTATAATATGTTATTTCAATGAAATACAGAAAGTCAAATAACACATCAAAACAAAAACTAGATTACAATACAGGTAAATAACACTACTATAGAGTAACGTGTTAGCCAAAAAGGACAAAGCTCATTTTTTTCTTTTTTTTTTTTTTATTGATTATAATATTGCAATTTTGAGGGATTAAATCAAAGATATATTGTAACCGATTGTTCACTTTCAAATGTTTCAATCACACAAATTTATTTTTCATATCTTACGCTTGCTTCTTGCTCTTTACTGAAAACTTATTTGTTCTTGGATACCGAACATTTTTGCATAAATTTAACTTCTTCGTAATCTTCAACTGAGATAAATTTGCTAAATGGAGGTTTATAGGACCTAACTGAAGTCTTATACATTAGGGTGGGCCGAAAAAAACTTTTTTTTTATTTTCGATGATGGGTAGTGCGGAAAAGTGGCCACTAGTGGCACCAAGTTCACACAAAAAATTTGAGATTTTTAGGACAATTCCTATATTTGCCGCTTTTGGCTTAAAGTTTTGCTAAAATGCTGATTTTTGAACTTTTTTAGCAAAAATTTTAAAAGTGTTAAATTAAATTTATTTTAATCGTATTTACTTGAAAAGGAATATTTAATGTTCCAAATATATAAATAAGCTCTGATAATGTATTATTTAATTGCTATGTGTATTTTAAACTAAACGATTTTTATAGCCTTTTCGCGTTTAAATGAACAAAAGTTGCAGGTATTGTTTAATCTTTCAACGGTTTCTCTCTTTTGTCTTGTTCATGTCCCTTTGTCTTCCTTATTTTCTTTTTATGCTTTAAGGGTCATATATTTGGGTGACGGACAGCAGAATCCCTCAGAAACAGATCTGGATGGAGAGAAGGGAGTGAGGCGAGAACTTAAGCGAACGCAGTGACTGATCGCGATGTTGGGGGAGTAAAGGAGGAAATACGATAAGGGATGCTTATTATTTTCAGTGCTCAGTTTCTCTGAGACATGGCGGACGCTGTGTGACACAGTTTAGGTGTGTTTGGCTTTGAAGGGTCAGGTTCAAATTCAGATTCAGTCGAACTGCTTGCTTGAAAGCTCCCACTACTTGAATCTTCCAACAATATAACTGTCTTCCATCTGGATCTAACTCCACTCGTTGAAGGCTTTGTCGCAGACCCACTGTTCCTCGTTGAAATTGTATCCTTTTTCATTTTCCGAGATATTTTCTTTGCAAGAGTGTTGCTTGTTTTTAAATCAATATTTCCGATAAACATTTTTCGAACAGTTCTTTGATCCTTCAAGAAGTTCACCCCCCCCCCCCCGATGTGGAAATTTATGGCTGATGTCGCAACTACAATTGTTCAAGCCTCTACACTTACAAGCTGCAATGTCGAAGAGAGGGGTTTCCGCATTTCATACGAAATCTTCGCGGATCGTCTTGCCTTTAACGCCCGTATGATTACAAGATTTCTCCAATGATCTGCACTCATTGTAACAGTTTTTAAACTGGCCGTTAATTGTTCGTTGGGAAACCACTGGTATGGAAGATTTTATCCAGATTTCGGAAACTTTTTCACCAACCATTTTAGTAATATCATCCACTGGTTGAAGATTAATATCTCGATTTTCTTCTATATCGCTTCGGAACCAATAGTAGTGGCGCATGATGTCAGCAATAGTTGTCAATTGAAAGTCTTTCAATTTGTACGGTGCTCCAAAATGGCTACTTTTCACGCTATCACATGTCTTTATATGATCATGAACTTTCGCACTAGCCATTTCTAAACTCGTCGTAATAAAACGTACAAAGCACAGTAAAGGCACGTTAGACGATCCAAAATGCAATGTATTGCACGAGAAAAAAGTTTTACTTTTACACTGAACAAATGTCACAAGGAAACCGAGCACAGAAAGATAATAAGCATCCCTTGTCGCACTTTCTCCCCTCTTGTATTTCCTCCTTCACTCCCCCAACATCGCGATGAGTCACTGCGTTCGCTTAAGTTCTAGCCTCACCCCCTTCTCTCCTTCCAGATTTGTTTCTGAGGGATTCTTCTGTCCGTCACCCAAATATATGACCCTTAAAGCATCGAAAAAAATAAGGAAGACCAAGGGACATAAACAAGAAAAAGAGAAAAACCGTTGAAAGATTCAAACAATACATGCAAATTTTGCTCACTTAAACACGAAAAGGCTATAAAATCGTCTAATTTAAAATACACATAGCAATTAAATAATACATTATCAGAGCTTATTTATACATTTGGAACATTAAATATGCCTTTTCAATCAGCATTTTAGCAAAACTTCAAGTCAAAAGCGGCAAATATAGGAATTGTCCTAAAAATCTCAAATTTTTTGTGTGAACTTGGTGCCACTAGTGGCCACTTTTCCGCACTACCCATCATCGAAAATCAAAAAAAAGTTTTTTTCGGCCCACCCTATTATACATACTGCGATACTTCTTTATTATTTTTTCTGAAAGGACAAGCCCAAAGGCTTTCTTTGACTCTTGAGAGTTCTCATTTTTTTCAAAATTCTTCTTGATTTGAGTGGTCAATGCTGAATTGAATTCCAGGCATTTTCTGTCTTTAGGAGAAACATTTTCGCCTTTCAATATTTTATGTACCTTCTCTTTTGGACTGTTTAAATTTTTCTTTTACGTATGATGCGTTGATATCTTTTCTTATAATAATCTTTTTCTCTTTTAAATTTCAACTTTTCATAACGTTTTTAAGCTCTTTTTCAAGCTATTTTATACTTCAGTATAACTTTGTTTTCTGTCTTTTAACAATTTTTCGACCACTTTTTACCCGACTAGTACCTGTTCTTCCTGTCACATCGTTAACATTCGCAATAGGATTGTTTATAATTTCTGTATCATCATCTGTTTCTGGTGTAGTAGAATTTAAAAGAAGTTGCAGTATTTTTTTTTCTTTCTTCTCTCGACTTTTCCTTGTCTATTGTACCCAATTCTTTCTTTGCGCACGCTTCTGCCGTTCACTCAATTGAGAAATGGCTTTTATTTTTCCCTCTTGATTCTTCTTGTAATACCTTTTGCGTTCTTTTTCCTTACATTCTTCATATAATTCTGGATTTTCTTGAATTTTATCCCATCTTTTCTACTCTGCTTCTCGTTTGAGTTTTCTTTTCTTCTCTACAGAAATATTTTTGCTTTTAGCTAGAGCCACGGTAATTAAATATATTTTAAAATATTAATGTGAAATTAGATAAAAAAAAAAAGTAGATTAATAGATAAATAGAAAATACAGCAGTTTAAATATACGACTGCAGAGTACTCTAGTGTGGCCATATTATTTAAATATATTAAATATTAAACAAATATTTATTTATTTTTATTTTTTTTTTTTTTTATTTATCAAATTGGCTAGCATAGAAAACAGAAAATTTAAATTTACTTCTATTTTTATTTTATTACCCCCCTGTATGGTATGATATTTCTTTCTCCCAGCTTATTTTGTCTCATCTCCAAAAATTAACGTTACCTTACAGAAGCCAGCAATGAACAAAGCAGATGTATCATCGTACGATTAAATGCTCTATAGCAATTTTTTTAATTTCTAAGCATCGCACATTTTCAATTGTTATGCCGTCGTATTGGATAAAAAAGTACTTTTAAATGCAATTTGTTTGAAAACTGTATCTCCATTTATTTTTTAAATATAATTTTTTTTTTGTAGTTTTAGCACAATTTGTTTAATTTTGAGTTCTCCATTTATGTACAATGTAAAGGGAAACTAGTTGAAAAATAGCAATTATATCTTTTTGTTGACATTTTCTCATAACAATACATAGAACATGTAATTAAAATACGTGCTATTTAAAAAAAATATATATATATAAACGAATAATTTCTGTTTAAACATGGAGCTATTATAAACTATATTTAATTTTAAATATCTATATTAATGTTACAAGCAAATGAAGGTCTATGAATCATTAGATACCCTTTTTTTTGTTGAGTTTCCTTAATGACGGCATCATTTTGCTGCATTTGTGTATTATTTTGCGATAGTGGCATCCTATACATGATTTACTGTAGATGTTTAAGAGTGGATTGTAAATGTGGAATTCTTAAGTGGGTGCAAATGACGTCAATTTACATAAAATAAAAGTGTGTGCTTTAAGTCTTAAAATTGAAATATGTTTTGTACTATTTATATACACATATATTTTTTTTCATCGGGTGCGACACTAAATTCTGAAAAAGCAGAATTTCTGTTTTCTAGTTTTTTAGGTTTAGGAGATAAGGAAATTTAATAAGACGCTTTAAAATAAAGTTTAATTAAATCTAAAATTTTACTTGTATTAAAAGAAATACTGAAAGGCATTAATAAATCAAACTTATACAAAAATAAATATCATAGAATTAAAATTTTTCAGTTTCAAGAAACACATTTATTAATATAAAATTATCCGTAAAATAAAAATATAGGTTCAATAATTAAAAATATACATTAAGCACTCTTAAAATATTATTTACATCAATAAATGTCACATCCATGGACCAATATCACCTCCATGACAGAACAATGACATAGAGGTAACATCCTTGGAGGTGACATATTAGATTTAGCGAGATTTTAGTGAGATTAGGCCTAATATTTTCTAAACTATGCACAACATTAACATGATGATACTTGGATACAAAAGAAAATGAAGCAATTTAAAGCTACATATAAACAGAATTCTGCTATTTTTAAAACTGAAAAAATTAATGAGGCCATGGAGTTGACATCAAATTAAAGTAGACTATAGTAATTAAAAGTCTTTAATTAAAACTATATTAAATCACAACTTACCATGCTTCAGAAATATTCCATCCAACAAGCAGCTGCCTGTAGTTAATTTATCTTCCAAGTTCAAGATTATGCTGCCATCTAGTAGATTTTTATATAACTGTAACTGATATGTTATGGAAGTAGCTATAATTCTGGGGACTGAAGTGTCTTGCTCTGTAATTTTTTTTAAAAAATATACATTTTAAAAATTTTCTTTTAAAAAGTAAGTAAAGTATATCCAATTTTTAACTACATATATTTTATACGGTTCTTTTCTCCTTTTA
This sequence comes from Maratus speciosus, assembly GCA_963932465.1. Lineage (NCBI taxonomy): Eukaryota > Metazoa > Arthropoda > Arachnida > Araneae > Salticidae > Maratus > Maratus speciosus. The sequence goes on from OZ010790.1 coordinate 86,864,032, forward strand.
TCTTATGGGATACATTCATGTTCTAAAGTAAAAACAGCCATGGAGGGACATACCATGTAGGTGACATTTAGTATGATTTTAATTTTATTAAAATAGTTTTAAATTTAAAATTTATTCTAAAGCTATTTTTATACAAGTTTTAAATGTGACTTCATAGATTATCTATTTAGTTGAACGTTTATTTGAATAAAATAACAAAAAATTGATTGGGACTCAAATTTCCACTTAATTTCAGAACTACCCATATCTCACATTGGTTAAAGAAATCGCGCGATGACGAGTTGAACATAAAAAACTGTTTTTATTATGAATATTTAATTGTTGTCAGCTGCTATAACAAAAAATGTTTAAATTTGATAGGAAATTGCTGTTAAATCGGTGTTTTTTTTATTAATTGAAAGTTAACTATAAATTCTTTTGAATCCGGATTGCTTTAGTTGCCTTGGTTGTGTTTTGATACACAGGTACATAACATTTCATAATTCTGGCTTCCAAACCGTGAATTTGTATAGCATTACAGGCAGATAAATTTTAATTTTTATATGCTAGATTTTCACGTAAGTATTAAAGAGACAAAAAAATTCTTAGTGAAAATTACGTCATATTGAAAACGATACGTAAAATATTTTTCTTATTGCGTCGTTATAAAATTTCTGGAGGCAGCAGAAGTGTTTACTTAGCCAATTTACACAAGCTGATTTTCAAAAGTTCAATTGCTCTTATTTAATCAGTCACGAAAACAGCCGTTTCCTCTCGCAACAGCAGTTGATTCGGCTTTAAAATGACTAGTAAAAAAATAGATGAATGGAAAATTGATCACAGAAGATCCTCAATGATCGTTGAATTGTAATTATGTGTTATTAAATATTTTAAAAGCAGAACAAATTAACGTATCTTTACTGCCTGTGGTTTCTGAACGGTTGTCGGCAAGCATAGCTCGCAAGAGGCAGAACTGACAATTAATGAAATAAAAAATAAGATTTTATGTAATTCCACAGTTACTTGCGATTTCTCTTAAGTATTTCTTCATTTTCGGCTACTTGTGTTATCACAAAATTTTGTTGGGATATGATAGCCTACAGATATGTGAAAAAATTATATAATATAAAATAAGCATACGTTTAAAAAAAAAATGTTAGAAGAAGAATAAAAAAATAAATAAATTTATTATTTATGGTTGATTTGATTACGATCAATAATAAATGTTTCGATGAAAATCATAATTTATTTCTCTTGGCTTTCTTTTTCAAATGTTCAGTGGTCATTTGTAATATTTTTATTGCTCTTCATCGCTTTCGAAGAAACAAAGATGAATAAAACAAACAAAGGTTACATTCACCATACAAAATAGGAGTATTCTACGGTATTTGCAGCTCCGAGTAATAAGGGTATAGTTATGGGGTCTCATCTTCGCGCTATATTAAAGTTTAGGGTGCATCGGTTAAAAAACCGACAAAGTATATTCCTTAAAGTATACCTCCTTTTTGGGGGGGGGAGGGAGCGGGCGGGGGTTCTATAAATTACACATAGAAGCACCTTTAAATGATTATGGTTACCATAAGAAACTTGTGTGGGCTGCGACAATTTGAATCCGAGTTATAGGTGTTTGCGGTTATCTGCGCTTTCTATTAGTGCTATGTAAAAAATTATGTGGCTTTGGTTTTAAAAACTGACAATGCTCCTTGTAAAATTACGTCACGTTGTTCACACACACAAAATTTGAGCGCTTTGTGACAATTTGATCACGAGTCATAAAACTTTAAATTTTTCGAGCTCTCAAATTCAGCTTTTTATAAGATTTAGCGGATATGATAAAAACAATAATGACCTCTCATGATGTTAAGCCTTACAGTGTTTGGCGGGACTACTTGAATAAGAGTCCAAGTTATAGGGTTGGGGGGGGGGAAATATAAACAAACCGAAATGGCTTCTACCCGAAATGGTTAGTGGCCAAAATGACCTCGGGATTGAAGCATCTAGTCTAAAACACAGGGGCTGAATTTTTCTGACCTAAATGTCATGAACCCGTAATTTATAGTTGTTATATCGTACTAAGGTCCTAAAACTCTCTCCTGTCTGCGTGGGCCCATTTTTCAAAAACATAAAAGCGTATTAAATTAAAGTAAATACTAGGGGGCTCTGCCCCCTGCAAGCTACCTTCGCCAACCCCCGTTCAGATACCGCAGAATCTAAAAATCTAAAAACATGCTAATCTGATGGTTTTTAAAAATATTAGAGAAGATTAAATTATGCTGAAAAAAGCTATGCAGATCTCCCTGTAAACGGGTTTCCATTCAATTCTCTTTGATTGCAAAAATTTAAGGGAGAATTAGTTGCTGTTAAGACATCCAATGGTTGTTTTCGTTTTTGATTAAAGAGGATCAGTTAAACATTTAAAAAGAAGCTAAAATAAAATGAATTAAGTATTCAGAGTCTTTGTCACCCGATATTTTAAAACAATTTCTACAACAATAGCCTAAATCATGTGACTATCATCAGCAGTTCCGGGCGGAACACTTCGCTTTTTATATTCTAGGTGCCATTTTGATACTTTAATGTTTTCCAGGCAAAGGTGATAAGTCGCCAAATATTATTCTATCCCCATCATTTCATCTATATTATAATAGTTCAAGTCATCAAATGCCATAAACAAATACGGCCTTAGCCTTTCATATGAAGGTTTGGCACAAATGTCATATACGCCCCATATTGGCGCGATTTTTTTCCAACGCCAATTTGGGGAACGCATCAACAGCATAAACAACAACATCCGGCTTACCATATCAAGCAAAATAACGATACTTTGGCGCCAGTTAAGTACCCGTTGCGCATATGACATTGGCGTCAGAAAAAAATCGCGCCAATATGGGGCCGTATATGACATCTGTGCCGAAAGAAAAAAAGCCGAGTGCAAATCTTGCCAATATATTTTTTTTCAAATCGCCAGATAGTATTTTTTTTATTGTTCGAGTAATAAATTAAAACATTGATTTGAAGTTGAAATTAAATGTCATGGTTTGTTACATAATTTAATATTTCGCCAGATGTCATGTTTGGCATGATTTTTTTCTTCTTTTTTTAACGAAAATTTGGGCGAAAACCTCGTTTTCGAATACCAGTTGCATATGTATTTTTGGTACTACTTAGTTATCCCGCCGACCAAAAATCTATCGCGAACTATAAGATTAAATGCCTATAATGGTTGATCGTAAATGTCACATTCACTTGACTTTTACCAAGTTACACGTGTTTACGTCATCAAGTGATTTTTATTTCGACGTTTTATTTTTATATTTATTAATGTTATACTAACTTATTTGTTCTTTCGTTATTTAAAATAAAAAATTTTATCAATCTGTACAATTTGGTGAGTGGTTTTGGCGATATATAATTTGCGAAATTGGTTGACGGAATAACTACGTTGTACCGTATTTTTTAATTATTTTCTATTATTTTCAAAAGGAAATAGCAAAAAATAACTAAAATTATAGATCAAAATAATTTATTTTTAAAATGAAATAAAAGTAAATAAACATTTATTATTAAATAAACAACAATAGCCGGGTTACCATGTCAATCAAAATAATGCCATTTTTGCGCCAATTAGGTAACCCGGTGCGTATATGACATATGTGCCTAATGTTTTTCTTTTCGTTCGCTTAAAAAAAAAAAGTAAAAGCCATTAATTTAAATGTTTCAATTTTAAATGAAAGTTTTGTATTTAATAATATGATAACGAAATACAAAAAAAAAAAAAAAAAAAAAAAAAAAAAAAAAAAAAAAAAAGCATTGTTCATAGCATAGATTTAAGGGAGGCCAAACTGGTCGCCAAATTAATTTAAAATAGTAACCTTTTCTGAATTAGGAAAAAAATATCTGTTATGATTAAAATTTGAGTTGCCATCTTTAGAAAAATGTATTTAAAATTAGAAAAAAATTAATATTTCGAAAACTCATTCGAATTTAAAAATTCTAATACCAGTTTTGAGATCTGTGGATCAATACGGTTTTTTGGTTTTAATTTCATCGCAAAGTATTCCATATTTTAGGAGAAATCGCCGTGAAACAAAATCAGTTGTTTAATCAGTCGATTCAAAGAATCGATACTTAAATTTCAGCCGTTTCAGATATTCGTTTCATAAATTCGTTTCATTAGGATTTTATATATATAGGGTAGATAATGCATATTATTCATTATAGATTAAATTAGGGGGCTCTGCTCCCTGCAAGTTACGCTCGCCGACCCCCGTTCAGACACTGCAGAATCTAAAAGCACGCTAATCTGCTCGCTTTTAAAAAGATTAGAGAAGGTTGAATTATACTGAAAAAACCTGTAGCTATCATCCTGTAAACGGGTTTCCATTCAATTCCCTTTGATTGCAAAAAATTAAGGCAGAATCGGTTGCTGTTATGACATCCAATGGTTGTTTTCGTGTTTGATTCACAATCTGCTGCCTGTTATATCTAAAATCTGTCGTCAAACTATAAGATTGAATGCCAATAATGGTTGATCGTAAATTTCACATTCACTTGACTTTAAGGAAAAATCACGTGTTTAGGCCATCAAGTGATTTTTATTTCGATGTTTTATTTTTATTTTTGGTACTACTTGGTTATCCCGTCGGCCGAAAATCTGTCGCCAAACTATAAGACTAATTGGCAATAATGATTGATCGCAAATGTCACATTCACTTGACTTTAAACACGTTACACATGTTTACGTCATCGAGTGATTTTCATTTCGATATTTTATTTGTATTTTTATTAATGTCATACCAATTTATTTGCTTTTTTGTTATTTAAAATAAACATCATGCAAATTTGTATAATTTGGCGAGTGGTTTGGCAATTTATATAATTTGACGAAATTTGTCGACGGGAGAAGTAGTACCATTAAAACATTGCTTTGAAGATGAAATCAAAAGTCATGATTTGTTGTATTGTCAGACACGCACCGGGTTTGGCGTGCATTTTTTTTTTTTACGACAATTTGGCGAAAGCTTCGTTTTCGAATCCCAGTTACATATATATTTTTAAATTATTTTCTGTTATTTTTAAAATGACAGAACAAAAAAAAAAGTTTAATTAATAATTATAGAACAAAATAAATTATAATCTTTTTTTCCAAATAAAAAGAAAATAAATTCAAATAAACATTTATTAATAAATAAGCAACAATAACCGGGTTACCATGTCAGGCAAAGTAACACCATTTTGGCTCCAATCAGATACAGCGTTGCATGTGCCTAATATTTTTCTTTTTGTTTCGTTTAAAAAAAAAAAAAAAAAAAAAAAAAAAAAAAGAAGTGACAGCCATTTATTTTAAATGTTTCAATTTTAAATGAAAGTTTTGTATTAAATAAAATGATAATGAAATACAAATTGAATTATGAATAAAAGTAACATGATACATTTCAGGCCAAACAGGTCGCCAAATTAGTTTAGAATAATAACCTTTTTCTAAAATATGAAAAAAAAAATATCTTACGATTAAAATTTGAGTTGCCATCATTAGAGAAAATTACATAAAATTAGAAAAAAAAATAATATTTCGAAAACTAATTATAATTTTAAAATTCTAATACCAGTTTTGAGTATACAACAATCCGTATATCAATACGGATTGTTGGCGTTAATTTCATTGCAAAGTATTCCGTATTTTAGGAAAATTGGCCGTGAATCATAATCAGTTGTTTAATATGTCGTTTCAAAGAATCGTTTCATAAATTCGTTACATTTCAGTCGTTTCATATATCCGTTTCATAAATTCGTTTCATTAGGATTTTATATATACTAGGGGATCGTACCCGGGCTTCCCGGGTTAGAGAATATAGGCGAAAACATTTTTTTAAAAATAGAAAACTTATAATTTTTTTACATGCAATAAATTTTTTAGATAGCCCACTTACATTAAAAAAGCATTTTTCATATGGAAAATACGAATTATACAATGAAATAAATTTTTGAAATTTATCAAAAGCGATATTTTCTTATTAGCCGCATGCTAAGAGTTGTTTGCCAAGATTGTGCAACTTATGCCATCCTTTTATATTCTGATAATTTCAGAGCGTATACATGTCTAGTAAATTTGTGTTTTATTTATATTATTTTATTTATTTATTCACAGGGAAGTTTTTTAATGGAAATTAGCCGTAAGAAAATGATGAAATCTTTATTTTGTTTTAAGGGCAAACGGATTAATCTTTCGTAATCGATCTCCGCGCGATAAAGATAAATTAAAAAAATATTTCATGCTGTAAAATTGTTTTTAAAACCATAGACAATCAGTAAATTGAGATGAACTTTGCAAACAAATTCCATTTGAAATGAAAATCCTATTTGGTGATCTAAAAATTTAAATTGTAGGATTACAAATATGCTAGATTTGTGTTTTTTCAATATTATTCCTTTATTTGTTTATAAAAGAAGTATTAATTTCGTTAATTTGTCTTTCACAAATATGTTAGATTGGTGGTTTTTTAATATTATTCTTTTATTTGTTTATAAAGGAAGTATTAATATCGTTATGCAAAAATAGTCAAAAACAAATGCTGAAAAATGTTTGTTGCTTTATGTGCAAAATGTTTATTATTATTATTATATATTGAAAACGGCACGTGATAAGATAAATTAAAAAAAAAATCATGCTTAAAAATTATTTTAGAAAATATAACAGATCAGTCAATTAAGATACAGTTTTTAAAGAAATTGCATTTGAAAGGAAATTTTTTCCCTAAGCGACAAAAATTGAAAATGTACGATGGTCAGGAAATTAAAAAATTGCTGTAGCGAAAATTTCAAGACCGAAATTTGATCGTGAAGTGTTGCCATTTGCAAAATCACGTCAGCGATACGCACAGATACATTTAGAAACATAATCAGTAAAATATAATAAAGATCAGTTATTAGGATGTGGTTATTAATTGAGTCTGTTATGCTCGGTATTCCGGAATGATAAACAGCAATTTTCACCTTCTCAAAATTTGCACACGCAATTCTCATATCCATATTCATCATCAAAAAAAAAAAAAAAAAATGTATTTTGTTTGATCATTTAACAATCATTTTAACTCAAAACTTGAAGTCACGATTATCAGCAACATCTTTTATGGGAACAGACGCACTCTTTACCTGAGATTCTAATCTCAAATCCGGAGAGTAAAAATTTCGTAATTTATGTTTTTTAGACGCATTTGTGCGAAAATGCTTAGTTTTATCTAAGAAAATTATCGTTTTCTTTAAAATATGACTTCATTTTCACTTAAATAAGCATTTCACCTAGTGTCTAAAACTTAGTATCAGTACACATGCAGAAGGAAAAACAATATAGAAAATTTATGAGGAAAAATGCGTGTTTTCAAAAGCAGTATGTCATTTTCCGTTATTATGCCCTAATATAATATTCTGCTCCTAATGGGATTTTGCGCCACTAAACCCTATACAACAATTTTTATCAACAATATTGAATTTTTGTCAGAAAATTGCATGTATAAAGTTAAAAATACCTCATTATTTCTCTCTTGTCTGCAACAATGAAAGCTATCTAATTTTCATCATTTTGAAGAAATTTCATAAAATGCTTTTAAAATTAAAATATAAGAGTGGGGATGTTTAAAAAAAAAAAAAAAAAAAAAAAAAAAAACAGATAGTGCCATCACATCTACAAAGGAAGTGCTTTCAGTAAAAAAATATATATATATTAGTAAAATTGGTTCAGCAGAAAGATCAGGGCAGATGACTAAAAAACACACTTGTGTTTTAAATATATAGATTATATAAAATTAGGAAAAATTAAATTAGGCAAATTATGTTATTTTGATAAAATTATAGAAGAATGTCCAAAAGAATAGCATTAAAATTTTATAATTCGTGAGAATTTTCGACAAAATCCTCCGGCAGACGATATTATTTTAAACCACGAATTATTTGTTTGCTTGTCTAACTCGACTTGTTTAACTCGGTTTGTTTGCTTGTCTAACTTGTCTAACTAGGTGAAGCAAAATCGATCCAGGCGAGAATCATCAATTTCTGTAAAATAAATCGCTAATATTTGCATGTCACCTCTCTTTTATAAGGACACTCTAAATTTTTGTAAAACATTGTGTTTTATCAGTGTGTGATTTCGATTACATTATTTTCAAAAGTGAAGCATTGTCACCCGTGAAGAATTTCAAAGTAGCTGGGCTGAGAAAATGACGCACTTATACAAAACATAATTCAGGTTTAAGAATTAAAATACTCGCTGTTCTATAAAATGACGTCATTTGCATCCGTTAAAGCAATCCACTTTTACAAACCAGTCTTAAACTTTGTCTATAGAAAAGTGTGCATATGACGTCGGAATTATCACGGAATAACAGACAAAATTCTTGACATAGCCCATATTTTAATTTCAACTATTTTTTCAAGTTTTATTAGAAAATGGCAACAAAAAGATACAGTATCTCCTATTTTCCGTTTACTTTCAATGACTTTCAATAGAAATGAGGTACTTTTGTTGCCACGATAAGAAAAATGATATTAAAAACTACAAAAAAAATTAATATATCAAAAATAAATTGAAATACAGCTTTCAAACAAACTGCATTTAAAAGAACATTTTTTTCCCTTATACAACGGTGTAAAATTTTTAAATGTGCGATGTTTAGAAGTTTAAAAATTTGCAATAGAGAAAATTGCAAAACAAAAATTTTATTTCAAATTTCAAAGTGTTGCCATTCGCAAAATGACGTATGCGTTACGCACAGACATGTTTGTCCTTTATAATATAGATAGGGTAGATATAATTGTAATACCACACAATTAGATATTCTTTCTCTATATACCAGCTTAACATTCTCTCCCTCAAAGTGTATCACGTGGATATATTGAAAAAAAAAACAATTACGTGCTTTCTCCTTCGACAATATTAGATTTTGCTGGTGTGAAGTGGAGAAATCACACATTATATGCAGGATATTCAAACTGAAATAACACTTATAATTTATCTGAATGCACTATATGATCGTTTTCAGAAATAATGAGTAATATGTAATAACGGAAATGAATGAAAAACGATTACATCCAAAAACTTATCCACTTTTCGCAATTACCAAAAGAAAAAACATCGAAACTTGAAATGTGATCAGAGAATATTCTGAACAAAGCATCATTAAATAACTTAAAATCAAGCGATACAAACACAAAGAAGGCTTTAAAAGCGTTACTGTCTCACTGTGTACTACACTGTAAAAAAAATGGTAACGTTCCATGTAAAATCCAGGAACGTTTCGCCTTTTCTCAGGTTTTTAGAATAATTTAGCTCTTTCCGGTGAAATTCTGGTTTTCTTATATGAAACGCTCCTGAACAAAAGTTGGAAACAGCAAAACGCTGCGGCCGCCATTTATTATTTTTTTGCTATAATCCGTTGCTCGCGCGCGAGAGTCGAAAACGAATTCCTTAAATGAATGTACAAAAATCAATATGGAATGCAAATAAATCAATAGACGACATAATCCTTTACGTCTCTATTGTCAAGACAATTCAGATGAAAATACAATACCTCTGTGACATCGTTAAGAGATTATCTCTCGTACTTGTCTGTGGAATGTTTAACGAGCAGTCCGTGTAAAAAAAAATACACCTATTATTTGGATCTCCATTAACCAGGGGACCATCAAACATGATTCTCACCGATTTTGATTAATTTAAAGTATGTTTTAGAGTTCTTATCTCTAATTATTCTTGTGAAAGGATTTCTTCAAATGGGCCTTAGATTTTCAGAAATTAGATACCGAGATTTAGCATACGTTTCAAATACCCATTAGTTTGCAGATCTCAACGTGTTTTTCGTGGTGTGGACGCAGAAAGCTCGCACGTCACCCGTACGGCCTGAGTTCGATGCTACCTCTTGACTTTTTTTTTCTTTTTTAATTAATTTTATATTTTAACACTTTATTACAATTTGATTTAAATTTGATATATATTTGACACTTTGAATTGCTGCAAATTTGATTTTTTTTTCGGAAAAAATATACAATTACGTTTAGTTTTTTTTTTTTTTTCATGAAAATTTATATGTATTTTATCTAACTTGTAAACTAACATAATTACTGACGAAAATCCAAAATATTTTATGTCTAGATTTTTTTTCTAATTATCATTTACATTTATATATTTTTATATTTTAAGAAAAGTTCAGAAACAATATATCATATATATATATTTACTTTATTGAATTTTAACTGAAAATTTATTTTTTCGTGTAAATTATAAATAATAATTTTGATGTCAATTTCAAAATATTTTTTCATTCTAACAAATAATGATAATAAAGCGAAAATTGTCAACTGGAAATGTAAAAATCGTCTGCGGATACCGCATGCTGTGAAATGTCAGTAATGTTTTGCTGTCAACAGAAATATTCCTGGTATTTCGCAGGAAACTTACTAGCATTTCTGTAGAAAGTTTTTAACATATACAGTAAAGTTCCAGTCATTTTCAAGAAATGTTTCTTGGAAATAATGGGCAACTCAGCTGCCCATTTTTTCCCAGGAACGTTGCGGAATTTTTTTTACAGTGTAACACATATTTATTTGCAACTCTTCTGTTTTTCGGACACAGGATTTTCCGGATGATTGCTTTAAAATGTGTATTTTTTTCAAAATATCTTAAACTATTTACCTCTCGTTTTCTTTTTTCTTGAGCTTTCTACTAATTTTCTAATCGCTTCAAATTACTAAAATTATAATAAGATTAGTGAAAGTTTTCATTATTACAATGGTTGTTATTATTATCAATAGTAATAATGATAGTAACAGTGCTTGTTCTATGGCTCTTAACCTGTTATTGTCTTTATTTGCATCATGTCATTCATCGAAATTCTCTTACGCATTTTATAGGTCATCTTCCTAATGAAATAAATCTCTATTTCATCCTAACCCTTTCTGGCGCGGATGAATGACAGACACCAGAATTTATAAACGAATATATTAGAAAATGAAAACTTGTTCATTTTCCCGTACTTTGTAAGAAGGAAAATTTTAATTAAATATTTTGGGTGCAATACACTTAAAATTAGGGGTCTTTTTTGTAGCACAGCCCGCTTAATGGTTAAAATATAACTTAATATATAACTCATTTTAGGCCAAGCATAGAAATGTTATAAAATGTGGTATTATTTTCATTGAAATATACTTATATCACATTCAATCAAAGTTTCGTGCATGAAAACTAATATTTTATTTAAGAAATAAAATGGTGCATATATGCAAACTGAACAAATCATTCAATTGAACAATTGAATTATCGCCGAATTTTTATATTTTTTATGGACATTTTCGAAACATTTTGGATGCAAATGGACTTGGCGTTTAAGGCACAAATAAAACACACTAAATTTGCAATTAAACTCTGAAATCTTGCGTAAAAAGTGGGTTTTTGATTTTTGCCTATTTTTCATGCATTCGATCAATGGTGCGTGAAAGTTAAATAAAACAATTTAATTTTTTATGACATTTGTTTTATTTTCATTTTATTTACAGAACTTGCAACTTTCATACATTATGAAAACATATGATTAATCTCAAGTGGAATAATGATACATTTTCAAAAAGTCGAATTTATCAATAACCGTTTCAAGTTTAAAAAAAACTACCTTATTTTAAAATTTCTCCACAGAAAGTGCTTACTCCAAATGAATTACTAATATTTTAAATGTCTTCAGAACCCTTAAAAATAGCAGAAAAATAAAAATAGTGAACACTGTACGTCACAAAGAAACTAGTGTTAACAAAAAAATATTTATTAAAATGGTGCGTTTACGCACCTTTGGCCGAAAATGGGTTAAGGCTATCGTATTTCTTTTTTCTTTTACAAAAGTTAGAACTAAATGAGGTCGATGCGGACATATAATATACATAAATAATTTCCGACAGTATCGTTGAATACTGAAAAATGAAGAGAATCAGAGATAGTGGATAATTAATTAGGTAGTCTTTTTTTTTTTTTTTTTTCTCGGTGTATGACTGAAAGTGTAAGTCAAGCACGAATTATGGGGAAAAAATAAATTAAGCACGAGAGTTTGAAATTACATCTTATCTTATAGGTAAAGACAAATTTTATTTATGGAGTTATTTAGGGATTACTAGAATTTCCAACATTGAGAGAATAAACGTTTTTCCACAGTATTATTCAGTAAAATAAATATCGCATATTCGCTTAAAATAAACCAAATTGTATAGAAGTTAGAGGTTATAAGATTAAATTAAAAATAATATTTTCAAAAAAATTCTCGGCGTAGGCAAAATTGAGTAACTGACATCGACTAAATTAAGTACAATATTTAGCTTAAGCAAATAAAAACAAGCATATTCTTAATACACTATTATTTCAGAATTCCACGCATAAATAAATATCTATATTTTATTTTCTATTTATGGATATCTACGAAGGTTGCTCTCTACTAAATGCTTTATCGAAAATATTTTTGGATTAAATGTTAAACCATGCATTTTTGAAAATGTTCAATTCATATCTTAAAATAATATGGAATGATCTATACCATCCTATTATGAGATTAAAATTTCTTTTCAAACCATTTAAAAATTTATACCGCGGAATGAATGATAATGTAATGATATGGAGTTAAACGATTGTGTTCTGTATGCTCGTAATATTATGTTTGTGTATGATGTTCCGAACTCCGTTTAGTAATAAAATAATACTTATATTAAGATAGCGTTTTTTTTTTTTTTTTTTTTTAACTTTTAATCATTTTATAAAATACAAGACTTTGATATAGTTTACGAAATGATATTGTATTCATTGTAAAAGATGAAAGAATTTTCTTAAGAATTAATACTATAAAAATCATTATAATGTAAAAATAATAAATAACATCCATTTGAAGAAAATCAGTCATTTTATTTCCCATTAGTCTGTGAATATTAAAAGCTTTCTTCTAAATTTCTCTTATATATTAATTTAAATACCGCAGCAAGACATCCATAATTTTGAAATATAATGCATTTATTTAAAATTAACTAAGAATTACAACGATTAAGTAATAAATAGCGCCATCGTTTAATATTGAAATACAATATTGTAAAATTACATAATATTAATTAATATCTTCAATTATACTGTTTGATGTTTTGTACTCTGTAGACCCTGATACACAGCTATGACTTTCATCGAAGAAAACAGCAAAGATGGGCCTGTATTGAATGAGGAAGAGAAAAATTGAGTCAACATATATTTTAATAATTATTTTACACACTAAATTTCGTGAAATTCCTTCCCATAGATGTCAAGATACAGATTTCACGGAATTCTTGAAAATAGAGCATAGCAATGCTACATCAGAGCAGGCCAACACTGCATCAGCGCTCGTCATGGTTATCTATGAAGAATTATTGGAATCGTTTTGAAAGCTTTCTGTTACTAGCTTTTTGAAAAAAAAAATTAAAAATGTATTTAAAATGATTCTTCCTTTTACAAAATAATATTTGCATATTTTTAGTGTTATTTTTGGGGCGAATAAGATTTCTGATTCCTTCTGTCTCCTGGAGAAATCTTGGGATAGTCCACGTACCATCTTCAGAAAAATACATTTCTAAATTTACTGATTTTTTTTTTTTTCTATCTTCTGATTTTTCTTACATGGATTGTATTTCATTCTATCTGATTTTCTGTTTTATTTATCAGAATGTCATATATGCATTCAGTGTCTAAAACATCCAGACTTACGGCTACAACCGAGAGATACGTGTATTCGAGATGGTTCAGTTGGCAGAGCATTAACGGCTTCAGCCAAGAGATTTCTGGTTCGAATCCTGATCCGGACATTTTTCATACACTTGGAAATTTACCACTCATTTGATTTATTTAACAATTGAATAACTGTGTTAAAATTTATTCTATTACACTCGTTTTAATTTTTAAAATGACATGTTTATAAATATCACAAAATAATAAAATAAAGATATGTAATCACCCATTTTACTTTGTAAAGGAATGAAACAATATATACATTATTAAAAATAACAAAACCCTTTAAATGTAATTTATTTCCAAATTTCTCGTTAGAAAACTGTTCAGTCATTTTCTTTACTTCCAACGCTAAATGCCAGTGTAGTAAACGCATAAAAGTATTGCCATGATCAAAGAATGAGCTTTATTCTTCGATGTTAATACAACTGTTGTTTAACAAAAAATGAGATTACAGATAGTTTTGCTTTGATGGATATAATAGAAACATTATTATATTTTTCGTAAGAAACAAATTTTTATTATTTCCTTTTATACGTTCACATAAGAGAATAACTAAAACAAAATCACACTGATTATTGTAAATTAAAGAAGCTTTGAAATTATTATTATTATTAAGTATACAGTGTGATTTAGATGTTTGTCAAAAGCGAGAAATATAAAGATTTGAGGCATTCTCACAAAACTTTAACTTTGGGAATAAAAATCTGGTGAAATTAAACTTAATAAAATAACATTTTAATGTTAGAGACGAATGCCTTAATGATTCAAATTAAAGAAAAATGGTCAGCAGCGATGATTGTTTTATTTAACTGAGGTTAAGTTAAACTTGCGTGATTAATTTTCCTTACCGTCCCTTCGAAATTTTACCTTTGTGACTTTTATTTTCTTATAATAATTTTTTTTACTTATAATGAATTTTAATAGTATACCCATAGAACATTCAAATAAGAAATAATAACAATATAGTAATTTTAGTACAAAATTTTGGTATAACATTGTCTTAAAGCGATGTTAAGGAATGGGCACACGGTGGGCCGTTTTGATGATATAGGTGGACAAAATTCATTTTTCCGATTATCTCGGTATTCGACAAAACCATTTGTACTGGTAGCTGAATGTCTGTATTTTCGAGACCCGTACGAGTTTTGTCGAAAAAATCAGACATGTCGATTAATTATGACCGTAAAGAAGCCGTTTGCGCAGTTGTTTTGAGGGAGTAAAAAATTGCACTTGTTTCCTCTATGTTTGAAAGCACGTCGTAACTATTCTGTTTTATTCGAAAGCACGAGTTTGCTGAACTTATGTCACAGATCTTTTAAGGTCAGACTTAACCCATTTTTGTTTGAAAATAAGCGAGATTAAACCCGCTTAACACTCTTTTCAAAGGTAGTAATTCTGTAAGATCCCTGATGTTGTTTACAAATTTTGTCTTGACTTTTAATATGTTATTCAGCATTATTCAGCAATAAGCATTTAAAAAAAAATCAAAGTGCCATTCTTAAAGTATTGAAAAAAAAAATAACTCCTGCACATGTCTGCAGATCTTTAATTTTTTATTAATAAACAAGCATCATATTAACTTGCAGTGCATATATATATGTTTAGTTCAAATCTTATCTAGTCAAATTTAAACCACTTTTTATTATCAGATTGAGCCGAAACAATGAAAACATGTGTAATTTGAATGACAATACAATATTATTATAATTTAAAAAACGTAGAAGTTTGTTTGAATACTGTTTCTACAGGGCTTTACAAAAAATTAGATTAAAACTTGCAAGTTAATTTTAAACCAATTTCAACAATCTGATTCCGCTGATACTTTGCTCAGGATATGTAGTTCTGATGACAAAGCAGTATTATTATAATTTATGGAAAGTAGCAGTTACGCCTTTTTTTTTTTTTTTTTTTACAGGGCTACATAAAAGATTAGTGCAAATCTTGCAAGACAATTTTAAACCACTTTCAATTATCTGATTGAGCTGAAACTTTGCCTGCATCTGCTTTCCGATGACAAATCTATTAAATTATAATTGGACGAACGTAGAAATTATGCATTTGTTACAGGGCCACACAAAAGATTGTTGCCTATTTTTTTTTAATTTAATTAAAAATTAATTTAATTATTAAATTTTAATAATTTAATTTTTTTTAATTTAACTAAATTTTAACAAAATTACTATAAGTTATTGAGATACACAATAGCATTTTTTAAACTGAGAACAAAGTGCGTAGTAGTTGTATTTCTTTTACAGGGACAAATATTAAATTAAAATAAAAATTTCAGATACATTACCGTCTGTATGCAGAGATTTTATTTCAAATTGAATAAAATATTATATATACTATTTATTCACGCAACTGCATTTTTTGAATCGAAAATAATTTTGTTAGCATTTATATATTTTACAGGGTACCACAAAAATTAAATATTTTTTAATATGATTTCATTAAAAAGAAATATTTTTTAGGATGACTACATACATTTCTCGAGCAATTCTGAGTAGACACAAATAAAAAAGAAATGAATGTTAACTTACATGTGTGCATTCAATTGTTTTTACTTATTTGTAAAATAAGTATGTTTAACGCATTATTTGTAATGCATTATATAGGATGGCCACTTAAGGCCTTAGCAACTATTGTCATATAAGTGGTGTCTAGGTATTGTAAAGTGGCTATGCGGTAACAGATGAGAACGCTTCCAGCTTCATCTGGTGCAAAACAGCTGAGTTAGTATTCCTTTGTCAAAAACAACATTCATTTATCATTCTTATTCACAAGGTATCGTCATTCACTTTTATCCCATATTTCGAGCTATTTTCGCGATAGGAACGCTAATGCCGCCATTTTGTACCAGGTGGCACTGTAAGCGCTCTCATCTAGTAGCGCATACCCTCTTTACTATAACTAGACAACACGTTTAATAATATAGATGCAATCGTTCGGCAGTTAAGAGGGTGGGAACGGACTGTAGTGGGTACCCTGTATTTTTATTTTAAGACATTTTTGTTACAAGCCAACTATTTATCACTGTTTGAATATTTTATTAGTGATGCATTAAAAAAAGCAAAAATAATTAAACTTCAACGAAATAATTTTGTCCACCTAGATCGTCAAAACGTCCCACTGTGTGACGGTAAGGAAAACTACTACCTATTTTTAGGTAAATCATGTTAAGACTAAATGATAGCCACAATTTTCATTGATAGTTAGCAACAGTTATTTGCATTGGATTAAATAAAATACAAAATAATTTGCCCCAAAAAGTTCAGGAATAAACCTTGTCGACGGTGAAACAAAAAATAATGCCACAATGCTTGAAATTGATATTAATGCTTATTTAAATTCTGCCGCAAATTTCCTGTCAAAGAATTTTAGCCATTCTTTCTTAAGCATACTTCTGCATGAGAAAAAAATTTAAAAAAATTCTGTGGCTGTATCTGAAGTGATTTTCTGTATAATTTTAGCAAGATGGACGGCAAGGAATCTAAAATTCAAGACAGAGTTAAAAAAATAATAATAACGATCGTAAAAATGTGTGCAGGTAATTTTTTTTGCTACATATTTATAGAAAACAACAGTCTTAGTTTTGGAAAAAGATTATATCGAATTACTTTTATTGAAACAATTTTATACAGGCAGCTTCAAACTAAAAATCAGCGTCATGGACGCGGGACAGTAAGTAATTTCGAGGTATATTTGGACTCCCAACATTGTCCAAAATTGATTTACCACGTTAATATTGTTATACAGTCATGCATTAAAAAATTTTCCAATATAAGAAATAAAAAAACATCAAGAAAATGCTGTAAAATAAAAATTATTATATAATGTTCCCCGATGCTGGGTTTGTTTGTGTCTCATGTTTCGCGGCAGACTTGCATGCTCATAAAGACTATTCCATCTTGTGCTGCAGTTCCATCCTTACCAACATATGTGGGAAATGCTAAGCCGTGTATCGTCCTCGTAGCTTAAATGGTAGGGCACTTGGGGCGCTATTCCAAGGGTTCCGGGTCCAATTCCCGCCTTGGATATTTTTTATTTTTTACATTTTTGATTCTATGCTTCGTTAGCATCGTGATAATTCACGTATTCTACATTTAAAAATTATTATTTAGGGACTTAAAAGTCAAAATTATGTGAGAATGTTTCATTTATATCTTCAAAATTCGTTTTTAAAATATGTTAATACATTTCAATATACTTAAATAAGAAACAACCTCTTGCACTGTACTCCATTTTTATTTCCATATGAAGACGTATGTTGAATCTGTTTATGCACATTTGTATGCACGAATAATTTTGCGTAAAATGTATAAAGACAATACAAAATCCTAAATATTTATCATAGCTCTAAAAAGCATGACATACCCCAGCTAATGGTGAAAGAATTCAAATACACTTTTAATAATGAAAAATTAGATGTTTTAATATTGAGAAATTTGGATTATCCTGTTAAAGGCAAAATATTCAAGAACGTTCTTAGTTCCAATGCTTTACAGTGTGAACTTTAATTTCTGCATAAATATCTCGTAGAAGAGTTCATGTAATTCTTATGGATAAATAAATATATATATGGATAAATGTAGCAGCAACTGTGGTACATATAAACAGGGGTTAACTGAGAGCAGGTGTGACAAAGCATTCTAGCAGATACACACTGAAATTTTATTAACACCTATTTAGTAAATTTCGTGGAGACAAAAGAAAAAGTTCCCGCAAGCTGTTCCCGCATTTTCTAGTATTATCTGATTATATTTTTCTATTCAGTATCAAAAACCAAAGTTAAGACCCTTGGAGGAGAATAAATCATGGCACTTGGGTATCTATTTTCGGAAGGTGTAAATGTGAAAACAAAGTATTATTGGTTATAGACGTTTGATAAAAGTGTTATAACAAAAGTCTGACACTGTGTATTATTTTTAATCTGTGAACACGCAGTGAAAGTAAGTGGTTATAGGGTTATATAATTTTCATTTATACTCGATCGCTATTATAGTAAGGTTTTCCTGCGCAATGCGTGGTGTTTCTTTTATTCATTTTTTTATTTATATTTACATCAGAAGTACATTTATGCTGGTTTACTTGCGAATAAGTCTTTATATTTAAGTCTTGTATTTCTGACGACAAAATTGCATATAATTATATAGTTTTAGATTACTACAACGATTCATAATTTCACTGCTTCATTTCGTATTTTGAATGGAAAAAAATACCACATTTGAATAAATACACGATGTTGTTTTTGATGTTATGAATTAAAATATAATATAAATGTTATGTTTGAAGAGATGTTAAATGCAGTCAAAGAAGCTATGGGAATAAAATCTAATAAGGAAACTAAAAAGTATATGTGTAAATCTACTGATCAGAGTAATAACATGTATCACAAAAAAAAAAAAAAAAAAAAAAAAAAAAAGCTAGAGTGAAAGAGAAGGAAAATGCACTGCCAAAAAAGTCGAAAGACCGTAAAAAGGTTTCTTTTCAATTGAGAATTCGAATGAGCCACGGTAAAGCACAGTCAAAGATAAAAGCAAAACGTTAGGAGAAATATCAGTTGACATCAAGAAATAAATAATACCTACAAGTTAAACTGAGAGAGATAAATTGTGCCGCAGTGAAAAATGACATGTAGAAAGTTTACTAATAAATAAAATGGAGTTGGAGGATACTTTTAGAAGTAAAACTACTATGGAAGACAGTGTGTCAAAGGGTACTAATAAATTGCCTATCAGGAACTTCCAACTAATGATTTGTTAAATAATACGTTTGTGCTGTTTGATCTTATTACAGGTTCAAGGTAAAACACGCATTACTCTTACATTTACAAGATTGACAAATGTTTTGGCAGTTATGTAGAAATCCCTGTGCTTAAAGTCTGTAATAAATGAAAGTGTATTATGGTTGGCAAATATATCTTTTGAGTATTAAAAACCAAAGTAAAAAATATCCTGTCTGAACCCGTAGATGCGAAAAAAGCGACAGCAGATGCATGTCTGTTTTTTGAAGCTGTAAATGTAAAAAAAAAAAAAAAAAAAAAAAAAAAATGTCATTTGAAATTCCAAAGTTTGAATCAAATATCCGTTTAGCTCTGTTGTACCTTTTCGAATTTTTGCTTCAGTTACTTCCTATTGTTTATCGTTTTGCTCATCGGCTTTTTAAAATTAAAATAAATCATTAAATTGACCAAAGGTCATTTTTAACCCAGAAAATACCGATAAAAATTTACTCTTGGCATAGTAATAAAGACCAGTATGCTGTGACGGTGAACATGATAGCAGAATATTAGATCGAGTGCTTACATCACATAACATTATTTCAATCGTACCTTTTTCTGTTGACGAAAACAATGTTTGCATTCACTTCAGATTCACGGGACAACAAGGGGCAACTAATAATGGATAATAACCTACCTCCAGGAATCGTCATTAAATTTTGGATGAAGGAAAATAGTAGAAGGTATTCCAATGAACATCAATCGGCTGTCAGAATTTAAAAAAAATGGATGACAGTAATATTCTGGTAGGAGAAGAAACTCAGATACATGATATTCTGTTTCCAATTACACCTACTGTTCCTAACAATTAATTACACGCATTTTTTAGAGCGTTGTTAAATTCAATTCTGTATTAAGCTAGAATAATGTCGACTATTTTATAGGTTTGAGTAAAATGACAGCAATGTTATACGTGATATCGAGGTAGCAGTAAACAGTTTTGAAATAAAAGAAACAAATATTTTCAGTCAAATCACACATTTGAAAATAAAATGCGTTTGCCCATTATTTTGCGTTCTATTTTCTTTTATAATAAGCTCACTTAGAACTTTTGTGATTTAAATAACAGTCACACAACATAAATGCAAAACTCATAGAATATTAGAAAATGTTTGTTAAAAATAACAAAGAAAACTTTCTCTCATTTATATTTATGAATGACGTATTTTTCCTGTCTTTCAAAACAATGGTCCAATACTCAAGTTTTTATTTAAAATTTCGTGTTTTATTTTGTGAAAAGTGAAATATTTCATAACTTTTCCAATGCATAAATTTTTCGAAAAAAAAAAAGGAAATTCGCGAATTGTTTTCACACAAATTATACTTGGAATTCTTTTCAATTACCATAATTTTTTCATTTTACTTTCAAATACCATCTAGTTTTTCTTTTTCGTAGAATTGACATTTTCAATGATTTAAAATATATCTCCATTTTTATAATAGATTTGCAATAGTAGAGAATATTTTTAAAGATCAAAACAAATTATCAGAAGAAAGTTATATTGAAAAAACATTTCTTTATTCAGTTCATTAAAAATATTTTTGATATATAATTTGATATTATATATCCTTTTAACCGTTGGGCCCGGATTTTTCCGTTTCTAGATATCATGTTAAAATGGCTGTAGACAAAAATATCTTAAACAGAATTTTATTTTGAACCATATATAGAAAGAAATGATATTAAAGATATTAAAGCATCAAATTGCGATTGATAGATATATATATCCTCGAATTTACAAGCATTCTTATAAAAATACAGGAAGACCCTCGGGCGTTGAAAGGGATATTTTTTAAATGCTCAATAAGAAAATTGTGGATTCCATAGTTTAAAAAGTTAGATATTTAAAATCAAATTTCTTTATTGTGCTGTACATTTGGTACAGTACAATAAAGAATATTATAAAATTAGAACAATTGTTTTAAATTTTTTCTTCTATTTTCTGTTTTCTGTAAATCGTTAGTTTAGAAATTTTCATTAAATTTTTATTTTTAACTTTTATATAAGCGGTCAGTGATTAACTTTTTCATATCTACTTTTTAATGGAAAAAATGTAGAAATTTTATTTGTCTCATATATAGAGTTATAATTGTCTAATATTTACATTAAAGTAGAGAAATATTCTCCATTTTTTACCTAACAATATTTTGACGGTTTTAAGTATGCGTGGATAATTGGAACTATTGAATTTATATTTATTTTGTACGTTTTTCGTGTAAATTATTTTACACTTTACGAGAATAATTTGTTTTGAGGACCGAATGTTTTTAGAAAATCACTTTCGAGACATGTATGATTTCAAAAGTAAATTCTAACTTATCTATTCGATTAGAAATTGTATGCTATACTTTTTTAACAGAACTATATTTCTAGAAGCTTCAAATATGCAAATCCAAAATTGCAGCTAATTCCTAAATGCTCTTCTTAAGCCACGCTTTAAAAAATTTCTCGCATTGAAACCTGTTTTGCAACAATTAAGAAAGATATTAGCACTACGGTTTTTTAAACTTCTAACATATTTTAATTCTTAAACTATTTCAAAGCATGACAATCCGTTTGGCATAAGAGGGTAAAATGTACCGATCAATACAAATAAGCGATAAACATTGGGTGTTGGTATTGAGAGAGTGTTTTATTTTCAGAAGTTTGTACAAGACAGACAAAAAAGCTTAGTTGTTTAATATATACTGAAAACAGACATAATTATTAACCGCATGGCTATTTTCTCTGTAACAAGTTGGCAATTAAATTTTATTAGGATTTTTAATCGAGTTTTAACCCTTTTTTAAACCAATTATAAAGGAATGACTATGATTTTAATAAATTATAAAAATGTGAATTTCTTTTCTGCAAGTACTCAAATTGTAAAATTATTAAATACTTAATTTATTAATAAATAATTAAAATAACATTAGTTTACCCAGTTAGTTTAAAGTTGTAAAATAAAATGCACTGCTCCTATTTAAAAGAAAGTCTAAAAACTTTCCATTTCCTGTAAAATTAGCATGTTGATGCGATTTTACCTTACCGTTAGAGTAAGAATAGATGAGTTGAGCTTTTATAAATAATTCTTTATTAATAAAAAAGAAAGCTGGGGGATGAATAGGACAATGGATAGATGGGACATTCTCGATATTTCAGGCAATGAACGTTTTTATTTTTATTTTTTTTAAGTTGCTTTCTATTCTCATATTTAGCACTACTATATAGTGTGCTTTAGAACCAAAATGAAAACCACATGGCTGTTTTCATTTTTTTGCAAAGTTGCAATTTCTGAAGCTCTGCTTCAAAAGTAACCTTTTTTTTACATTTGAAGTTGTCAAATAATTTATACAATATAAACAGATGAGATATGTTGTAGTTATTTATTTGAAGGTTGAGTACTGGTAATTAAAATGAATGAATATTAACCAATGTGACAAAATAATTTCTTAGAGAAAATGGCGGACAATTGAATCTATGTATCATAGGGATGATTGGAACAATTTCAAATGTGAATGCATGGGGCAGTTTCATTCATCCCTAGAGATGTTAAAACATTTATTTATTAACTAAAAATATTATATAGGTTTATAAATTTATGATTTAGTTTAATAGTATTAAACAGTACTCGTATTATATAGGTTGTTTATTGTTAAAAAAATTATATTTAATTTTAAATATTGTATTGTAATAAAGGTTAAATAGTTTATAAAAAAATGCTATTGAAACTCATCAAAATCGATAAAATTGTTCAAAGAAGTATATGTTTATTGATCAAATGGCGCAAATTATATTGAATTTGGAACTTGTGCTTAACTAAATCCCCACTCGCACTTTTCCTAACATATTTGCATTTGTGCATGATACATAACATACATAAAATAATATTAATAAGTTGTGAATGAAAAATATTAGCTATGCCATTTTTCAAAGACATTTTTCAGTTTCATTTCATATCTAAAATGTCTTGTAAGTGGAAAATGTGAACAGAGAGACAGTAGAAGTTTGCATTAGAAGTTAAAACTGCAGTAAAAGAAGTGATTAGCAACACTGAGATATAACAGCCATATTATAAGTTCGTATATTACAAATATAATTACATATAAGTTTATAATTATAGTTTTTTTTAGGTAACTTTGAATACAGGGAGAAAAATATTTGTGTCCCATCCATCCCTAATAGTTTCCCATTCATCCCTGCTATAGGGATGATTGGGACAGAAAGTAACGTTTTTTTTTTTTTTTTAAATAATATTTTACTGTATATAATAATCTAGATTAAATATTGTACATAGATGTAGTCAAATACCTAATGTATGAAATGGGATGTAAAATATTGATAATAACTTAAAAAAGTATTAAAAATAAATATTTTTGTAAAAATGTCCATTCATCCCCCATCTCTCCTTATATGATGTAAAAACTAGTTGGATGTGCCAATCTCAAAACTTTCTTCTATCTTATACATAATATTTCAAAAACTAGTTACACATCTTAATACTTCAATATTTTTAGTTCAATACTATGCCAACTTTGATTTTCATCTTACATTTCTGCTTCAATCAATTAAACGGACTAAAAACGAATTAATCAATATCATGATATTTGTTAAAATTAATAGTTTTTCCTTATTTTCTTGTTATCAGATGTTTGGGAATAGATGGCTTAGCAAAAAGCAAGTTCCCGCTTCTGCACGAGCCGCCGATGAACAACAAAACTACGAAAAATCAACAAAAAGTATACAAAAATCGCTATCACAAAGCCCCTTTACCGCGCAATATTTCTAAATTCAAGGAGGACCTGTTGGCCAAAGCCAAAAACATGCAAGAAAAAATTTGGTTCAATTGTTTGTATGATTTTATACATTTTATGATTGTACAATAAAGAAAATGGCACAAACATCGCTATTACAACATTCCCCCTTCGGCAGATTTTTTTCAAATTCAGAGAGAGCTTGTTTGCCATAGCCAGAAACGTACACAAAAAATTTGGTTCAATTCTATGCATAACTTCATACAATTTTCGATGGTACAATAATGAAAATGGTATAGAGATCACAATTACAGCGCCCCCTTCGGGCAGAAATTTTCCAAATTCAGGGAGGACCTTCGTGCTATGACCAAAAACAAACACAAATATTTGGCTCAATTCTATGTATAACTTCATACATTTTTCTATGGTATAATATTCAAAATCGCACAAAAATCGCTATAACAGGGCCCTCTAGCGGGGATTTTTTTCCAAATTCAGGGAGGCCCTGCTTGCCATAGTTAAAAACTTAAAATAAAAATTCGGTTCAATTCTATGAATAACTTCATACACTTTTGGATGGTACAATATTCAAAATCGCACAAAAATCGTTATTACAGCGCCCCCTACCTGCGATTTTTTTCCAAATTCAGGGAGTACGTACTTGCGATATCCAAAAACTTAAAATAAAAATTTGGTTCAATTCTATGCATAACTTCATACACTTTTGGATGGTACAATATTCAAAATCGCACAAAAATCGCTAAAACAGCGCCCCCTACCGGGGATTTTTTTTCCAAATTCAGGGACAATCTGCTTGCCATAGCCAAAAACTTAAAATAAAAATTTGGTTTAATTCTATGCATAACTTCATACACTTTTTGATGGTACAATGGCGACAGACAGACGGACACACGGACAGGCGGACACACGGACAGACAGACATTTTCTATAAACATGTTTTTGTGGATCTCTTACCCCTAAAACGTGTAAATCCGTCGAAAACCGGAAGTCGAAAAAAATTTCGATTACAATACTTTCTTCTATTGAAGATAGAAGAAAGTAAAAATATATAGTTGAACTTGTGTAATACGAACACGGCTAAAACAAGGGCATGGTTTAGAACAACCATGAAAATTTGTGATGTTCATCATTTAAACTATATTAATATTTCCCATTTTTTGCTATCTAAAAAAATATCATAACAGCTATTATGAACAAAACATCTGTTTAATGCAATTTTCGACGAAATGTAGGTTAGAATGAATGAATAAAACCATTTCTTATGAAATACTGATCTCTCTCTGGAATAATATTTCTACATTACAACTGTATGCCAAAATATATTAATTTATCCACCTTAATGGAGAGAACTGAACCCTCAACTAGACTCTCAGCCCGCTACGCACACACAAAAATCAAAGAGCTGTCATGAAGTCTATAAGGAATAGAAAATAGAATGGACAAATAAGGACGTTTCAAATATCGCTTCTTTTTATGATTTAGAGATGTACCATGGAAAGGAAGGAACATTCAAGAAAAAACTATATTTATTTATTTATTTATTTATTTAAATGCAGATTATGGGATATATTAACCCATTTCCATGTCTCGAATTGCAGTGCTAAATCGAAAAGAATATGCAGAATCAATAGCTCGAAAATTGCAAAGATTATTCCAATAATAAAAGAGCTGGACATTTACATCATGGGAAGTTTAATATTATCCTGAAAATAAAAAATCACAAATGACTATATGGTGTATACAAAAACGATGTAAAGTCAAAACTAGACAAACATTAAAATAAAATTATAAAAATCGACGTTTCGTTCAACATCTATGAAGATCTTCAGGAAAGAGTTGTTAAATTGCTTTTAAAGTTTTAAAGAAAAAAGCCAAGTTATTTTGAATTTGAAAAGTTCATTAGTTTTCCAATAGATTATCGCTTCAACCAATCGTAAGGAAGAGAATATGCCTTGACACCACGTGCCGGACAAAAAGAAAATAAAAGTTAAAACGATTTAGCGATGTAGTCACCGCTGCATGAATACTAGGCCTGAGCATTGACACAAAAATGGCAGCTGCCGAAGGCGGATTTTTTTCAGAGTGTGTACGTTCCTTTAAATATTCGTAACAATATATATATTTGTTAAATTTACCGCTTTATTTTTCTGGGATTAAACAAGACAGAGAAATCTTTTATAACATTTTGGTGTCTACATTTAAGGGACAGTACCTACTTTAAAAAAAAACCGTCTTCGGCAGCTGCCATTTTTGAATCAGTGCTCAGTCCAAGTATTCAGGGGGCGGTGATGTAGTATGCAATGATGTCATCTATCCGTCGAAAACAGAATAAAATAAAAATTTAATAAACAATATGGCGTACAGTGGTGACGTCCAGTATAAAATGATGAAAATAAATTCAGAACAGAAAAATTGAATAAAAAGATACAAATTTTGCAAGAAGCGTAATAACAGTGTATTGTCTAACGTTAAAATCATAGCATGAAATATTATTGACAATTGTGAACTTTAAAAAGTAAGCATTTATAAACAAGTTCAATTTTTTTTAATTAAAAAATAGTTTTATTCAAATCCGACAAAAAAAGTATAAATAATTTCTCACTGTTAAAATGTTACAGATTTTTAAGAAAAAAATTTACGAAAAAAAAATCCCTTTTGATTCTCTATCAATATAAGCCTTAAAATAAAAGAATAATATAAGTAAAATATCTAAGACATTTCTCAGACAAAGTTGGAGAAATAGATAAATGAAAAGAAAAGTAATAATTCTCAATTATTTCAAATGCACGAAATGCACTTAGTATAACAGTTCTTCATTTTTTGGTCTGTAATGGATTTCTCTGTTTGTCAAGTGGCTTCCTGCAATGAATGTTTTCTCAAAAATCTGACAAAATGCATGCATTACTTCAGTATTTCCACATTTTAAAATACAAAAAGTAGTCTTACACAGTTAGAATATGAATCTTACAAAGGTAGATTATACTTTTGCATAAAAATTATTTGAATGTTACATATACAACAAATATATATGTTATTTCTGAATCCATAAATGTCAAATAATATCACGTCCTTTTTTAAAATAGTTTCTGTTTTAAACAGATGTTAAGAAATAAGATATAGATTTAAAAGTCAAATATTTCAGTAGTTTGTTATAAGGTACTAAATGTACACTATGTGGACATAAGTTACCAAACACTTTTGATTTTAGATACTTTGTTCAATATATAGGGTAACTCTTAACGAACTGTTCTTGAATTTTTGGAATGTGAAAAACATGTTTGAATTCATACTGTTCACTGATGATTAAGTCAAAAGGGCAATTAGGAGAAAAACTTTAATTTGAATTTTTTTAATGTTATTACTCTGTATGTATATTTAATAATCAAACTATATGCATTTGTATACATCTACGCCAAAATACCACGTGCAGAGGTAAAATTTATTCATAAGAATGTAAAAGGTCCTTTTAAAAATTCCCAAAATGTCCACGCTTTTTTTCCCTTTGGTTTGTAACATACAGTGTTTTTAGCCAAATTTCTGGAGGCATTCAGAAAAATGTAACAAAATAGCCAGCAAAGATTATAATAGTTAATAAAAAAAAGTATTGAATATGTGATAAAATATGAGCATATATGAAATACATTTATATGCGCATTAATTTGGTAGTCCCCAACATAGGGCATCTTATATAAAAAAGGTAGTCAAACCTCTTGAAAATGAAGAATGATATTGATGATATAGTAAACTGCATTTAAGGGGGATGGCCACTAAGATTTCTATTTCCTCTACTAATGCAAAGTCTAAGAGCATTTGATGAATTCGTATAGATAAAATACCTCCTCGGGAGATTAATATTTTTAACTTTTTTTATGTGTACACTTCCTAAAAGTTGTTTCTTATTTCTAAAGAATAGACTTAATTTTATATGAAGTGTTAAAATTTTACTCACATTTCGCCTGTTTTTAACACATAAAACATTAAATTCAGCAAAGGTTTTAGAAATATTTTGAAAATCAAGAAAAACAGAGACATCCTTTAGAAAAAGTACACAGAAAAAATATGTTAAAGATATGAATTTCTCGAGAAGATATTTTAAATATACGAAGGCATGAAAAGTCCATAGACTAAACATTACGGATGAGAATACCGAAGCTGAATGACCAGACTAAATAAACAATAAGAGTGTTTCAACAAAATACAGTATCATCATAAATAACAGGATAAGAATATATATTAATTCTGATGTCAATATTCCCTTTTTTATGGTCATACAAAACGAACAATAATGAATTACGTAACGTATTTATAATAATTTTTTTGAAAAATCTTTTAATATAAAAACCCTCATATTTGGGCAAAAACAGTTACTTGACTAAAATGTGCCGTTGTTTAACCCTTTATCTACTGACGCTACTTATAAATACCACTAAAATAACTTGTTATAAAATTCATTTAATACAATGATTCGTTGTAATACAGTTTACAATGGGTTATAGATACATTATTTTATCTTGTTCCAAAAGCGTTATTGGTTACACAAAACAAAAATATTTTTAAAACGATGATTTCTTTTGCCTTTGCATCTTTTCAACTTTTTTTAGCATGAGGGGGGGGGGGGGATGTTCAATTCGGAAAGACTTCTATATTTCTATTGTAAGAATATTGTAATTGTACATTTCGTAATTCTGCAAAATACTAAGAAAAAGATTTAAAATAAAAGATTTGAGTGGGTTTATAAATATTGCACAAAATCACTATAAATTAAATTTTAATTAATCCTCCTAAATCCTTCAATCCTTCTAAAATCCTTCTAAACTTTACCAAATATTTATGTAAATCTTCTAATGTAGTTTAAACAATTCACGGAAAATGCTTTAGAAGATAAGTTTTTCATGAATTCATAATTATTCATAATTATTCATTATTTAGTACATAAGGGATTAAACATGAATGAAAAAGACGTGTCACCAAATGAAGACCTCATATGATAAATGCGGTAAGTGACACAATCATCATTTTGAGAAAAGGAATTATAAAGTTTCAAATCTTTATTCGCGTTTATTGTCAAATGCCTTGTTTATAAAATAAAATCTCTATGAATATTAGGTTTTTTTAATAGTTATTTAACCGATTTCAGAGAACCATTTATTATCTTTAATCGTATGATATTTTTTTTTCTCACACACCACCTTTATCATATGAGCTCTTCAGCAAATCTTAAGGGGTCTCAGGACTCTTAAAATTAGGAAAAATGAAAGAAAAGACTTTTTTTTAAGCATTTAATATCTTAAAATTTATACGATTTAAAAATCCATTTTTTTTTATTGCGATGAAAGATATAAGTATGTTCTTTCATTTCATGTATTTAAAAATTTGCAAGATGCAGAATTAGTATTTACAGTAGGCTCAAAACTGTCAGACATTTGTCGAGCAGAAAATTGGTACAACAGCTTGTGCGCAGGATTACAAAATAAATGCTTCAATCAGAACGACATTTTTTGCTGCCTAATTATACTTCAGATTGTAATAATTACCCTTAAACTCAGTAAATTTGTATTTAAAGCATTTTCATATTTTAAATACAAAGTTGTATTTCCTAATGCAAAATTTTGAAAATTTCAATAGTATTATCACCTAACAAAATATTTTTTGAACAATAAAAATGAAATTTTTGGTTCGGTTTATACAGACTAACATGAAACATATGTTTTGAAAATTTCATGAAAAAATATTCAGAAGTTTTTGAGATACCCTGCGCCTTCTGCCAAAAAACGTCATTTGGAGAAAAATGATTTCAAAGTTTCGGAAACGCTACTTCAGCTATTAAGAGGGTATAATTTTAAAAGCCATAACTTCTGTTCTAATGAGAATTTCAAGGAAATAATTATACCAAAGTGTTCAGAAAAGAACATCCAAAAAACATTTAAATTTCAAATATTTTGAAGCTTTAAGAGTCCTGAGACTTCTTAATGATTGCACTGCGAAAACCGGAAAAAGGTGCAATTGTGTTTACATTACATTGCATCAAAATGTAACGCCCTAAATATACTGATGTACATTTAAATTAAAAAATCCCTGCAGGCCCGGCCCACAGGCGCAGGTAGATTTCGAAGTTAAATATACCATTTTCACCAACAAAAAATAGTATCATGATTAGAGATAAACCCACTTTAACAATTTTATCTGGCCGCTTTTGACGAGTTTTTATTTCATTTTTAACTAAGAGCTGGTTTTATCAAAATCATGTCAAGGTGGTATTAAAAAAAAATACTTTTCCATACTCAACAACTCGAAATTTTCTTGCGCATTTTGAGATTCATTTTTAATAGAAAAATAATGAAACTTGCTGATGTGATTTTTGAAGAGATTTATAAGCGACCTATGTTTTTATTTTTCGCTCAATTAATTAAAACTTGATTTATAAACAATTATTTTCTCAGTAGTACAATATTTTTTTGTTTCTAACACAAACGCTTTGGGAAATTCGGTTCAAAATGCCCACTTTGACATAATTTTTTGAAATATATTCTGCCTCTATAAAAAAAATCTATCATTACGGTACATTATATAGTTTCTGAATAAGAGAATCTACCAATTGGATGCGTTTGACAGCGAAAATGAATTTAAAAATGAGTACAAAAATAAGCAGTTTGGATTTGAATACACCCTTAATAAGTACATTTTTTTTCTTCAACCGCTATGTATTTTTAATTTGTTTTTGCTGTAAAAATTGGTTCTATCAAAAACTTGTCAATGTAAATGTTGTAAATAATATTAAGAAGGTAAATTCATGCGGATTCTATATCTTGTGAATTGACGGAGTTATAGATTTTTTTCTTCTTCAATCGCCTCATTTTGTTTTCGCTATTATTATTATTATTATTATTTTATTTATTTATTTATTATTTATTTGCTTTACGATTTCGCCCTATCAAAAAGTTGTAGATAATATTCAAGAAATTTCTAATAAATTTAATTGTTTTTCATATCTTGAGATTTGACGAAGTTATGAATGTTTTTCTCCCCAAAACCCCTTATTTTGCGCCCTTTTAGCCCATTTTTAATTTTAACTAAAATCTGTGATACATAAATATTTGGCCCAATTTTTAGAAGTCATAAAATCTTTAAACTGATTTGATATGTACAAATTTAAGAAGTTATGCAGTTTTTTTTTTCGGTTTTCATAAATCCCCTCCCGATTTCTATCCCCTTGGTGCGATTTTGCCCATTAACGAACTTGACAGAGTTTATATGCCACTTGATTTTATGTATCAGTTTGGGAGATATTTTCGCTATATATATATATATATATATATATATATATATATATATCTTGATAGATAGATAGATAGATAAAGTTTTTTACTGAGGGTGGTTTTGGGTTCTAGGGGTCATGATCGGTGGAGATCTGCAAAATTTTTTCAGAAATTCCAACATATTTCTGAATGTAATACGTAGTATTTCATACGAAATCTACCTAAAACTAGTCGAATATGCCAATCCCAAAACTTTCCTCTATCTCGTAGATGTTAATACTTCAAATTTCTCTAGTACAGAGCCAAAATTAAATGGCAATCTATGTCCATCATGAGGTTTCTAAAGACATGAAATTCCGTGCATTAGTTCTTGAGATAGGACTATCGCTAAAATCGTGTAAATCATGCGAAATGCAGCATATCAGTGCCACCGGATAGGTGGATTTACACCAGAATCTAAAAATCAACTACTTATGTTAACGTGTAACTGAATCTGAAGTTTGATGAAAATCCGTTCATTAGTTTTTAAGATAGAGCTATTGCGGAAATCGTAAAAAATTACACATATCAGCGCCACCAGTTAAGACATTTAGACCAAAAACTAATTAGCACCAGTTTATATTAAGGGTCTGCCTGAATCTGAATCTTGATGAAAATCCATGCATTTGTTTTTGAGATACAGCTATTGCGGAAATCGTGAAAAATGCAGCACAGCAGCGCCACCTTTTGGGCTATTCACATCAAAAATTAAACAGCATTAATTTATATCAGGGACTATTCAAATCTAAAGTTTGATGAAAATTCGTGCATTTTTTCTTGAGTTAGAGCTATTGCGATAATCATGAATAATGCAGCATAGCAGCGCCACCTGTTGGGCGATTTTCACCAAAAACTAATCAGCATCTAACTATATCCTGGAGTAACTGTATCTGAATTTTATGAAAATCCGTGCAGTAGTACTTGAGATATAGATACTGCTGAAATCGGGAAAAATGCCGCATAGCAGCGCCATCTGTTGGGTGATCTTCAACAAAATCTAATCAGGTCCAATTTATATTAAGATCTAACTAAATCTAAAGTTATGTGAAATTCTGTGCATTAGTTCTTGAGATAGATCGCCAACAAAATTTTTGTCACATACAGACTCACCGAGTGACAAAGTGACAGACAGAGTGGCGGACAGAGTGACGGACAGACATTTTCTAAAAACCATCAAATCGTGTTCAGGACATTCTAAAACGTATAAATCTCGAAAACCGGATGTCGAAAATTTTCACGAATCCAGTACTTTCTTCTTGTAAAGATAGAAGAAAGTAAAAAAGTACATCGCACAAATTGCATAAAATTGCACTTCATAAATTACAAAATTTTTCATTATATAAGCTACCGATGAGAAATCCTTTATTATCAGACTAGTTTATTAAATTACTAACATGCCGAAACCTTCATCGTCTATATCGTTCTTCATTTTTATGGTGTTCGATTGACCGTATTTACATAAGTTGCCCTACATGGATAATGCTGAATGTATGAAAAAAAGTCCTTCCGGCCAGTGCCGGGAGGAAGAGGTAGCTTTCAAATACCTTATTTTAAAAAAGCCAACTTATATTATTCAAACACACGAAGCTCAATTTAGTGGAAACCGAATTTAGGAGATTCAATACTAATTTTTATCAATACTAAATCATTATGAATGAGAATTTCACGAAATTAGTCAGCTTTATCCAAGCTGCTTTTATTTAAAGTAACTTATATTTGGCTGAGATGTTGATGTATACTATCCACATGCTTTCTCACATGGAAATAGGGGAATACGTGTGTTATCGCGTGACAAATACAAGATCGTTTCAAAATGTTAGCCATACTAGAAATTCAAAGTGCTATAATTCAACCATTTTTTAAGATATAAACAAAAGAACAAATTTTCAGAAACAAAATCTGCTCCGGAATCTTTGTATCAAGGCCAAACACATAAAAAAAACCTTTTTCACTTTCCGATTTTTTAATACTTCATTTTAAATTTTAAATTTAATTTTTTTAAATGGCAACACTTTTGAAACAAGATGGCGAATAAAGCTGGCCAACGAACTCGGTCGAGAAATTGGTATGTACTATGTACAGACCATGTAACATCCAAATCGGTTCATAAATACGCTTGTTATCGCGTGACAAAAATCAGGTCGTTTTAAAATGTCAGCCACAATAGAAATTCAAAACGCTATAACTCAGCCATTTTTTTAGATATAGACGAAACAAAAACTGTTCCGGGATCTTTGTATTAAGGTCAAACACATACAAAAAAAATCTTTTTCATTTTCTAATATTTTGGTATCTCATTTTAAATTTTAAATTTTTTAAATTTTTTTAAATGGCCGCCATTTTGAAACATGATGGCGGATGAAGCTGGCCAACGAACTCGGTCGAGATATTTGTATGTACTATGTACACACCAAAGTACATCCAAATCGGTTCATAAATACGCCTGTTATCACGTGCAAATATCAGGACGTTTCAAAATGTCAGCCACGCTAGAAATTCAAAATGCTATAACTCAGCCATTTTTGGAGATATAGACGAAACAAAAACTGCTCCCGAATCTTTGTATCAAGGTCAAATACATAAAAAAAATATTTTTTCAATTTTCAATTTTTTGGTACCACATTTCAAATTTAAATTTTTCTTAAAAATTTAAATGGCTGCCATTTTTAAACAAGATGGCGGATGAAGCTGGCCAACGAATTCAGTCGAGACATTGGTATGTACTATGTACAAACGAAGTACATCCAAATCGGTTCATAAATACGCCTGTTATCACGTGACAAATATCAGGACGTTTCAAAATGTCAGCCACGCTAGAAATTCAAAATGCTATAACTCAGCCATTTTTTAAGATATAGACGAAACAAAAACTGCTCCGGAATCTTTGTACAAAGGTCAAATACATAAGAAAAAAATATTTTTCCATTTTCAATTCTTTGGTACCACATTTCAAATTTTAAATTAAAAAAAAAATTTAAATGGCCGCCAATTTGAAACAAAATGGCGGATGAAGCTGGCCAACGAACTCGGTCGAGACATTGGTATGTACTATGTACATACCGAATTACATCCAAATCGGTTCATAAATTCGAGAGTTACAGTATGACAAAGGTCAGATATATATATATATATATATATATATGGATATATATATATATATATATATATATATATATATATATATATATATATATATAAACTTTTGAACGGAGGGTGGTTTCGGGGTCTGGGGGTCATGATCGATGAAAATATACCAAAATTTTTTGAAATCGCTTTCCTCCGAACTGCTGCAATAGGTAGCTTTTTGTAATGAAAGCTACCTAAAATATATTTGTCCAGGCAATAGAGATCGTATAGGGACTCTACCGAGCAAAATTAATGGTAGTACTGGAAATCGGCTTTCTAGATGTTTTTTGGGTCGCTGAATCCGAATTTGTAACTTCCCACTAAAATTTCCCCGACAACCGCCCCAAATTTTGGTAAAAAGCCCCCCCCCCCCCCAAAAAAAAAAGGTTTTTATTTTTTATTGTTTTAGGGGAAAGGTAGCTAGAAATTCAGAAAGTAGACAAAATTTGCAACAAATTAGATATATGACATTATGACTTAGGATGAAGGGGAAGGGGGGATCTGCCTCGGAACACGCGCCGCAGTGCTGCGTGGACTAAGTTGCGCAATTCCACTTAACCGCTCACACGTTTACATTAGCCCTCCCATCTTCCCTCCGAACTTTCTCTATAATGCTTACTTTAAGTTTTTTTGGTCACTGAATCCGAATTTTTAGCTTACCCACAAAATTTTCCCCCCGAACCCCCCCCCCCCTCCCAATAGTTGTTTTTAACTTAAATTTCTTATTGTTTTAGGGTAAAAACATTACGAAATTCAGAAACTAGACAAAATTTGCAACAAATAGGATATGTGACATTATTACGTAGGATAAACGGGGAGAGAGGGGGCTGCCTCGAAATATTCCTCGCGCGCTTTTCTCAAAAACCAAATTTTTTCAAAATATCAATTTTTTTTTTTTTTTTTTTTTTGGGGGGGGGGTTGCCGGGTGAAATTTTGGTGGGAAGTTACAAATTCCGATTCAGTGACCCAAAAAACATAAAGTGAGTCGAAATTCAGAACTAATATTAATTTTGCCAGATAAAATCCCATGTTGCCTGGACTTCATAATTTAGTGCACGTATCGCCGCAGTGCACAGTTCAGAGGCAGCCCTCACCCTTCCCGTTCATCCTAATTAATAATGTCATATATCCTATTTCTTGCAAATTTTGTCTAGTTTCTGAATTTCGTAATGATTTTCCCCTAAAACAATAAGAAATTTAACTTAAAAACAACTATTTGGGGGGGGGGGGTGTTCGGGGAAATTTTTGGAGGAAAGTTAAAAATTCGGATTCAGCAACCCAAAAATCTTACAGTAAACCTTATAGAGAAAGTTCGGAGGGGAGAA
Organism: Maratus speciosus; assembly: GCA_963932465.1. Taxonomy (NCBI): domain Eukaryota; kingdom Metazoa; phylum Arthropoda; class Arachnida; order Araneae; family Salticidae; genus Maratus; species Maratus speciosus. The sequence goes on from OZ010790.1 coordinate 86,900,065, forward strand.
GGGAGGGCGAATGTAAACGTGTGAGTGGTTAAGTGGAATTGCGCAACTTAGTTTACGCAGCACCGCGCGCATGTTCCGAGGCAGATCTCCCCTTCCCCTTCATCCTAAGTCATAATGTCATATATCTAATTTTTGGAAATTTTGTCTACTTTCTGAATTTCTAGATACTTTTCCCGAGAATAATAAAAAAAAATTTAATAAAAACTTTTTTGGGGGGGATTTTTAACAAAATTTGGGTGGTTGCCGGGGGAAATTTTAGTGGGAAGTTACAAATTCGGATTCAGAAACCCAAAAAACATCTAGAAAGCCGATTTCCAGTACTACCTTTAATTTTGCTAGGTTAAATTCCCTATTGCCTGGACTATATATATGTTTTAAATTTTGCGCTTGTGCATCTAAAATGTATTTAATACAAATGTTCGATTCGCATACAATATTCGGCTTATTCATTTGGAATATTTAGTATAATGTTGCTTTAGCACATTATTCTTCTGCAAGTAATTTGTCTTGCATAAGTTTTCGGAAAATATTATGAAATTTCGTGAAAAATCAATACATCATAACCTCAATGCCTTAGAACTTTTTTGGAATGTTTAAACAAAAGCATTACAACATAATGGATCTATGTACACCTCAAACACAAATTGGTGCAAATTTTAAACGAGGCTTATTAATTCAATTGATATTGCTTATTCAATCATTTCGAGAGTTTTATAATACAGAGTGCTTGTAAATATTATGTTTGTATTCAATATTTCTAATTGCACTTGTGACTAGATCTTCACTGAGACAACGTATAAGCATGCTCTTAACAATAGTAAAGCATGTTATTTTCTCTGTGCATGCATGTTCTTTATACACTCGGAGTACTAAAATAATTAGCCAATTATCACCTGAGATATTACACAAAACGTTTAAGATTGAAAGGTTTTTTGTGGTTTTTGGCCAAATAGTGTATAGAGGTTGCCACAATTCACAAGAATAAATATGTTCCGACTCCTGAAAATGAAAATTAATTACGAAAAAGTTCGTTTATTAAGACCACTATAATGAAAACTATATTTAATTTGAGTATTTACTTTAACGATTATATGGGTGTCCCAAAAATGACAGATGATTTTAAAATTCAATAACTTGCGAACGGTGACAGATATTAAAGAAATTCTTTCAGGAGAATTATGTATGATGTCAAGAGTTTTATACTGTGATTCTTGATTTTAGTTCAAATTTCAAACAATAGGTGGCACTGCGAGAAATAGGTGCTAATTCCAGAGCCGATTTTTGGTACTTGAGGATCCATTCAAAACATTTTAATCTCCTTTTTCGAATGGGAGAAGAGAAAGGGCGAAAAATCGAGACATGATTTAGCGTCTATTGCTTGCAGCGCTATCTATCGCTGCTATTTGTAAGTAAAACTTGGAATCGCAGCATAAAACTCCTGACATCTTACATAACCCTCCTGCAAAATTTTTTAGATATCTGTCACCGTTTGCAAGTTATTCAATTTTAAATTCCACCAGTCATTTTTAGGACATACAATAAAAATGCAATGCAATAATATATGGGCAATTAAATACTGAGAAGTATAATATTTAAAATTTTACCCTATTTTAAAAGCTTCATTTTAACATACATGGTGTACAAAAAAAAATCCTTCACTTCTAACATATTGGAGATAAATTGACAATAATAATTGCAAAAGTGTTGAAAATAAGGTAAAAAATAAGTTTTGTGTTAGTTAATAGTCTCCTCGTTATTATTTTATAAATGTTAACCATTTTTAGTTTTTATACATCTTCCTATACAAAATATGCCAATTACATTTTTTTTTCTTTTTGCTAGAACAACATCATTACAAAAACATAGAAATAATTCATACATGTATGTTTAAAATTAAGTGAGTATACTCGAAGTATTATGATTAAAGTTCACTAAATTGTCATGAAGGAAAAAACATCGCAATTTAATACATAAAAAATATTTAAATGAGCATTACACAGACAGATAAAATGTAAAAAGGAAAACGAAAAATCATCCGTCCAGCATAGATTATGTAACACTTTCCAGCACATAGAAAATGCTGTAATAAAGCTTTACATTTTATTAAGTTGAAATTTGTCTAATTTAAGCAATTTAGAAAGTACATTACGCAGTTGAATAAATCAATTACAACAATTACCCTCAATAGGCGGGAAAATAATCAAATGTATTGTGCAGGCCCTCATATTATCTTTCATTTTCTATGTATACTAAGTAGTATACTAAAAGTTCTATAGGGTTTATATGCACCAAGTAACATGCAACGGAAATAGTTAAGCTTTATAAAACGTAACGCAACTGAAAACATACTTCCAGCTATTATTCTTCATACGTCAAATGCTTTTGGAGTCCCTGTAAACGAACGATAAATTATATGCACATCAGAGCCTACAATAAGTACTGTGTAGTACACTTTAGTGATATTTATAAATTTCAATATCTTTAAAATAGTGTAATATCATTATAATACATCGCAAACAATATTTCCCCATAGATGGAATTCTCTTGAGTGTCCATGTAAATGAATCGTAAGCGCTACATGCTTCATTCTTAAAACCGAACATGCCATGGTAAACCCCAATAATATATATCAATTTCATGAAAATCTGGCTATATTTACTAGAGTTGGAGAGCGGACGAACAGACGGAGAAACTGAAATCATAAATACCTTTCTAATATGTTGAAAATTGTTAAAAAGACAAATGCAATTTAAATCTTGGAAACACAGCAAGAAAAGAAAAAAAAAACTACTGTACTTCTTTTACTACATTTCATAAATAAGATCTTCTAAAAATTATTTTGTATCCTCATGCATCTACATTTGTAATTTAAAACACGAACTCATTTCAAATTTTTAGTTTTCAATTAAACGTAAACCATTCAGTTATGAAGATATAGGTACATAATCTTTTTTAATAATCTTCTTAAGGGGTCTCAAGAATCTTAAAATTGGAAAAAAAAGAAAAAAAAGAGCATTTTCAACATTTAATATCTTAAAATGTATGTGATATTAAAACACAATTTTTACTGGGATGAAAGATACAAGTATGTTCTTTAGTTTCATGTATTAAAAAAAAATCAAGATACAGAATTTGCATTTATAGGCGGCTCCAAACTGTCAGACATTTGACGAACAGAATATTGGTATAACAGCTTACGAGCACGATTACAAAATAAATATTGCAACTAAAATGAAAATTTTGGTGCCTACTTATACGCCAGATTGTAATAATTACCCTGAACTTAAATAAATTTGTATTTAAAGCATTTTTATATTTTTAATACAAAGTTGTGTTTAGCTAATACAAAATTTTGAAAATTACAAGAGTATAATCATCTAAAAATTAAAATTTTGAAGAGACAACAACGGAAATTTTAGGTTAAGTTTATACAGATTAACGCGCAATATATATTTTGAAATATTCATGAAAAAATATTCAGAAGCTTTTGAGATATCCTGCGCGTTATGCCCAGAAAACGTCATTTGGAGAAATATGACTTAAAAATATCAGAAACGCCGCTTCAGCTATTGAACGGGTATAATTCTAAAATCCACAACTTCTGTTCTAACAAGAATTTAAGGAAACAATTATATCAAAATATTCAGAAAAGATAGGATTCCAACATCTAAAAAAATTGAAATTTCGAAAATTTTGAAGCTTTAAGGATTCTGAGATCTCTTAAAGCAAAAGGAAATTTTGTCTAATCGGTTAATTTTTCTTGCTGAAAAATGGGGGATCGGTATAAGAAATTAAAACGTGTAACGTTTTGAAAAAATGATGGCAAGACATTTCTTTTAAATATATTCAACCCCTAAAACACTTTTGAAATTTACATTTCCTAATTATATTTACAAAAATGTGCATTTCATCTTTTTGAAACACTATGCGTACGTTTTTTTTTTTTTTTTTTTTTTTTTTTTTTTGTATCTTTAAATAATAATAAAAAATAGAAACATTTCTATATATGTTTTTATAACTTTATGTGAACTATAAATCAGGCTGTTTAGTGTGAGTAAGGTCATTTTAGGGAATTGTTTTTTATACGTCATCATATGACATCATCTGAAAACTTCGCATTTTCGCTATAAAAATAATGTCAGCAGTAACTTATGTAAAAAAAAAGTCTTTATAGAATAGCAAAAGGAAAGAAAGTTGCTACAAAATAATGAATAAAAAAAATGACTATCAATACGTACTCCATCTCAGAGAAAAGCTAAAAAATATTGCTTAAAAGATAGAAAAAAAATATGTATAAAAAGTTTGAAAAAATGTATAGACAGAATTAATAACGTGAGTCAAGTAAATAGAATTAATCTAAAATAAGAAAATGCAATAAATTTTCTTCCTAAACAGATATCCGAAAACTTTTAGAAAATATTTTTAATAGAGAGATGTTAGAACTACAAGAATAATGAAGACAGTTATTTTTCTTATAAAACATTTTTTTTTTTTTTTTTTTTAATGTAACATGTTGCAATTCCTCTTGGAATTCAAATATATTTTTAGAGCAGCAAATAGTAAGTTATACAGGGTGTCCGGTCTCAACGGTGTCCAATGGCTAATTCCTAAACCGTTAGTCATAGACATATAGTTCCAATTACAAAAATGTTTTAAATCAGGTAAAGAAACATTTTAAAAGCGATTTCGGTGAGTAAAAACATTTCTTAAAAAATTACGAAATTAAAAGTTTTATACGGTCCCCCGGTCCTATAAGTTATATTTAGTAATTTTTTCCTATTACACTGACAAGTAAGACAAAAAAGTCCCATTCATATTACGCTAAAATTGAGCGAGTTATGAAATTTTAAAAATGCATGACTTATGCCACTTTTCTACTCTGAAAGCAAATGAGTTCGGCTTGGCTTTGAGGGATCATATACCAAGTGTTTAAAGTATTCGAAAATCTTACTTCATGTGTATCTGCGCTTTGAAAAAAATCCTACAAGTATTATGATTAAGTCTCAAATTGGCTAAAATAACATATGTTTTATTTTGTCAGGATTCGAGACTGTTTCTCTTATGATTTCTTTTAACAAAAATTATGTTATTTTTATAAGTTTTTATGTTACTTCAACAATTGTATGTATGTTTTTCCAGTTCAAAGTTTTTACTCGAATTACTCGAACTTTAACCCACTTTTAAATATCCGATCGAGATTGCATTTTACATACTGGCGCAGATCCGATAACAATCTAATATTATTAAGATTTTCGGTGGTTACCATTTATACTTATTTTACAGGATAACACAAAAAAATTCGGATTTCTGCCAAAGAGTTTAAGAAAAAGTTTTAGATTAGATAATACAAGACTGCGATTGTTGGGTTTTTTAACTTGTATGTATTTTTTAGCACTGAATCCGAAAATTACCTTAATTTTTAACCATCATGTCATGATATTTCGCAAATCATAAATTTTCAAATTTAATGAATAACAAAAATCGAATACTATAAAGTACACTGTTAAAACTTTTGTAGCATTCTGGCAGGTCATTCTACCGTTTTTTGAAAAAACGGTTTCATAACCATAATTTAACTATATTATGACCAAAAATGGCCAATAATGTGGTCCGAATAGTGTTAAATTAACGGTTTTGTAACAGTTTTCGGAAAAAAACGGTCAAATGACCTGCTAGAATGCTGCAAATTTTTAACAGTGTAGTAGGAGATGGTTGTGTTTTTTAACTTTTGATAATTGATTTTTACGCACTTTTTAGCACTGAATCTGAAAATGACCTTCATTTTTAACCATCACGTTAGAATTTTTTTGCAAATCGCAAATGTGTAAGTTAAAATATAGCGAAAATCTCATACTATAAAACGTATGTAAAACATTTTTTATTTTATTTTATTTGATTTGATTAAAAAATTTATTCGATATTTTTGCTTATCCTGGGATTCTTACAGCTAAACAGCTGAGTGGTCCGATGAGATGGGGGAGGAAATTCAATTTTAACATTGAACTTCTTAACTTTGAAATTTGAAATTTGCGAAAAATCCTGATATGATAGTTAAAAATGAAGGTCAATTTCGGATTCAGCGGTACAGAATATATAAGAATCAATTAGCAAAAGCTAAAAAACATGACATAACCCAACTTTTGCAGGCTTGTGCAATCTAATAATATTTTAAAATACTTATCATTTTGTAAAGAATTGAGGCTGTTAATTTAGAATAATTTTATTTTAACAAAAATTCTGTTTCTTCTTTCTTCTTAAATGTTTATTAAAAATTGTATATTTTCCATTTATATGCCAGAATGATTAAAGATTTCAAATTTATATTGCAATGTTAATTTTACTTCCAAACATTTTTTATATCTGACGAAATTATATTTCGACTAAATTTGTGAATGACCCCCAATTTGCAGCAAAAAATATGCTCCAACTTTAAACAGCAATTACTCGGTCAATTTTAATCGTAGAATAACGGGACTTTTTTTGTATTACTTGCCAGTGTAAAAGGAAAATTTCACTAAATATAACTTATAGGACCGGGGGACCGTATAAAAATTTAAATTTCGTATTTTTTTTAAAGAAATGTTTTTATTGACCCAAATCGCTTTTGAAATATTTCTTTACCTGATTTAAAACATTTTTATAATTAGAACTATATGTCTATGACTAACGGTTCAGGAATTAGCTATTGGACACCGTTGAGACCGGACACCCTGTATAGTTTCAACATTGAACTGGCGAGTTTATATTAGTTAAAAAAAAAATAACCTTTTTAGCAATATTAAAATAGCATACTTCTTTTTTAAATGAACATACGAACATTTTTTATGAAATGAACATTTCTTAAGAACCACAGTGGAACTCGTTTAATAATAGTACGTCTGAAACGAGGTACAGTTAAAACGAGCAATTTACTATTTAAGATTAGTTCGTTGTTTAAACTAGATTAAGATTTTTACATTTTTTTACCAGCTTTAAATATAGGGTCAGAGCAAAAAGGAGGAAAACATGTTTATTTAAATGTTTTTGACGAAAATTAGGGTAGAATCGGGAAATAAATCTTTAAAAAAAAAATCTATGTTATCTCTCAACGATAGTATTTGTGCATTACAACTATTTGTTGAATTCTTATCGAACAATGTTCTCTCTCAACGATAATATTTCTACATTACAACAACTTGTCGAAATTTAATAATTTATCTGTTTTACGAGGCAGAATTTGACCCTTCATGGAGATGCCCATCATCGCCCAAGAGAATGCAAACTAATATGCTGAGAGCATGAACGAATAAAAGAAGGGGGAGATAAGGACATTTTAAATACCGTTCTTTCTTAGAAGAACAACAGAACCATGGAAAATAAGGAGCACGGAAGAGAACATCATCCCTTTCTTAATTATTTCTCTCTTTGCCGAATTAAGCACACTTTTTATGGATCTTATTGCGTTTCTAAAATTAAAAGGTGAACATATAGATCTAAAATAGCAGCAACCATTCATTGTTAAAAATTTGCAGCATTATATCCAGTCATTTGACTGTTTTTTGAAAAAAAAATGGTTTCATAACCATAATTTAACTATATTCTGACCATAAAATGGGCAATAATATGGTCAGAATAGTGTTAAATTACGGTTGTGTAACCGTTTTCGATAAAAACGGTCAAATTACTGGACAGAATGCTGCAATTGTTTAACAGTGTTGCAACGTTAACCGAGTTTTTCAGGAAAACGTTATATTCTGTTAATTTTAGCATTAAGATATTTAGAACTACTCACAGTTGTAATTACTTTATTTATATGTATGTTTTAAAGATTTTTTTAAATATTCACGGGCATTACAACTAACGTTTAATATGAGAAATATTTTATTTCCATGGCTTTTCATATTAACCGAGCTCAAATATAACTGATTTTTATTAATTATAATTCTTCAAAAAATAATATTTTGTCCAGGCAATAAAATATGTAATTATGTTCCACATTTAAAAATTATCTTTCATTTCTATCTCTACATATTTCGATATGCAAATAAAATAATAAATATTCTGACACGAGTGTTTTAATTGGATAAAAAATGTAAAATTTATGGAGAAGACACATTCTAAAATATTAAGATTAGCTAAATTAAAGTAAACATAAAATATTTTAGAATGTAATCACAATAATTTTTTTTTTAATTTTTCTCATTCTCAAATGCTTTGGTAAAGGGAAAAACTTCTATTTTAATGAACTGTGCACTTTAGAACAATTAATGAGGATGAATATTACCAAGATTTTTACGAAACAGAATTTTATCGAATGAGCAGAAATATAAATTTTTAAAAGCAATAAATTACGTGATTCATCTACAAACTCATTAAATATATTTATGAGATCGTAGTTATATTTCGAAAAATAAAATAAAATAAAATAAAATAAAATGAACAAAATGTCTATGCATTGCAAGATAAATTATTTTTCGCATAATTTAATTAGTTTTTTGTCGTTTGCTTTAAATTTAGAGTGTATTCTTAAATAAATTTCTCAAATAAAAGATTTAAAATAATTTTTCTTATATGTTGTTCCCCGTTTTTAATTTAGAAGCGACTGAAATATCTATTTTAATCTTTTCTGAATATGATAATTTCATAAAGATTTTTTTTAATGAAATTTGAGCTTAATTTCTGAAGCAGAAAATAAATCACGATCCTTGAAAATTCACCGATTAAGAATAGCAAAGGTAAATATGTACTGTCATTAATGAAGGAAATAATAATTATTTTACCATTCGTTTTCTAAAATCAAATTCTATATTTTAAAACGGTACGTTTAAAAACAAATTAACAAAATACAAAATTAGTTTGAATTTTTATACACATATTTGCATTTCAAGTAATGTGTCCGTGTTACATTTGTTATTACTTAAAACTGACGTAAAATCACAAATTTTAGTTGCTGCTTGATATTTGAAAGTATATAAAATATAAATCTTTGAAATATTTTTTTTCACATACATTTTCATATAAATAAAACAAACTGTCTATTAAGTTAGTAATAACAAAAAATAACTTTGAAAAAACAATCTTACATTGGGAGGAATACGTTTTTATGTAACATATTTGAGGTATTTAAACAGTTTTGTGTACAGCTATTTTATTTTATTTTTATTTCATTTATGATTTTAACGTTTTATTTCTGATTTTCCTTTAATCCTTTTATATTATTTATAATTTTATTTTTAGAGCCAACAGCGCACGACGCAGTGTAGCCCAAATATTCACCAGACCATATAACACATCAAGATACATTGGTTCTGTGAGAGCTTTGAAACGTCACTCAAATGTTGACGTTGGCAGCGAGTCGATGCCACAAACCTGTACTTAAAAGGAGTGGTGTGGAATGCACTCTCGCTGAAGGTCGACATGTGGGACAGCACTCTCAAAAAACTCGTTAATATATACTAAATTATTCGTCATTTTTTAACAAATAATTTCCGTACTATTACAAAACATGTTTTATCCGTGAATTCATTCGAACGTCTAAAAAAGAGGAAGAAAGACCGTTCATCCCTATCATGCATGTGTTTTTGGTCTCCTAATAATAAATCCGAATTTATTTTTAAAATGAAAAAAAAAATCTATAAATTAAGATTTTTAACTTAATTAAAAAAGGCAAAACGTTTTCGAATTTCAAAATAAATAACAATTACATTTCGCATTCATTCAAAAGTTCTCTCAATTTATTTTTTAAAGTTGAATAAGTTGACTAAAGTTAAATTTATAAAGTTGCTTATAAAAAAAATCGCATTTAAAATATACTTTAAATGAACATATTTAAAAAAAATTTACTAAAAAAAAATCTTACATTACTAAAAAAAAAAAATCTTATCGAATAAAAAAGTAATATTCGTATTTTACCTCTAGCAAATATGCACAATAATTTAAAATTCATATTTTTATACTATATTAATGCAAAAGAATAGGAATCGCAGCCACAATCTCATTAAAGGCGAAATCTTCCCTAAATGAACTTCAAAATTAAAAACTATTTAAAGAAATTGATCAAGCCATACACATCTGAAGCAAACATATTTATTTCGAAGCGTTTCGCCGCTGTACAACTGTAGATATGTGCTAGCGTGCTCGTCTGGTAACGCTCCGATGGTTGGTTAGAATCCAGCGTCAGCCGCTTTTGCATTTCCCAACTTTCTTCAATTGACGGATATTTTACCTCCTGAAACGGAAAAAAAAACAAGAGAACAGGAATTCTGCTTTTTCAGAATTCAGTGTCGCCCCCGGTATTCCTATTACTTCATTATCTTTTGATGGACTGATGGCTTATATTATTATGAAACAGCCATTATAAACGAAGCGTTAGGTGAAGATGAAATAATTTTTTTTGAAAAAAAAAAATATATATATGGCCATCACCCTCTCCCCCCCACTCCCCATTCTGACCAGAAAATCACAGTTTTAACATTTTACGGCTGCTCTTTCATCTTCACTTAACGCTTCATTTATAATTGCTATTTCATAATAATAGAAGCCACCAGTTCCATCAGAAGAAAATAACTCTGTTAAGCGGGACTCTACTGCAGTACAAAACATATTTAAATTTTAAGACTTAAAGCGCACGTTTTATTTTATGTAAAATGACGTCATTCGCACCCGCTTCAGAATTCCACATTTACGATCTACTCTTAAACATCTACAGTAAAGCATGCATAGCACACCACTATCGCGAAATAATGCACAAATACAGTAAAAAGATGCCGCCATTCAAGAAAATCGACAGAACAAGTTGGTAAGTGTGATCACAGATCGCACAGAGGGTATTGTTTAATATTCCAGTCAAAACACTTTATCATTTGGCAAAATCTGTTAGTTTCACATTTTGCAACCAGGGGGAAACTCCGTTTTACAACCTATCCGTAGATATATTAGTCGAAGGAATCGGGCCTATAGCACCCGAGATAGGTAGGCGCCTGCTGACGGTAAAAAATGAAACTAAAATATGTAAGACTATGGTGCATAATATGAAAGAGTGGTCAAAGGAGTGTCGGCAAAAGTTTAAAAAAGTGCCCCCCCCCCCACCGGGTGAAAAGGGGAAGGATTAAAAATTGCTTAAAATACAAAAGTTAGAGCACAGAGGGTTAAGTATAAGGTTTTTTCGAAATTTTATGATTCGTCGTTTGATCGCAAGTGTTTAGCTACAATTATGCAAAATTTCAAGTCTTCAACTTAATTAGGGACTGAGTTAGAAAAAAAAGCTTAAAATACACAAGTTAGAGCCCAGAGGGTTGAATATAAATTTTTTTTCAAATTTTATGATTTGTCGTTTGATCGCAGGTTTTTAGCTATAATTTTGCAAAATTTCAAGTCTTCAAGTTAATTAGGGGCTAAGTTGGAAAGAAAACCTTAAAATACACAAGTTAAAGCCCAGATGGTTAAATATAAGATTTTTTCAAAATTTTATGATTTGTCGTTTGATCGCAGGTGTTTAGCTATAATTTTGCAAAATTTCAAGTCTTCAAGTTAATTAGGGGCTGAGTTAGAAAGAAAAGCTTAAAATACACAATTTAGAGCCCAGAGGGTTAAATATAAGATTTTAAAAAAAAATTATGATTTGTCGTTTGATCGCAGGTGTTTAGCTATAATTTTGAAAAATTTCAAGTCTTCAAGTTAATTAGGGGTTAAGTTAGAAAGAAAACCTTAAAATACACAAGTTAAAGCCAAGTCGGTTAAATATAAGATTTTTTCAAAATTTTATGATTTGTAGTTTGATCGCAGGTGTTTAGCTATAATTTTGCAAAATTTCAAGTGTTCAAGTTAATTAGGGGCTGAGCTAGAAAGGAAAGCTTAAAATACACAAATTAGAGCCCGGAGGGATAAGATTTTTTCGAAATTTTAGGATTTGTCATTTGATGTGAGGTGTTCAGCTATAAGAACGCAAAATTTCAATTCTCTAATATATAAAGTTTCTGAGAACGGACTCTGTGACGGACGGACAGACAGACAGACAGACAGAGGAGCGAGACGAATAGAATTTCGTCAGATGAACGAAACCCTAAAAACGGATATCTAATGATTCATAGATACTTAAAACTAGAACTTCCCTCAGAGGAATTAGTCTGAGCGATACTGCAAAAAACATAGATTTAATAATAATGTGTGGAAGCAAAGAAAATGAGATGTTATCTTTAATTGTCCATATACTGCGATAAATTGAAATGATGAAAATATACCAATCGTAGAATTACAAAATCTTATATATAAATTCGTATACACTGTTTAAAAAAATGGGAAAGCAAACCATTCAAGACAGCCATGCATCGATATAAAATTGAAAGTACGCAATATATTAAAAGTAGAATTGAAAATGAAACACTAAATTATCTTATATCGGAATTTTAAATGTATAAAATGCTGTCAAGAGCATAATCAGATGCTTCGCACCAATTTGAGTAACTTTAAATGACAAATATATGAAGTTTGAAAAGAATGGATTATACTTTATATGGTGTGTGCTCCTCCGGCATAGTTAATATTGTACAATGCCTGTTTTCCACGGATGCAGTGAGGTTGTCGATAAGAATTAAGGAATTCTCTCTTCAAAATCTGATATAATATCAAAGTACCGAACACATCAACAGTGGCATGCAATGCGTCATTAAGGTGTGTTTTAGATATGATCGATCGGATTTAGATGATGAGTGTATGCTGGCCACTACATACTCTGTATTGTTTTGTTTTGAAACATATTCTGCACAAGTTGAGCTGTATTTAGCATGTATTAAATAAAAGAAATCGGCAATGACTGCAGCATAAAGTATGACACAAGATCTGAATATACCGTCTGCATAACCTTTGAGCTGTCAAAGTGTCATTTGAAGAAATTTACAAATCCATACATATTTTTTCAGCAAATCATGCAAGCTAAAATACGCCAATATGAATCCGATTATGAAATTTTGCCAGAATATGTTAATATACAGTGTGTCCACGTATAACCTGACCGACCTTTATTTTAGCAACCGTTGGTCATAGATGCATACTTCCAATTACAAAATTGGTCAAAATTAGCTGCGGAGTTAAGATAAATAAAAAGTTTGAAGCAAAAAAACAATTTAGCGAAGAATTACAGAATCTAAAATTTTATACGGTTCCCCGGTTCTATAAGTTATATTTAGTAAAATTTCCCTTTTACACTGAGAAGTAAGGCAAAAAAAGCCCCGTTATTCTACGATTAAAATTGACAGAGTAATAGCTGTTGAAAGTTGGAGCATATTTTTTGCTGCAAATTAGGGCTCATTCACAAATTTAGTAGAAATATAATTTCGTCAGATATATTAAAGAAATGGTTGAGAGTAAAATTAGCAATAATAATTTGAAATCTTTAATCATTCTGACATATAACTGCAAAATATGCAATTTGTACTGAACAATAAGAGGATAAAAATAACAGAATTTTTGTTAAATAAAAGGATGAAAAGCAAAAGCCTCAATTCTTTACAAAAAGGAAAATGCTGTTACATTACACCGTCTTTCAAATTTTGGGTTGTGCCATGATTTTTAGCTTTTGAAAATTGATTCACATGTATTTTTTAGCGCTGAATCCGAAAACGACTTTCATTTTAAACCATCACGTCAGGATTTTTCTCAATTTCAAATTTAAAATGCTCAAAGTTAAAATTGATCCCCCCTCCCCTCCCAACCTCACCGGAAACCTAAGCTGTTTAGCTGTAACAAGCCCAGTATATGCCACAAAATTGAATAAATTATTGAATTAAATAAAAATAAACTGAATAAAAAAGTCTTACACCTATTTTATAGTATCAGATTTTTCGCTAATTTTTAACCTCGAAATTTACGATTTGCGAAAAATCCTGACATGATGGTTAAAAGTGAAGGTAATTTTTTTATTTAGCGTTAAAAAATACATAAAACGTAATTATAAAAGTTAAAAAACCCAACCATGGCAAGTTTATATTATCTGGTCTAAAACCATTTCTTAAACTTGTTGACGGTAATCTATCCGATTTTTTTTTTTGTGTTATCCTCTAATATAAGTATGTAAAAGGTGGTAAGCGACGAAAATCATAATGATATTACATTGTAATCGGATTTAAGTCAGTATGTAAAATTTTAACTTCGATCGGACATTTGAAAGTCAGTTAAAGAGCGAGTACAAATTTTAAACTGGAAATACGATCGTTGCAAGTCAAATAAAACCTTATGAAAATAACTTAGTTTTTGTTAAAAGAAATCATAGCCTCAAATCCTTTCAAAATACAATATATGTTAAAAGACAATTATTTTAACTAATCTGAAACTTAACTAATAAAGTTAACTCAATCGTAATAGTTGTACGATTTCTTTCAAACCACAGATACCTTGAAATAAGTTTAAGTACTTTATACACGACCACTGAAAGCATGGTCGAAATCATCTGTTTTGATATGCAAAAAAGTGGTATAAGTCATGCATTTCAAAGTTTCATAACTCGGTCAATTTTAATCTTAAATGAATGGGACTTTTTCTGTCTTACTTATTAGTGTCACAGTAAAGTTTTACTAAATATCACTTATGGGACCGGGGGACCGTATAAAAATTTAAATTTCGTAATTTTTTAATAAATGTTTTTCTTCACCCAAATCGCTTTAAATATAATTCTTTACCTTATTTAAATCATTTTCGTAATTGGAAGTATGCATCTAGGACCAACGGTTCCGAAAATAAAGGTCAGTCAGGTTATACGTGGACACACTGTATAAAAAATCTACTAATGACAATTGAGAATATGACCTTATGATAAAATGCCTAAAAAAATGAATCAGAAAAAAAATTCATATCAAATATAAAACGGCAGCATTATGAAATACTTAAAGTTTCTATACCTAATAGTTCCAAATTAATGGTAATTGAGAACGCTTTCCGTTCATTTTATCTTTTTAAATTTTAATTTTTTTAGAAACCATTCATAAATATATATATATATATATATATATATATATATATATTAGAACTAACCGAAGCAAAATTTCAAGATTTTGGGCTCAGCAGTGACACAGGAATAGAAAAAATTCGAAAATTTTTGATTCTGCAGTGTTTTATGTAGCGACATTTTTAGAAATTGTTCTATTGCGAGAATTTACGTACTGATAAATACAGTTATTTCAATTTTCATGTTTATATTAATAAAAATACCATATACTAAGTTACTTAGATCATCTTTAGATCTTTTTCCGCTTTGTTTAGTCTTTCAATTTTTTTAGAATTCGTTCTACAACGAGCATTTACATCTTAGAAATTACTGTCATGCCAAAGTTCAAGTTTCTAATCCCAACAGTATACCAGAATTTTCAGTATTCCAAATAAGTCATAATTTAGAACCATTCTAGAAATTTTTACGTTTATCTGTCAAATTGAATTTTCGAACCTTTTCATAAAGAGTTTTTACATCTTAAATGTGACCACCACACTGAATTTAAATTTCTAACCCCAATCAATATCACAGAAACCGCAATTTTAGGACTTTTTTGCTCCTGCAGCGATGTAGGTTGTTGCACTGACATAAAATATAGTCTTTTTTCGGAGCAGATATGGCCACGAACATTTTTTTTTTAAGTTAGCTATGTAGTTTGAGAGATAACACCTCACAAACGCACAAACATTAATAATATTATACATTTTATAATATCACAACGCTTTATATTATTAGCATGGATGTACAGATACAGAAGCCATTTATCTGTTACAAACTAAAGTGCTCGACGTTGCCTAGAATTTGAAGAACGTTTGTTCTGAAAAATCAATTTTAAAATTTAACGTACAACATAAAACATAAAACAAACATATAAAAAGCAGTTGAAGTGTTGTAAACATGAACCAAATGGAAACACAATATAAACATGCATAAATGTATATAACAGACTCAAAATAATACAGCTATAAATGAACTTATTTCAATTTATCATTGGAGCAATAATGTTAAAATACGCCAATATTTCCATAATCGGGTTTTTATCATGCTTCAATAAGTTTTTTCACACTCATATGACGTTATACTATATCCACCACGTCCTTTATATTTCCAATACGACGTAATATTTTCCTTTTTCACGTGGAAACCTTGAAATAGAAAAATTATGAAGTTATATTAACTTTCGTTTAAAATTCGTCAAATTATTTATTTCATTTTCATTTTTCACACGAATATCTTGCAACAGAAAAGTTATGACGTTAATATTCACCTTTTTTTTTTTTTAATTCGGCAAACTATTTATTTCATTTTCATTTTTCACGTGGAAATCTTACAGTAGAAAATTATTTGTTGTAGTAAGAATTTTATTGTGTATTTTAATTGTTGGCAACTGCTATAACGAAAAATGTTTAAATTTGATAAGAAATTGCTGTTAAAATTGTGTTTTTTTATTAATTAAAAATTAACTAAAGATTATTTCGATTTCGGATTACTTTAGTTGCCTCGGCCGTGTTTTAATACACATGTATGTATCTTTTCACAATTCTGGCTTCCAAACTGTGGATTTGTATAGAATTTCAAACAGACAGATAGACAAATTTTCATTTTTATATATTAGATTATATGCAAACAAAAATAACTTATCTAATACGTTTTAGCAGATGCATTTTTAAATATATATATATATATATATATATACGAGGTAGGATTCAAAAGTTCCCGGACTGGCTTTATAGCTGTAAAAATATTACCAATTACATTGCTGAAACACTTCCGTCTTCGAAATAAGATCCTTGCGCGACAACACACTTTTGCCATCGGCTGTAAACGTCATCGAAGCACTTCTGGAATCCATTTTTAGACATGTCCTTTAATTCAGCCTGCGATTCACTTTTAACTTATTCTGAAGATTGAATTCGACGACCCTACAACTGACGTGCCAGTTCAGGAAACAGGCTGAGTCACAGGGTGAGAGATCAGGGGAGTAAGGAGGATGTGGCATAAACAGTTGTTTTCATTTTCGCAAGAAAGTCAGCGACGACTAGGGGTCAGTGTGCAAAAGCGTTGTCACCCATGACTGCTCAGCCCACAATTTTGGGCTCTTCTTCCGGACCGACTCACGTAAACGACGCAGAATGTCTAGATAGAGTTCTTTGTTGACAGTGCGTCCTTCAAGGATAAATTCTAAATGCACAATGCCCTGGAAATCGAAGAATACCTCTAGCATGAACTGTCCTTTAGAGCAATCTTGGCGGAATTTCTGCTTCCGTGGTGATTTCCACTTTGTCGATGCTCTCTTGGATTGCAGGTCGTATAAAAAACACCATTTCGAGTCTCCAGTAACAAATCTGCCAAGTAGGGAAAGATATTTGTCAACAGCTTCCCTAATCTCTCACCCTGCGAATTCAGCCTGTTTTCTGAACTGGCAAGTCGCTTGCAGGGTCGTCGATTTCAATCTTCAGATGAAGTTAAAAGTACATCACAGGCTAAATTAAAGGACATGGCTAAAAATGGATTCCAGAAGTGCTTCGATGACCTTTACAGACGATGGCAAAAGTGTGTTGTTGCACAAGGATCTTATTTCGAAGGCGGATATGTTTCAGCAATGTAATTGGTAATATTTTTACAGTTATAGAGTCAGTCCGGGAAATTTTGAATTCTACCTCGTATATATATATAAACCAGTATAATACTTATTCTGTTTTATATTCATAGTCATTTATATGATTTGACAAAAAATCTCACTTTCTTAACACCAAATGTCGTGCTTTTTTACAAAAATGCCAAAGTCCATATAACAGCTAAGTACCATGAAAAGCATTAAATGCATGGTAATAAGGTATTTAGAATGTAACATTTACGATCAACCATTATTGGCATTCAATCTTATAGTTTGGGGATAGACGTTTGGTCAACGGGATAACTATGTAGTGCCAAATACGGTACTCCAATTTAATTTAATCTTCTGTATTCTACTATTTTAAGATTTGTAAATCTAAACATCGTACATTTTCAATTTTTATACCGTCGTTTTGGGGAGAAAAGGTACTTTTAAATGCAATTTGATTGAAAACTGCATCTCAATTTATTTTTGAAAGATTAATTTTTTGTAGTTTTTAGGGCCATTTGTTTAATTTTAGCGACTCAAGTACTCCATTTCTGTAGAACGTAGGGGGGAAAATAGTTGGAAAATAGTAATTATACCTTTTTGTTGCCTTTTTCCCTTAACAACTTTAAAAATATATAATTAAAATACGTGCTATTTTGAAAAAAATATAAATAAATGATTTCTGATAAAATGTGGAGCTATTATAGACGACATCTCTTTTTTTGGATTTGTGTATTATTCAGCGATATCCTCAGCGATAGTACTATGCGTACTTTACAGTAGAAGTTTTTTAAGATTGGATCGTAAATGAAGAATTCTTCAGCAGATACGAATGACGTCATTAGGTACAAAATAAAATCGTGTGTTTTAAAGTCTTAAAACTGAAATATGTTTTAACTATTTATATTTATATATTTTGTTTGTCATCGGAGGTGACACTAAATTCTGAAAAAAAACAGACTTCCCGTTTTCCAGTTTTTTTCAAATTTTGTGCAATTTCGGCCTGAAAAAAGTGAGATTTGTTGC
This sequence comes from Maratus speciosus, assembly GCA_963932465.1. NCBI lineage: Eukaryota > Metazoa > Arthropoda > Arachnida > Araneae > Salticidae > Maratus > Maratus speciosus. Next base: position 86,918,655 of record OZ010790.1, read on the forward strand.
AAAAAGATATACATAGCTATGAAAACAAACTTGATGAACGTTTATGCTTATTTTCACAAGTAAATATGGCACAGATGTCATAACGCACAGAGGTACCTAATTGGCGTCAAAGTGGCGTTACCTTACCTGACATGGTAACCAGTGGCGGCTCGTAACTGTCATATTTTGGGGCATTAAATGCATGGCGGGCAGTATTATTCTTTTCTTACCATTATTTTTTGAAAGAAATCATTACCTTGTTTAATGGTCGAATATTACGCCGACAAATATGGCAAAGATTTCTTTTAAAGCAATAGTGGTAAGAGAAGAATAAATTTGGCAGCTATGGATTTAGTGGCCCCCAAAATGCCAGTCACGAGCCACCACGAAATCATATATAACGTTATTATAATTTCTTTTCTATAATTATATCATTTATTGATTGTTATTTCCTTTTAAAAATAATAGAAAACGTCTTGTTTATCACTTTATTTTGTTTTCATATTGAAATAAAAAATATCGTGCAATTATAACACGCTATATGTAACTGGTATTCGAAAACGACGTTTTCGCCAAACTGGTATAAAAAATCACGCCAAACCCGGGGCGTATATGGCATCAGTGACATACACTCAAAAACTGGGAGGGGTGAAAAGCTCACTCTCTGAAAGAGTGACAGGCCTTTTCACTCTTTTTGGAGTGAATTTTGTAAAAATACACTCCTTAAAGAGTGGAATTTCCCACTCTCTAGAAAGGAGTGCAATATCTCACTCCGTTATCGAGAGTGAAGTTGTCACTCCCAAAAGATTGGCTTGCGTATGCATTGCTTATTAGCCAATCAGAACAACAAGGCAACAGCGCCCTCGTAAGATAAGAAAAATGATCACATTTTGGTCTGGTCCACCATCTTAGGATTAACAGATAAGGATATCATTAAAATTATTCTTAATGGAATACATAAAATAAAGGTAAGTCTTATTTAATTTTTAACCATTTATTCGTGTAGATATGTTAAGATTAAGCACTAAATAGTTATATGTTGTATAGAAAAAGATTGATCGTTAGAGTGTTCAAAAGTGATTGTCTGTTATATTTCTTCATGTAGCGGTTTGAAATATAATTCTTTTAACAATTGACTACGCACTACAGATCTGCACGGGCCGGCTCGTGCTCGGGCCGGTCCCGGGTCACACTTTTTTCTGAAGGCTCAGGCCGGGCCTAGCTTATGTTTTCTGTACAAAGCCGGGACTGGTTCCTTCCGAGTCTTCACGACCCAAAATTTTCAGTCCTAATTTTGGCACAGCCCATATGAAAATCATTGTCTCACCGTGGCCTGGTCTATTCAAAGGTCAGTAAAATTAGGTCTGGCCCAAAAATGTTTGCAAAAAATGCATACATTTTTAAATCTTCATTATTGTACCCTTAAACATTAAAATTTATTATTTTTAAAGAACACTAGATTTCTGCGCTTATTAAAATATAGCTAAATTAAAACATAGTAAAACATGTGAAAAGAAACTGCGTATGACGGAAACCAGTTTTAAACTCACTAACGTATTGATCCATGAATAATTAATATACTAATACATAAGAAAAGAATATATAATACATTTATACTCGCTAAGAAAGGAACTTGTCTATAACGCATTTTTTTTTCTTTTCTATACAATTCCATCTTACTGTATGGCATTTTCCAGATTTTTAACACTTCAAAAAAATAAAAAATCAATGTTTTGTTGAAATTCACTCGGGCCGAGATTTTAACTTTTTCTGGGACGGGCGCGGGCAGAACTTTTAAGTTTTTTACCGGGCCGGACGAAATTTTTTTCTACGGGCCGGGCCGAACTTTTTTTCTATGAGTCGGGCCGGGTACTTGGAAATTTCGGCCCGTGCAGACCACTAAGCTCACAATGCTTAGCAAAAAAATAATCCAAACTTCATTAGTTCGGGAAATGTGAATTAAAAAAAAAGAGTGAACATATTTTTTTATTCCTTTTCAATGCTGTGTTTGCAAATTATAAAACTTTTACCAACGACTAAAACAAAGAAGTTTTATCTCTTTCGTTTGAAAGGGTGACTGACTCATAAGAGAAGATAGATTTTGTAAATCGTAGGAGACGCGTCATTCGAAAACATTAATTTGCCGTTATATGAGTTTTTTTTTTGTTTAATTTTGATTTCGGATTATATACAGTTAAGAGTATTTATTATTGTTTCGGAGTTAAATATGATATTTGATGTTTATGATATTACGAAAAGGTTGGTACAGTGAAATATCCGTGCGCGACCAACTCTATTAGGCGATCACCTCCCTCAACGACCATTTTTTCTTGGAACGAAATTTATTCCCATAGGATCAATACTAATTTGACCTCCATTCAGAGACCATCCCAGTTGAACCCCCTCCATGAGAGACCGATTTCTTTGAAGAAAATGAAATAAATTCGTTTTGTCCTGGTCGCTTGAAGAAGGTTTTAATAAAAAAATAATTCCGGAGAGTGATTATTCATCAAACTTCTAAACTAAGTTTAGATTTTTTTTTTATCTTGGTAACTTTTAAGTGTTTAAACCCCTTTGTGCCTTTCTAAGCAATGAATTTATCTCTAATTACAAATTAAGATTGACGGTTAATAAACTCCTCTGCCCTGTTGTGTCGGAAAACTCTCAAAGAAATAGATAAAGTAATGAAATCGTCATTATTTGTTCCCGTCCACAAAAAATGCATTTATTTACTGAACTTCGAAAGGACTTCGAAATAAAAATTATAAAATATAAAACTGTAAAATTAAAGCAAAGCTCAATGTGTTCATTTTTTAAACTCTGCAGTTATTAACTTTTGTAATTAACTTTTATTTTGATACTTAAATTTTTATATTTTTTCCTAGTGTGAAAAATAAATTTAAATAACATTGTTACCATTTTTCAATAATTAAAATCTAGATTTAAACATGACCTCCATTAAGAGACCACCTCTCGGAGAGACCAACTTTTATTGGAAAAGTACGTGGTCGTTTTAGGGAGGCTTTACTGTATATTATTTTTTTTAAATTGTATCTAAACATTTTTCTGCGGGTTATGATTTTAAAATTTCGAGACTGAGTAATATAAAAAAATAATTATAGGCATTCTGCATCAGTTATTAAATTTCCTTCAATTTAAACGCATTTTCTACGTTTTTGATGCACGTAATTTTAGGCACTAAAAAATAAAACATGATATTTAAGCATTAAAATAAAATATTTTTTATGCCTGTTTTGAAGTTTATCGATAAGACAGCTTTAGTATATTTTTTAAAAAGTTCATATTTTCTTACATGATTTAGGACTGAATATTTTTTTAAAGAGATTAATAACTACTGTTTTACATTAAAATGTTTTTCAAACAATAAGAACTTTTATATGCAGTCATTCACTTTATTTTTATTAAAATTCATACAGATAAAAATAAATGTAATGTGTTTATTTTTATATTTATTTTTTTCTATTTCCTAGGTCAATCTTTTCGTATAAAACACATCAAATCTATTTTGCTCACATTCCCAAAATACAATATCTACGGGAATAAAAAAATTTAAATTAAAAATGACTTACCGTGTCGTTTCATTAATAAGTATTGTTTTCAACAATAATGGGCCAAAATTAGAAATCATGATTAAGTTAAGGTTATTTCAGAGAACTTAAAATTTAGACTACGTGATCATATTAAATAAAACAAAAGCAAATCACACCGGAAAAAAACACACATTCTTAATATTTAAATCATACTTAGAACTCATTTTTTTTAAAAATATGTAAGTTTATAAGCATTGTTTTTAAGTAAAAAAATGAAAAATATTTTAGAACAATAGGACTTTGCAAAAATAGCAATAATTAACGGAAAAAATACGGTAAAAAGATAGAAATTTATCCCTATAAAAATATAACTTTAAAACTTATATTTTTATAGGGTATGCAATAAAAGCAAACACAAAGGATAAAATTTGAATAAAATATATTAGTTTATTTCTGTCAGTAATCTAAATTAAATTCATATGTAACTTTAACTGTTTTTTTCCTTAAAAGTTCAACTAGTGTTACAAACTATGAATAAATATTGCTAATAAAGTATTTTATTTCAATCTTTACCACGGTTGTATCTATTTTCATTGCATACTGTAACAGATGTGATTCTTTTAAAATGCCCATAAAAGCAAAATAAAAAAAGAATTGTCTCCATAAAAAATGAACGTTCCCTTCTATGAAAGAGTGACTATGCACACCTACCAGGTGTGAAAAACCGCACTCCTTTAGCAAGAGTGAATAGTCAATTCTCCGAAAGAGTGATTATCCACCCCTGTTTAAAGTGAATATTCATTTCCAAGGAGTGACTATTCACTCTTTCAGAGAGTCAAAAATTTCACTTTTGAATGAATAGTGAATAGTCACTCTAAAGAGGTTGGGCATATTTTGACTCTGCGATAGAGTGACTAGTCACTCCTTTTTATTTAGAGTGTAAATATAAACATTTTATTTATATATATAATATCATTGCTTTTTATATACAATTTACTTTTGTTTTTATATAAAAATACTTAAGTGGCATGTTTACACAAAATAAATTTTATAAATCTTTAAAAAATTGCTTGAGTATATGAAATAATGAATAAGTTGCACGAAAATACGCATAAAAAGTTTATTTGACTCACCAAACACATTTTCTCTACCTCGCAATGGCCCTTATACAGGAAAGTTACAAATTTCATTTTTAAAGACTAAAAAGAAAATAATATAAATGGAATTTTTTTTAATCATACTTTCATTAAAATTCACAAAAATTTAGAAAATATATATGTTTTTAAATGTACTAAATAGTAGAAAAGTCTTGAAAAAAAAAACCCTTAAATGCACGGAATTTAAATTTAATTCGGTAAGTTCAATTATGGAAGATAAAAGGATTTAAATGGGAATTTTGCCAAATTAGCCAGTTATCTCCAAGTTGGATTTGTATATAAAAACTTTCTTGTTGCCAAACTTCGCGATATTTCGCCACGTTGGCCAGAGTTTGACGATATCTTGGTAACCCTGTCCTTAGTACTTTTCAACAAATACTCATTGTTGAAGCTAATGCTGATTTCTCTATAGAAAATCAAACGGAACCATTAATTCACCCCCCCCCCCCCCACTAACGTTGTCTCCTTGGGGATCGAGTTTTAAAAAATCAATGTCCAATTCATGCATTGCCCTCAGGAATGCATAGATATTTCAAATTTCAAAACTCTATGTCAACAGGAAGTGGGTGAAAAATGAATCACAAAATTTGAGTGCAACAGACAAATATAATTATGAGTTAAAAGAAATCAGGTAAAAAACAAGTGAATAAGTGTGATCACAGATCGAAAAGAGGGTTTCGTTTAACATTCCTTTCAAAACAATTTATCCTTTTGAAAAATCTGTTAGTTCCACATTTCGCAACCAGGGGCGCACTCTATTCTAAATAAACTGAACGAAACTCCGTTTTACATACTATCCGTAAATATATTAGTCGAGGGGATTGGGCCGATAACACCCGAGATAAGTAGGCGCCCCTGGCGGTAAAAAGTGGAACTAAAATCTGTAAGGCTATGATTTATAATATGAAAGAATGGTCAAATGGGTGTCCGCAAAAGTTGGAAAAGTGTACCCCTAGTGAAAAGGGCGGAGGTTAGAAAAATTGCTTAAAATACTTAAGTTAGAGCCCGGAGGAGTAAATAATATAAGACTTTTTGAAATTTTTATGAGTTGCCGTGTGGTTTGAGGTATTTAGCTATACGTATGCAAAAATGCATGTCTCTAACTTAATTAGAGGCTCTCTTAGAAAGAATTGTTTAAAATACACATGCGGGAGCCCAAAGGCTTAAATGAACGACTTTTTCAAAATTTTATAGTTTGTCATTTGATGTGAGGTGATCAGCTATAAGTATGCAAAATTTCACGCCTCCAACCTAATTAGGACTCAATTGGAAGGAATTGTTTAAAATACACATGGGGAGCCCAAAGTGTTAAATATACGACTTTTTCAAAATTTTATAGTTTTTCTTTTGATGTGAGGGGTTCAGCTATAAGTATGCAAAATTTCACGCCTCCAACCTAATTAGGGCTCACTTAGAAATAATTGTTTAAAATACACATGTGGGAGCCCAAAGGGTTAAATGAACGACTTTTTCAAAATTTTATAGTTTGTCATTTGATGTGAGGTGTTCAGCTATAAGAATGCAAAATTTCACGCCTCCAACCTAATTACCCGTAAGGCATGGTGACGTCACGGCGACGTCGTTGTGAAGTCACACTGTGATTTTGTGACCGTCGATGTGACGTCACGTGACGTCGATGTGACGTCATAGTGACTAGAATGCGAGGTCGTTATGGCCGTTTTAGAGGTCGTTTGTGACGTCACATTGTGACCACTCTGTGAAGTCACGGTGTGACAAATTTGTGAAAAGTGTGTCATTTGGGACTATTTTGGCATTAACTTTGTGACGAACCTGTGACGAAAGTGACAATGCTTTGAAGTCACATTGTGACAAATTTGTGAAATATGTGTCATTTGTGACGAATTTGTCATAAACACTGTGATGATTTCAAATGAAAATCAAATTTCAAATTAATTGCTTAAAAGGCGCAAAGGCGAACATAGTGAAAAAGATTCCATGCTGGGACTCGAACCCGGGCCATCAGTATAGCGCACTGACATTCTACCGACTAAACCACATGGAACGATACACGGCCTGGAAAATTTCTCACTATTACATGTTGGAAAGGCTACAAACGTAGCACAAGATGGAATATTTATCGTGAGCCACCGACATGGGGCAAACACGAAACTTAATTAAATCGAGCATCGATTGAAACTATATTAATACTTGGAAATTTTTCCAGAGAGAACCATTCGCCTTGCATACAATATTTCAAATGAAAATCAAATTTCAAATTAATTGCTTAAAAGGCAATTTTAATTTGAAATTTGATTTTCATTTGAAATACTGTATGCAAGGCGAATGTTTCTCTCTGGAAAATTTTCCAAGCATTAATATAGTTTCAATCGATGCTGGATTTAATTAAGTTTCGTGTTTGCCCCATGACGGTGGCTCACGATAAATACTCCATCTTGTGCTGCGTCTGTGGCCTTGCCAACATGTAATAGGGAGAAATTTTCCAGGCTGGGTATCGTTCCATGTGGTTTAGTCAGTAGAATGTCAGTGCGCTATACTGATGACCCGGGATCGAGTCCGGCGTGGAATGTTTTCACTATGTTGGCCTTTGCGCCTTTTAAGCAATTAATTTGAAATTTGATTTTCATTTGAAATATTGTATGCAAGGCGAATGTTTCTCTCTGGAAAAATTTCCAAGTATTAATATTGTGATGATTCTTGCCATAAACTCTATGATAATTTTAAAGTAAAGTTTTGTTTGAAATATAAAGTCTTATCTTTTTACCGTTTTGTCCGTCTGTTTTATCTACTTCACTATATCTTTTTAAAAATACACTTTCTGCATTCCAATATCACTACTTTCCAGAAAATCTGAGATATTACAGTGAAGAGCATGATGAGCGCTTTCACCAGGATGTCAAACAGATGGAGAATAGGTACCGGGGAAGATGGAATGTAAATGTGACGACAGACTGCTGTTGGATGTTGAAGAGAACATAAATGATGAAAGAGAATCCTCAAGAAAGACAAAAACAGAAAGTTTGTTTAATTTAACACTGTTTGCTTATCGTTTTATTAAAGAAATATGATGAACTTAAAAGGACATTTTTTACATCATTTTTAACATGTTTAATGAAATACTTTGTATGGAGTTGTGATAAATTTCTGATTGCATTAATAAAATATTGAAAGCACAATTTCTTATTTTTTGTAAAATCTTGACGCGATAGACAAAAATGGAAGTCATTTCCATAATCAGCATGAAGAATTGATTCAGAAAAAAAAGTTGATCACAAGAAATCATCTGACAAAAAGTTTAAAAATGCAGACTGGTGTAATTTAATTCACACTCCTTGTTATTCAGGTATATATGTGTTTTATCCAACTAAACAAATTAAAAATGAACGTATAAATTGCATTTTTAATCCTTTTTATCAAAAAATTTTTAATTCCTTTTTTTTTTCGTTTTATAAAACAATCAAGCCGTAAACTTTTCTGAGTGTTAATTTATTTATAATACTCTAATCATTTATTCATTAAATACTTCTCTCTTTCTGAAGATTCATTTTATAAAATGTTTAAGTTGAGCTGTGGTAAATGCAAAGATTCTTTTAAAAATATGCTAATATATGTAAGCTTGCGGAAAAGAAAAGCTTATGGAATTTCTTTTGTTTTGTGTATATTTACAATGTAAGAAATACTTTAATAAAGATCATTTTTACCTAACAAAGACCGCTAGGAATTATATGCAAATATTTTATTTCGATGAATTATTTAATAATGAAGTCTTATTTTCCCACAATGAGTTGCGTTACTTCCTTTTTCCTTTATTAAATATTTTATTTTAACCATGAAGATGAGATTCACCTTTTGAAAATCCTTATACTGAATTTTAAATCATTATATATAACGCTTTAGAATTAAAAAATGCAATTCCAAAAAAAAAAAAAAAAAAATAGTATCTCAAGTACGTTACTTGATTTAAAATGTGTTTGAATTTTTAATGAGAAAGTGGTTGATAAAAGAACATAATTTAATTTAATATAATGACAAAGTAATAAAGTCTCGATAGTTTTGTTTTTTGGCCGAATCTGTACATTATATTACATTTCATAAACGTATGGGGCATTCTCCCAATCTTTTGACTTTCCGGAATAAAAATCTGGTGATATTAAACTTGCTAAAATAACATTTTAATCTGATAGATGAATGCCTTAATGGTTCAAAATAAAGAAAAAATGGTCAGCAGCGATTTTTTTTATTTAACTGAGGTTTAAGTTAAACTTGCCAGTTCAATTTTTCTTACCATTTTACCACTATAACTTTATATTTTCTTGTAAATTTTTACTTATAATGAACTTGAATATTACCTTGGGGAAATTCAAATAAGAAATAATAACAATGTAGTACTTCTAGTACAAAATTTTGGTATAACATTGTTTTAAAGGGGAGTCACAGAAGGGACGGAAGGGAAAAAATGGGACGGTATAAGAAAAAAGGCACAGTAATGCAAAAAAAAAAAGCGATGGTAACGATGGGACGCTAAGGAAAATTACCACTACTTTTAGGCTAATGATGTTAAGACTAAGTTATAGCCACAATGTTCATTGATTTTTAGAAACAGTTATTTACATTGGATTAAATAAAAAAAAAAATTAATTTGCCTCGAAAAGTGCAGGAATAAACCTTGGGACGGTAAGACTACCAATAAAGCCACGATGCTTGAAATTGATATTTAAATATTGATTTAAATTCTGCAGTCAGATTCTAGTCGAATTTTAGACATTCTTTCTCTAGCATACTTCTGCATGAGAAAAAACTTGAAAAAAATTCTGTGACTGCGTCTGAGGTGATTTTCTGTATAAGTTTAGCAAGAGGGATGATAAGGATAAAAAAACCCAGGGTCAAAGTTAAAAAAAGTAATATCAACCTTTAAAAAATTGCAGGTTAATTTTTTGCTATATATTTACATATAACAATATTCCCAGTTTTGGAAAAAACGTTACATCGAATTACTTTTATTGAAACAATTTTATACAGACACCTCCAAACGTAAAAATCAGAATTAGGAACACTCACGGTATAGGAGTTTTCCTGGTATTTGGACACACAAGATCGTCACAACATTATATATCTCGTTAATATTGTTACGCAATCATGCAATGGGATGTTCCCTAGTATATGAAATCTAAAAAAAAAAAGTAGCTTTCATATTCCTTATTTTTAAAAAGCAAGCTTATATTATTCAAACACGAGAAGCTCAAATTAGTGGAAAGCTATTATAGGAGATTCAATACTATTTTTTATCAATACTAAATCATTATGAAGGAGAATTTCGTAAAATTAGACAGCTTTGTCCAAACTGCTTTTATTTAAAGTAACTTATATTTGCTTGCCAAATTCGGCCATATCTTGAAGTTCCTGCCATTTTAAGACAACATGGTGGATGAGGCTAATGAGTGAACTTGGTCGAGACCTTAGTAATTCCTGTGCACATGCTTACTCACATCGGAATCGGTTGATATATACAAGTGCTGTCGCAGGCAAAAAATCAGATTTTTCAAAATGTCACCCATATTAGAAATTGAAACTGCTATATCTGAGCCATTTTTTAAGGTAAAGACAAAACAAAAAATGTTTCGGAATCCTTATATCATGGTCAAATACTTAAGAAAGAAACCTTTTTCAACTTCTAATTTTTTTGCACCTCACTTTAAATATAATTTTTTTTTATTTAATTACAAGCCTCCATTTTGAAACAAGATGGCTAATGAAGCTGACCAGCGAACTTGGTCGATACATTACGATATACTATCAACATGCCTTCTTACATCGAATTAGGTTAATAAATACTCGTGTTATCACGTGACAAATATCAGATCGTTTCAAAATGTCAGCCATGCTGGAAATTCAAAGTTCTATAATTCAACTATTTTTTAAGATATATACGAAACAAAAACTGCTCCGGAATCTTTGTATCATAGTCAAACACATAAAAAAAATCTTTTTCATTTTTCAATTTTTTGATAACTCATTTTAAATTTTAAATTAATTTTTTTAAAAAAATGGCAGCCCTTTTGAAACAAGATAGAGAATGAAGCTGACCAACGAACTCGGTAGAGACATTGGTATGTACTATGTGCACACCAAGTTACATCCAAATTGGTTCATAAATACGCCTGTTATCGAGTGACAAATATCAGATCGTTTCAAAATGTCAGCCATAATAGAAATTCAAAATGCTATATCTCAACCATTTTTTTTTAGATATAGACGAAACAAAAACTGTTCCGGAATCTTTGTATTAAGGTCAAACACATACAAAAAAACTTTTTCATTTTCCAATTTTTTGGTACCTCATTTTAAATTTTAAATAAAAAAAAATTAAATGACCGCCATTTTGAAACAAGATGGCGGATGAAGCTGGCGAACGAACTCGGTCAAGACATACGTATTATGTATACACCAAGGTACATCTAAATCGGTTCATAAATACGCCTGTTATCGCGTGACAAAAGTCAGGTCGTTTCAAAATGTCCGCCAAGCTAGAAATTCAAAGTGCTATAACTCAGCCATTTTTTAAGATATAGACGAAACAAAAAATGCTCCGGAATCTTTGTATCAAGCTGAAACACATAAGAAAAAAAAATATTTTTAAATTTTAAATTTTTTGGTACCACATTTCAAATTTAATTTTTTTAAATTTAAATGGCCACCATTTTGAAACAAGATGGCGGATGAAGCTGGCCAACGAACTCGGTCGAGGCATTGGCATGCACTATGTATATACGAAGTTACATCCAAATCGGTTCAAAAATACGAGAGTTACAGTGTAACAAAAATCAAATATATATATACAGTAGCGCTCAAAAGTATTTTGACAACCTTATATTCTCTCTTATTTTAATTAATATGAAAATGTAAAAGAAAATATATCCCCTATAATTGAGAACACTGTGACTGCAGTTATTTAAATGTATCAAGTTTCAACTATTAGTTTACATTCGGCGCCAACGAAGAAATATGACTCCGCCTTAGCTGAAAAGTATTTTGACAATTAGTTTGCATTTAATTATTGAAAGTGTCAGTGGCACTATAGCTTCGATTAGTGTTTTTATTGACTTATTGTGATTATTTTTAAGGATCAGGAATGCCGAAAAGTAAAAAAAAAATATTGAAGTGATTCTAGAAAAGCCGCTGGAAATAAGAATAGGAAGGCTAGAATTGCATTGGTAAAACGGCAAAACCCTTTCAGGGGCAAAGCAATTCCATTGCGAAAGTGTTGAAATTAATGACTGATACCGGAATTTGAAAACAAATTTATTTTTAAATAAGAAAAAGCTATATTTCACACACATAATAAACAGAATTTTTTTAAACCAAAATTCTGGTGTCAGTCATTAATTTCAACACTTCAGCAATAGAATTGCTTTGCCCCTGAAAGGGTTATGCCGCTTTACAAATGAAACTATAGCCTTCCTATTCTTAGTAGATTAGAAACGTGTTTTTGCTAGTCATCTGCCATGTAAACCATAGAGGTTTAGGCGTCGTTTGACAGATGGAACGTGTATGTCTATGCCGTAATTTTCTTTCAATTCATTTTTTATTATTACAGCGGACTTACGACAATCACTTGTAGATATCATTTTTATAATACAGTCAACATTGCAAGTTATTTTTTTCGGATGACCACTTTGATTCTTATTTTCAATGTATTTCTGTTTATTAAAAACTTTATTCCATATAAAAACAAGTTACCGAGACACGTTAAAAGAACTAGCTAATTCTGCGTGCAGTCTACCTTTCTTAAGTGCATTTACAGCGGCTTTTCTAGAATCACTTCAATATTTTTTACATATCGGCATTCCTGATCCTTAAAATTAATCACAATAAGTCAATATAAACACTAATCGAAGCCATAGCGCCACTGACACCTTCAACAATTAAATGCAAACTAATTGTCAAAATACTTTTGAGCTAAGGCGGAGTCATATTTTTCGGTGACGCCGAATGTAAACAAACAAGTTGAAACTTGACACATTTGAATATGTGCAGTCATAGTGTTCTTAATTATAGGGAATATATTTTCTTTTACATTTTTATATTAACTAAAATAAGAGAGAATATAAGGTTGTCAAAATACTTTTGAGCGCTGCTGTATATATATATATATATATATATATATATATATATATATATATATATATATATGCTTGCATCCAAGCCACTATGTTAAAGTGGTATTTCCAGATGTTTTATAGAAAATCTACTTTTCTATAGATAGTTCATAAGTGGTCTCAGGACTCTTAAAACTTCAAAATTTTCGAAATATTATTTTTTTATGTTAAACTCTTATCTTTTCTGAGCATTTTGATATCAGTGTTTCCTTGAAATTCCTATTAGAACAGAAGTTATGGCTTTTAGAATTAAACCCGCTCCCTATATTAAGTGGCGTTTCCGAAACATTGAAGCCATTTTTCTCCAACTGATGTTTATGGGGCATAAAGTGTAGGATATTTCAAAAACTTCTGAATATTTTTTCATGAAATTTTTTAAACTAATATTTCATGTTAGTCTGTATAAGCAGAACCTAAAATTTCATTTTTAATGAAAAAAGAAAATTAGGTGATCGTACGGTTGAAATTGTCAAAATTTTGTATTAGCTAAATGCAATTTTGTAATAAAAATGTAGAAATTATTTAAATACAAATTTATATAGGTTGAGGGTAATTACTACAGTCTGAAGTATAATTAGGCATGAAAAAGTTTATTTTAGTTGCAAAATTTCTTTTGTAATCCTGCGCGTAAGCTGTTAAACCAATTTTCTAATCGACAAATGTCTGACATTTTGGAGAGCCCTATAAATACTAATTCTGCATTTTGCTATTTTTAAATACATGAAATTAAAAAAACAAAACATACTTACATCTTTCATCTCAATATAAAAGTATGCCTTATTAAATATATTTTAGGATATTATATGTTGAAAATGGTGTTTTCTTTTCCATTTTTTTTTTCCCAATTTTAAGAGTAATGAGACCCCTTCAATAACTCAACCAAGGTCACATATGTAACATTATTTTTTGAAAAATATATTTTTCTAATATAAAGAACAAATTTGGCGATCAGATAAGGTCGAAGTTTTGTTAAAGTATTCTGTAAATTTTGGAAAGTGTTTCTTAATCTATAGTTGAAGAATGACATTTATTTCTTGTTTTCTTATAAGAAAAAAGGTTCAAGAGAGCATCGCAGTTTACAACTATGCTAATTTAAATCTGACATAATTAGCATTTTCAATAACAGAAGATATTTCAGTATATTTATCACAAAATTGACTGTGTATCTCGATTATTTTGTACACGCACAAAAAATAATTTTACTTGTTTAAATAAAGAAAAATTTGAAAACAAAAATGTCTCTAAAATGCTTCAATAACTTCTGATCATGTACTATATTAAACTTTCATACCTTTGGAAAGATATTTTAAGTTATATTAATCTTATTAAATTGTAAAGTGCTTCATTTTTAAATAATGAAATTAACATATGCACACGTTTCAAAAATAGCAGTTAAAGTACGATATAAAAAATTTTACTAACCTGGCAATATTCGCTTTATTTATTTATGGTTTTGTAATACAAACAAACAGCTATTTAATTATTAAATAATAGCGATCAAATAGGAGGTAAACATATTAGTATATTTATTTCGTCATACTGCACTAAAATATTATCCTTTAATTGCAATGATTTTACTGTCAACTGAACCAACTATCTTTACTATTTTAAGAACAGCATTTCAGTCTATCGAATTATTTCATCATTTCGAAAAGAGTTTTACGAAGTTATTATAATGCAATTAATGGAATCTACATCATAAAGAAAAAATGAGACGATGAGGTCAAAATTCTGGTGACAAGGACATGGCCAATAAATTCACTTTTATTGCCTTTTTTTCGTTTTACTTCTAAGCATTGCACTATGTCAATTTTTACGCAGTCGAACAGAAAAAGAAATGTGTTTTCAAATGAAATTTGTTTTAAAACCTGATTTTTTTTTAAGGTTTTAAAAATATTTCCCAAGCACGAAAATTTTGAAATCTACTTTTAGCCTAATTCCAGAACATGAAACTATTGGCACTTAAAACAATTTTAATATTTCAAAATTTGTTTGATTCGAAAACTAATGCACTAAACGAATATTTTAAAATATGCGTTTAGCCCAATTACAGAACATGAACCTATCTGCACTTAAAGCAATTATAATATTTCAAATTTTGTTTGATTCAAAAACTAATGTACCAAACGAAACCTTCGGAAATAAATATGCAAAACATGAATTTAACAGATTTGTAATTAAACTATGCGTTAAATCTCATAACCAAAAAGTTGTCATTAATTGTGAAATCTTTCGCAATTGACAGCTGAGATGCGATTAATACAAAATACCAAAAATGTTTCTTTGGAGAAGTTGGAGGGTAATTAAAGAAAATATACGACTGCAAAATATCTATTAGAATTTTCAATTCAAAACAATTCCCATCAATGTTCTGTACACAGGGCAATACATCAGACATCTTTAATTCGTGGAGCCCGAGATGTATTGCCTGGTATTAATTAAGGAATTACACCAATTTGACGCTCGGAAATATGGGTATAAAAATAGAAAAAAAAATCTTTTTACGCAGCTATTATATATATATATATATATATAACCATTATATAATTACAAATCATCATCGATTTCCAATTACTAAAATTAAATTAATATATTTAGCTACAATTCATAACACTGACATTATACAAAATAAAGATGAACCTGTAACTAGTAATACAGAATCAAGCTCAATTCCACTAATTCACTAGTACATAGCGGACGATAAATCCATATAAAATATATTAAAAAAAACACACCAAAATTTGATAAAATATCCTATTAAAGACAAATGATACAAATAACCAGCTAAATAATGTTGAACCAGTAAAAGACGTAGCATAAACAAACAATAGCTCAGATGGATGAATGAAGTCGGAAGCTTATATAGTATTTCACTTTTTCAAGGGTACATAAAATACATATATAAGCAAAAAACATAGTCGATTTCTGTAATGGGATCCAGGAATAAGCTAAAAATTGAATTCCATTATGTACCCTATCGACTGTACACAATTATTATAAATCCACTATGCAAAATAAATCGAATTAAAAAAAGTTATTCAATGCAATATCCGCAACAATGAACAACATTAAAAAACGAAACAAATTAAATCAAAGACATACCCAGCGAGAGAACCGCCATGACCATATTGACCATGACTCAAACATTTAACCAAATTTGCCATAGCAAAAATCCCGCCCAAAAAACTTTCATAGTTAATAGCAAATCCTCACGGTTGCCGCAGAAAATATTCACATTCTTAAAATATAACAATTATAATTAGCATATAGTCCGTATAATAATTATTGTTTCATGCTATTTTAATGATCCTGGAATAAATTATTACAAAAAGTACATTAAGAAGCATTCGTTTAAAATTAAACAATTAATAATTAAGAGACTTTATCTAATATAATAGCCGATGGCAGCATTATTATATTAGAACTAAATATATAATTATTTAATACTGCCATCTAGCGGTACTACATGAAATTAAAATTAAGATTGTCTGTAAGAATAAATTCACGTCTAAAATCAGTAGTTATATTTTTTAGTGCTGCCATTTATTGTAGATTACCAAATATAACTCTAGAAAAATTGCTTTTTTAAAAATTGCTAATATATGAACCTATAAAATCACTCCAAGACGGCACAGCAAGATCATTCTAAAACGCTCATCAGAATATTGACAATAATCACATAACGTCTTTAATATAATGTGTTATAATTATTTTTTATTTTTTATTATTTACGTTAAAATTAAGAAAATTAATAATAATTTCAAATAAGTTACTATATTAATAATATAAAGGTTTGTTTATATAAATCACTTAATATGATTAATGTTTCTTTGCTATTGGGGGGTGGGGGTATATACCAACAGATTACAACATTTCTACAAACCTATAAATACATATATCATAAACTGTATAAGCGTCCACCATTACAAAGCCAAATATATAGAAGTAAATCAATAAAAGTGACTTAAATTGATGTAAATTAATTTAATTTAAATATTTTTTAAATATTTTTATACAGTGCAAAGGACAGCAACTTCATAAGGAGCAAAACAAACATAGAAACTCGTAAATTCAACGTACACTTCCCTTTTATTTATTTATTTATTTATTTTATTTATTAATATTATTATTATTATTTTAATAAATTTATATTCAATCAACTTTTGCGTATAAATTATCCAAACAACTCCGCCCTCCTCCATAATTTAACACCTACCCATTGCCAATCTATTTGAGTTTTTTATATATATTTTGTATTTTTAATTTCTTTGTTTATTTTTTGTTTTTTGTATTTTTTTTTTATCTTTTTTGATACGCAAAAGGTGAATAGTAACATACAAGAAATCTCCCTACTATACATTGTTTAGATCATAAATTAATTGTAGATTAAGGAATATATATATTTCTTAGGAAAACCAAGATTTAAAGTATCAAATATAAATTGTTTAATGTTTTTATTGATAAGATGTGATGAACATAAACTTTTGATTCTATACAAATGATTAATAAGTATATTACAGTAAACTGAAATATGTAGACAGGATTTAAAATGAGTAATTGTATTAACTTTCAATTAAAAGTTTTTACGTTTGTCATAAAGATCAGTAATTGTTTTGTTTTTGGGGATTGTGATTTTTACATCTAAAAAGTTAATAGTATTATTTGTTAAAAGGTTTTCTGTCAATTCTAAATTAGTTGGATAATGAACTGGAAATTGAGTAATATTTGATTGTTTAGTGTCAATTAAAATAATGTCATCAATATAGCGATACATTAGTATTTCATCATTACTAAAATGACGTTCATATTGATATAAATATAAATCAGGCATCAAACTGGATGTAGATCCGCCTCGTAGAATTCCTTCTATTTGTAGATAAATAATATTATCTTGTAAGATATAGTTATTGTATGTTATAAAATTAGTTAAAGTGACAAAATATTTTATATCCATATATGTAGGAAGAATTAATCTATTTTTATATGTTTTAAAAGGTGTATTAATTATATTATGCAGGCCTTAAGATTTATATTATTTAATAGATCTTTGAAATCATATGTACGCATAATTTTTACACATTTAATATCTTTAAGTACATTAACGAATTGATAACTATTTTTTATACAATGTTTATTATCTGTTTCTGTTGTTGGATTATAAATTTGAGTCAGAATTTTTAATAAAATATTGTTAACATAATTATTATATTACATCCAATTGTAACTGTTCTGAATTTAATTGGTGTTTTATGAAATTTAGGAATGAGTACTAAATATGAATACGAATTGAAAATTTCCGACTGAGCGAAAAAATGCCCAGGTTGGGAACCGAACCCAGAACCTTGGCTTACAAGGCCAATGCTTTTCCGTTTAAGCTAACTGGGCCGACAACCAGCCAGCATATTTCGCTCAGATAACCTTATCGTCGTTGCAGTTACAAGGGAAAAAACTTGTAGATATGTATTTTTTGAAAAAAGAATCGCAATTAAAAATATTTCTACCTAATGAAATTGGATATTTAAATGTTCTAGATAATTGAATATTATGAATAGGAAATTGACATTTTTTGTCATCTATAATAGAATTAATATTAATTTTATTGAATAGTTGATTTGTATAAGTAATTAACATTTGTGTATTTGCATTTTTAAGTTTAGGGTTTTTTTTTGTAAATTAATGTTGAATAGATCATAATAAGATAAAAAAATAAATCTGAGAAATGTATTGCGAAATTTTTACCAAGAAATATATTTAAAGATTTTTCTTTTTTAATGCAAAAATATATTTACGAAATAATTTCCAACTGTAATAAATTAAATATTTATTCTGAATGTTATTTAACTGTTTAATTATAGTATTTTTAGAGATAATTATTGAAGAAGAACATCTACCACGTTTGTTACGTGTTAAAATGCGATTTAAATTAAGATTTAGTGTAGGATAAATTTGATTATAATCAGTAATATTGTTAATGGATGAAAAAACTTTAATATTCCTAATATATATATATATATATATATATATATACAGGGGAGAGTAGCCATATTTGGACCGCCGCTTCAATTGGACCGTTGCCATTCTGCCGTTAATTACAAGCAGAGAGACCATCTACCGCTGAAATCATACTTATCAGAATGACGTCACTCATGATTAGAAGAAACAACCGCCTACCTCGTGCTGTTTTCAGACAATTTAAAAAAACCTAAACTTAGCTGTTTTGATCTAATTTTTTCCTACTAAACGTAAGTGATTACTTTAAAACTAAGGCAAGTTGTTATATTTTCATATACATACTTGAATTCATCGGTTTATTGCGCATATTTTTCACGCAGATTTGTTTGATTTCGTTTTTTTCTTAGTCTTGAGATTATCTGTTTTCAAAAATGGCACAGTTGCCGTAATTGGTCCAATTTCAGTTGCTTAAATTGGATCAGATATGCGATCATAAATTTGAAAAGTAAGTAATTAATTTGAAGGACGGTGCTCTTTGTACACCATTTTTGTCATTTTTTTTAATAATTTATAATGAATTGCTATCTCCATGCAAGGTTTCATGGTATCCATGCTTTCAATTTTTTTTATCTTGTATATATTTCTATTTATTTTCTTTGAATTCCTCATTCCTACGGGGTATTTGGTTTACAGAGTTGAATTCAAACATTTTCCTCCTGGGGGGTATTTGTGATTGCAGACTTTTTAGAGTTCTGGAGGGTGGAGTTATACTTTTTGCCATTAAGACGCATAAAATTTCAAACCTTCAGTGGTTAGTGGTTATTTCAAGTCTCCTGGGGAGGGGGATGCTGAATTCAACATTTGAATACGTTTGTTAGCGTTTCATTAATCATAGCGTATTTTTCAATAGAGGATATTTTTTAAACACTTTTTTAATATAATGTTGAAAATGTTGAAAAAGACACAGGCAATCTGTCGGGAAGAAAACACCAGTGATAGCAAAAGCTGTTAAATATATAGGAAACAAAAAGCAGAGAGAAAGTTGTGAAGAAATTGACCTGCAAGAAGGCTGCAGCTACATATCCTCCCCAAAAGCCAAAAAATCATTAGAAATATTACCTCCCTTGCTAAATTCAATTAAATCGAAGTACAGAGGCAGCCAGAAACAGTTCTGTTAACATCTTCGAAATATAAAGTAAGCCTTGAAATTAAAAAAACAACAACACAGAGGAAGCACAAAGCAATTGGAACTTCAAGTTTTAAAAAAATAGACGTTATGCAATTAGCAAGAAAATGATGGAAGTGAAGAACTACAAACATAATGTAAAGAAATCTTCTGTTGCAAAAAAAGTATAATAATTCAGAATCTAAAAAGGAAAATCTAAACAGTGATGATTTGTTTTGCCTGGTTTGTAAGAAAAATAAAATAGCAGAAATGATTCAGTGTTCAGATTGCCAAATACGATTCTATGTCGTGTGTGGTAGAAAAAATATCTATGAACGAAATTCATGTGTAAGATTTGCATCACTCCTTACATGATATTCAAGCAACTGACAATTAGTACATTAATTTCTAATCTTTATTACTGGTAACTTTGATTTATATTTTGAATACATTTTGATTTAATACAATTACTCTTATTTTCAGAAATTTGATTCCATTATATTTCGTTGCTGTTATTTAGTTTATTCTTTCATTAATCGTAAACTTTGCTTTTAATAAAATTAGTTTTATTCACTGGTCACTAAAACAACCTGATATTATTTCGTCCAATTTAGGAGACTGGGAGTCCAACTTAGGCGACCAGTTGCTTAATTTGGACCATTTTTGTCAAATTTTTCAAATTAAAATAAAACTTAAGATTTTCAAAACGAAATTGATCTAAAGAATTATTTAGTTAGTAAATGAATAGATTGACACGGTGTAATGATGTTTTGCTGATATTCAAAAAATTAAGCGAGTTACACCTGAAAATAAGTGAAGTGGTCCAAATGCGGCTACTCTCCCATATATATATATATATATACTAGGGGGTGTCTGCCCCATGCAAGCTACGCTCGAAAATCACCGTTCACACACCACAGAATCTAAAAAAACGCTAATCTGATGGGTTTTAAAAATATTAGAGAAGATTGAATTATACTGAAAAAAGCTGTGGAAATCTCCCAGTAAACGGGTTTCCATTCAATTCCCTTTGAATGCAAAAATTTAAGGGCGAATCAGTTGCTGTTAAGACATTCAATGGTTGTTTTCGTTTTTGATTAAAGAGGATCAGTTAAACATTTGAAAAGAAGCTAAAATAAAATAAATTAAGTATACAGAGTCTTTGTCTCCCGGTATTTTAAAACAATCTCAATAACAATAGCCTAAGTCATGTGACTATCATCAACAGTTCTAGGCGGACCACTTTGCTTTTTATACTATAGGTGCCATTTTGGTACTTTAATGTTAGCCAGCAGTGTTGAATTGAGACACTTTTCTCCGGGAGGGAATTCTGTGGCTTCGGGGGGGGGGGGGGCATTATAGAGTTCTGGGGGAGAAATTGCACTTTTTGACTTTGAAAACCCAAAATCTCAAATCTTCCGGGAGGGACATCTCAATGATCAGGGGGGGGGGGATTTAACCCCCCGTGCCACCCCCTGAAATCAACACTGTTCGCCAGGCACAGGTGAATATTATGCCAAAATAATGCCAAATATTATTCTATCGCCATCATTTCATCTATATTATAATAGTTCAACCCATGAACTGCCGTAAACAAATACGGTCTGAATTCTTAGCCTTTCATATAAAAGTTTGGCACAGATGTCATATAGTGGCGCGATTTTTTTTCCGACGCCAATTTGGGGAACGCATCAACAGCATAAACAATATCATCCGGCTTGCCATAACAAGCAAAATAACGATACTTTGGCGCAAATTAATTGCCCTATCCGTATATGACATTGGCGTCAGAAAATTTCGCGCCAATATGGAGCCGTAAGTTTTCCATTTTAATTAAAAAATCAAAGTTTTACATAGAACTACATAAAAGTTGCATGGTCGCAAACAATTCTTGGCAGTGTTACGCTAGACGGCTGCGAATCTCGCCAATAGCTTTTTTTCAACTCGCCAGTTGGCATTTTTTTTTCCGAGTGGTAATATTTGGCCAGATATCATATACGCACCGCAGGCCCGCAGGTTTGGCGTGGTTTTTTATTTTTTTTACGAAAATTAGGCGAAGACCTCGTTTTCAAATACCAGTTACATATGCATTTTTGTTATTACTTAGTTATCCCGTCGACCAAAAATCTATCGCCAAACTATAAGCTTAAATGCCAATAATGGTTGATCGTAAATGTAACATTCACTTGACTGTAAGTAAGTTACACGTGTTTACGGCATCAAGTGATTTTTATTTCGACGCTTTATTTGTATATTTATTAATGTTATACTAATTTATTTGTTCTTCCGTTATTTAATATAAATATTATGTCAATTTGTATAATTTGGCGAAATTGGTCGACGGGATAACGAAGTAGTACCGTATTTTTTAACTATTTTCTATTGCTTCCTAAAGGAAATAAAAAACTAATAATAACTATAGAACAAAATAATTTATATAATTTTAAAAAAGAAATAAAAGTAAATAAACATTTATTATTAAATAAACAACAATAGCCAGGTTACCATGTCAGTCACAATAATGCCATTTTGGCGCCAATTAGGAACCTCGGTGCGTAGATATCATCTGTGCCTAATACTTTTCTTTTCGTTTTGTTTTAAAAACAAAGAAAGAAGTGAAAGCCATCAATTTTAAATGAAAGTTGTGTATTTTAAATAAAACGAATGAAATGATTATATTTTAAATGAAATTAATGACATATAAAAAAAAAAAAATGCGACGGGAAAAACGTTTGGCGAATTATCACCTGCGTCTCGCTAACATAAAATACCGTCAGAATTGATTTCTCTATCAGAATCTTTCAATTTGGCGAAAGATTGTTCAAGTAAATTGAATTATGAATAAAAGTAGCATGGTACATTTCTTAGCATACATTTTTTGGAGGCCAAACTGGCCGCCAAAAAATTTTATTTTATTTTATTTCTTCGTTCAGTTAAGTGTCTTTGTAATTTTCGGTTTAGTTTTTGGATATATCTATCTATATATAATAATAATAATAATAATAATAATAATTTTTATTTTCCACATATACAAGAAGATTTATTAACAGTTAAAAATATACATATATATATATTAAAAATGGTGGAGATATGAGCCCTCAAGTAGAGTCACGTTTTAAAATCTTTGATAATGGTGTAATTTTTTTTTTCTCTGAAAGGCATCGTATGATAAATAAAAATTAAACAAAACTTTATTTAGAAGGAGATAGCTGAATTACAACGTAAGAAATTTTTAAAAATTTTTTTTGGATTTTAGACATGACATGTATTTGAAAATAAAACTTTGATTTCTATCAAAATTTTGAGATTTAAAAATTTATAAAACATAAACGCGGCATTCAATTTAAAAAAATCCTATGGTACATGCTAGATAATATTATAAAGAATACGTTGAATAAATTTCATCAACATCGATTTATTAGATCCTGATATATCTTGCATACCAGTTTGGAAAAAGTAGTTTCGAGAAACACGCAAAAAAAGGGGGGGTGGGGTGGGGCAGTTCCGTACGTGAGGCTTTCGAACGGTACCTCGGTGTCATCCGACTCATTTTGAGAAGCTTTCTTACAATTTCATGACCTTTTTACTCTCTTGTAGCACTCTCATGTTGATTATACATACTCTCTCAGAATCTAAGTTCTCGGATAACCTCAGTGCTATAACTCCAGAAATTATTTGAATTTTGAAATGGTTAAAGGTTTAACCTTAAATGCGCATTTTTTTATTTTTTTTCGAAAAAAATATATATGATTCTCTGAAAGGTTTATTACACAGGAAAAATAATGATAGAAATCACAGATACATTTTTCGTATAATATGTCAAACTTTTCTTTTGTGGCATATCTGCAATATAAGTAAAAACTACTGTCGTCTGGATGTTTTACGCTAAACTATTCCAAATTAGAAGATATTTTAAGAAGTATGTCTCCAAATACCATATTTTATATAATTATTTATTTTATAAAACTTAACCTTTAACCGTTCAATTCCCAAAATAGAATACGCTCTGGAAGTTACGTAGTTGAGAGATTCTGACTTTGAACCGGAAAGTTTAAATGGTTAATTTCTCTTTATTTAAATACGGAATGTCTGTTATTAATTAAAGCAGAGATTGCTATTTTTATTTTCTGGTGTGAGTTAGGAATATACGATTAAAAAAAAAATCTATTAAATCCAAAACCTGTTGTTTGCATATATGCAAAGCTGCGCACTAAAGGGTTAACATATTATTAAAAGTATAAATAATTTATCAAGTAAAAAAATGTATTTTTTGAAAATCTTAGGGTGGTGTAATCCCTTAACTAAAATAAAGTTCAAAAAGAAATTCAGACTCATTTTCCAAAGGTTCAGTTGAGAAAAAGCCAACATCCAAATTACATTAGATTTATGCAATGAAGAACTTAAAAAAGAGTTTTTTTACTCATGTTCATTTAATAAAATAGAAAACTTTTTATACCTCAAAATAAATATAAAAAAAATTGAAGCAAAAACGTATGTAATAGAATGAAAATTCTAATTAAAGCCACAAAATTTTACAAAACTTACCTTATTAGTTGTAAATATTTAGTGTTTCGAAACAGAGTTACACTTAGCAAATAATAATGAGGAAATTGCGCTCATATTTATTAGTATTCCTATTTAGTAACGCGGTGTTAATTATTTCCTCTATACTTCGAATACTAAATAGATTTATTATCCAATCAACAAGACACAGCTTTGTATTTCAAATATACTACTGTCCCCTTTCAAATTATTCTGCTAATTCTGAAGCACCATAAAGAAATACTTAATTATTCAATTTATGAAGAATGGTGCAACCGTATGGATCTAAATGTGACACAACTTAAAATTTAAGAAGTGAAAAGAATGCGTAACGATTTCGGAATCTGAGATATTATATGCTGTCGAAAACATATCATTCGAGAAACAAGGGAATTGAAAAATTCTTCGTACCACCAGTAGTATCAGTACTCGTGAAGATGATAAAATTCTTCAAAATAGCAACATAATTAAACTAATTACTGCTGTTAGTTGCTCTAATGATTTCAATGCTGAAATGAACTTAATATCGGTAATATGACATAAAATATTCAGTTTTATCTATGTAATGGTATTTACTTTAGACTCATCTTTTCTTTAAACAAAATCACAGTTATGAAGTCAAAACCTCGAGAGAACTAGAAATTTTCAAAGGATGAGGATGACGTACAGTAATGCGTCTGATCTTAGAAATTAAAATTAAACTTAATGTACCTACTTTAAGGATTCTACAAAAGATGTTAAACTACATTAACATAACTGGTTTAGCATATTTTAAGTAACAAACTACATTAAGTGTAATTTTAATTTTAATGTTTTCATAGATAAATGTTAGCATTCTACTCATTTATTTGCCTATGCATCTGATCACTTAAATTTTCTACTATGATCTTCTTTTCCATGCCTCAATTGTAGATATCAGAATGAAGCGTTATTTAAAGCGTTATTTAGTAACTTCCTATAAATCTCAAAACATCCCTTTGGGATTTCTTGATTGTAGGGTGAGGGAGGAAGTAGTGGTCCTTGAATTTTGAAACTCTATCTAGTAAACATTTAAATCCGCAAATTTTGGCAGACAGTTTTGGTACATCTCCTTTATAGCGTCGACCACTTTTCATAAGGAAAAAAAAAACTATCGTCAAATTGCCAATACAGAAATGGTAGAATTTTGCCATTCGCATCTAAAAATAATCCAAGAAATTCGAAAAGCCGCACTCACTAACGTGCTAGCTATCAGTAACTTTAAGCAGTAAAATGTATACTATATGAATGACAAAAGAAAAGTAAAATCTTGGATTTTTATTTTATATTTCTCTTAACCCTTTATGTACTGAATTATGAATACATGAAAATTTTATCTTCTAAAGCATTTTTCGTGAATTGTTGAAACTACATTAGAAGATATACATAATCCTTTAATAAATTTTAGAAGGATTTTAGAAATATTGAAGGATTTAGAGGGATTAATTAAAATTGAATTTATAGGGATTTTATGCAATATTTATAACGCCACTCAAATCTGTTATTTTCAATTTTTTTCTTTATTTTATAGAATTACGAAAGGTTCAAATATAATGTTCTTACATTAGAAATATAGAAATATTACCAAACTGAAAATTCTCTCTCCCCTCCCCCAACGCCAACAAAGATGAAAAGAAGCAAAGGCAAAGAAAAATCATAATTTAAGAAATATTTTTGTTTTGTGTAACCAATAATGCTTTTGGAACAGTTAAAGTAAAATGTCCCCCTATCGCGGCTCCTGTAATACATCCTCTCCCCTCTCTTTGAAACACCGTTTGCAGAAATGTTTTCACTGTGCACGGTGACTACAGAGAAAAGGTCTAATACAATGTAGCAATTTCATAAATTTCACTCAATTATTTCTGTGTGAGGGCGAAAACGTATTGATACAACCTCGCATAATTTCAAAATAGCACGTATTTTAATTAATTTTTTGTTGTTGTTGATATCAGAAAATGGTAACAAAAATATATAGTGATCTACTATTTTCCTTTTACTTTCCACGGAAATGGAGTACTTCATTTTCCAACATTAAGGAAATGGGATTAAAAACTACAAAAAATTAATCTCTAAAAAATAAATTCAGATGGCGTTCTCGAACAAATTGTATTTAAGCATACTTTTTTCCCTATACGGCGTAAAAATTGAAAATGTGCTATGCTTAGTATTTAAAAAAATTGCAGTTGAGATTATAAGTATTTATACGTCCAATGATACATCTGCTTCTTTTTACGGCTAACTTACGTAATGGTACCTTGTTTTTTAGTGACGACATTTTTTGTTGCACGAAAGAAATGGTATATCGGTGGCAAATAAATCAGTGAAAATCATTAGAAATACAAATAACCGTCAGATTAAAAAAACACCTGATGACTTAACAAGCATATGTAATACATTTGACGTGAAGTGAAATTGACGCCACAATCATGAATTTTTTGCGTAAAAACTTATTGTTTGGGGATACTCCTTTTAAACTTTCTTCTATCTTCAATAGAAGAAAGTATTGTAATCAAAATTTTTTCCGACTTCCGGTTTTCGACGGATTTACACGCTTTAGGGGTCAGAGATCACAAAAAACATGTTTATACAAAATGTCTGTCTGTCAGACCGTCAGTCCGTGTGTCTGTGTGTCCATATGTCGGTGTGTCGCCATTGTACAATCAAAAAGTGTATGAAGTTATCGATAGAATTAAACCAATTTTTTTAAGTTTTTTGCTATGGCAAGCAGGTACTCCATTAATTTGGAAAAAATCCGCTGGTAGGGGGCGCTGTAATAACGATTTTTGTACATTTCGAATACTGTACCATCGGAAAGTGTATGACGTTATGCATAGAATTGAACCGAATATTTTGTGTATGTTTGTGGTCATGGCAAGAAGGCCCTCCCTGAATTTGGAAAAATCCCGCCGGTAGGGAACGCTGTAATTTTGTAATTTTTGTGCATTTTTAATATTGTACCAACGAAACGTGTATGAAGTTATGCATAGAATTGAAGCAAATTTTTTGTGTATATTTTTGGCCATCAAAAGAAAGTCCTCCCTGAATTTGGAAAAAAATCTGCCCGTACGGGGCGCTGTAATAACCATTTTTGTGCATTTTGAATATTGTACCATCGAAAAGTGTATGAAGTTAGGCATAAAAATGAACGAAATTTGTTTGTGCATGTTTTTGGCCATGGCAAGAAGGTCCTCCCTGAATTTGAAAAAATTCCGCCGGAAGGGGTCGCTCTAATAGGGATTTTCGTGCAATTTTCGATATTGTACCATCGAAAAGTGTATGAAGTTATGCTTAATTCTAATAAAAATACTAATAAAATAAAACTAATTGTAATGAAACATTGACATGAGATAGAAGAACGTTTTGGGATTGGCACATCCAACTAGTTTACTTTCTTTTATCTTCAATAGAAGAAAGTATTATAATCGAAATTTTTTTTGACTTCCGGTTTTCGACGGATTTATACGTTTAAGGGGTAAGATATCTCAAAAACATGTTTATAGAAAATGTCTGTCCGTCCGTCCGTCTGTCACCATTGTACTATCAAAAAGTGTATGAAGTTATGCATAGAATTTAACCAATTTTTTTTTTAAGTTTTTGGCTATGACAAGCAGGTCCTTCCTTAATTTTGAAAAAATCCACTGGAAGGGGGCGCTGTAATAGCAATTTTTGCGCGATTTTGAATATTGTACCTTCGAAAAGTGTATGAAGTTATGCGTAGAATTGAACCAAATTTTTTGTATTCGCTTTTGGTTAAGGCAAGAAAGTCTTCCCTGCATTTTGTAAAATTCCGCCGAAAAGGGGCGCTGTAATAGCGATTTTTGTGCCATTTTCAATATTGTACCATCGAAAAGTGTATGAAGTTATGCATAGAATTGAACCAAATTTTTTGTGTATGCTTTTGGTTAAGGCAAGAACATCCTCTCTGCATTTGGTAAAACTCTACCGAAAGGGAGCGCTGTAATAGCGATTTTTGTGCCATTTTCAATATTGAACCATCGAAAAGTGTATGAAGTTATGCATAGAATTGAACCAAATTTTTTGTGTATGCTTTTGGTTAAGGCAAGAACATTCTCTCTGCATTTGGTAAAACTCTACCGAAAGGGAGCGCTGTAATAGCGATTTTTGTGCCATTTTGAATATTTTACCATCGAAAAGTGTAGGAAGTTATGCATAGAATTGAACCACATTTTTTGTGTATGCTTTTGGTTAACCCGAGAGTAGTCGCGACATTTTTTAGAACGTTAGTAGTCGCGTTCGGTCCATTTGCCTCCGTTACCAGCAGGCCGAAAACGAAGGGGAAACTTGCCGGTGTTATCAGATGATCGAAAACGGATAACGTAGGGTGAAAATATTGACTGAACTTTAAAAGATTACAGCAATTATTCATTTTGCAACCTTTTACAGCAAATTATTTATTTCGCTTAAGTATATATTCAGTTGGCATCTAGATAAATGTTTTTAATAACTCTTTCTTCGTTTTGCATAAATACTTAAAAGTAAATAGTAAATGATTTGATTGAATTTCTGATGTTACTATGAATCAATAATTAGTAGGAAAACATTTACGAATATGAATCTAAATTCGTGATAGGGGTATTTTTATTTATTTATTTATTTTTTTTGGAAGGACAGAATCAGAGTCAGGTAGATTTTTATGATACTCCGACACTCTATATCCATTTAATAAAATAAAATTAATAAATTTAGCATCAATATATTACACTGACATTAAATTGAACAATTAAACTGAAAATAAAAATGGAAACTATGACATGCAACAGCAAATAAAATACAATACCACTAATTCACCAGCATATTATATATAATAAAGAAAAAGGTAAAAAATACTTAATTTCAAAATTATAAATGTAAATGTTGTAACTACGTTTTATTTATTTATTTTGTGGGGTGTCTATGTGTGTATGAGGGGGGGGGGGCTCTCGAGATTTTATGATTAAATCCATTTTTAAATGAAAATGCACGATTTGTAGTTTTTCTACTTATTTCAGGGTGGGAGCAGCGCCCCTGAATAAAAACTCTGGATACGAACTTCGCTTATATAAAGTAAATAATAAGTTATTGAAATTATATATTTAGTTTAAATACATTTGCAATTGTGGATTTAAATCCTAAGATGAATAAATTATTTTAATTAATAGAATCACTGAAAGGTTCATCTTAATAGGGATGTATTTTACAGCAACTATTTAATTAAAATAAATATCCAATTGTACATTTCATAATAAGGTATTATTGTTATAATTTATTGTTTTATAATAACATTCATTAAAATAATAAAAACAATAAGAAATTTTTCTCCGAAATTATAAATATGCAGCAATAATTTTATTTAAATGAATTTTCTCTCGTATTCTGAAAAAAATTATTCTGAAAAATAGTTTGAACAATTGATGAAGGACAACAAATTTAAATTTGTTAGATACCGTCCCCAAACTTCTATTGAATTTCAATAATAATAACAAAAAACCCTTTTCTGCGGCATTGTAAAAAAAAAAAAAATGTGTTTTTACTTACAGTATGAAAATTTAAAAATAGATAAATTTTAGAAAAATACTTAAAATATTTTTTTAAAATCATAGTATAAATATTCACTGAATTAT
This sequence comes from Maratus speciosus, assembly GCA_963932465.1. Classification (NCBI taxonomy): domain Eukaryota; kingdom Metazoa; phylum Arthropoda; class Arachnida; order Araneae; family Salticidae; genus Maratus; species Maratus speciosus. The sequence goes on from OZ010790.1 coordinate 86,948,775, forward strand.
CCAAAAGAGATTTTTATTTGCGTAATTTCTAACCTACATTATAAAATTCTCATTATTGTGCAAATAAATTATATGTATGTTCTTCGCAGATATACATACTACATTTCTGAGAAAACTGTTTTATCTTTCGAGTTTGTTTTATTGTACAAAAACGATACTTTTCAGATTTTGGAGATACGGCAATTTTTTTACTGATTCCCACAAAATTCTCTTCTCTCTTTTTTTAATGGTTTGGCTGTATTATTGTGTGTGTGTGTGTGTTTTCATTTATATGTTCCGGTAATAAATGGAAAGCAACTTCTTTCAAATAATGAGGATGAATTTCCCTTTTTTTCCATATTTAAACGATTATCAATTTGAGAATTTATTCCCGCAATGTTTGACAATGAAAAAAAATGTTAGTGACCATCAATCAGTTTTTTGTGCGAACTGACTTCACAACTAATATAATAAAACAATTTTAAGTAACATTCTAAAAGTAAAAAAAGTACTCTATGAACGAGTAAAATAGCAGAAAGAAGAAAGACGAAATAACAACACACAGAGAGTCCGTACTTCGAAAAAACTTTCTCCCGCAGATTTCGCGGAAATGGGAAAGGATGAACACGAGGGGGAAAAAATTCAACTAACGCAAGTGGTCGCAACGCGGTCATTTAGACCGATTGAAACTTAAGAATGCGATAAAATGCTAAGAAATAGCAGGAATGACTTGCAATTTTACTACACAAGAGTGTGAACACTCAAGGTCAGCTACACGGAATTTGGCTATCGTAACTTTAACAGGAAATGAGTTACAGGAAGATAACGAATTTCGGGCGGGGAAAAGACCAACGCGCGACTATTAACGGGTTAAGGCAAGAAGAACCTCTTAGCATTTGGTAAAATTCCGCCGAAAGGTTCCGCTGTAATAGCGATTTTTGTGCCATTTTGAATATTGTACCATCGAAAAATGTATGAAGTTGTGCATAGAATTGAACTAACTTTTGGTGTATGTTTTTGGCCAAGGCAAGAAGGTCCTACCTGAATTTGGAAAATTTCCGCCGAAAGTGGGCGCCGTAATAGCTATTTTGGTGCCATTTTCAAAATTGTACCATCGAAAAGTGTATGAAGTTATGCCGTAGAATTGAACCAAATTTTTAGGTCCTCTCTGAATTAGAAAATATTCCGCCGAAAGGTGGCACTATAATAGCGATTTTTTGTGTAATTTTAATGATTTTTCGTAGTTCTACTATACACTGGCGGCATGTGAAATTACGGGAACTTCCCATCCTGATAAGCTGACTATCCGCGAACAGCTGATAAACAACAGAATAACGGAAAACTATTGATTTTAATAAATATCATGATGGAGATTAACCCGTTTTTACTCCGATTAATTCACTGAAGCAGAAATTTGAGATGAAAGTCAAAATTTATGTAGCATTGAACTAATAAATGAAATATTGACATTTGTAACAACATTTTGAAATATTAAAATATATGAGATAGAAGAATGTTTTGGGATTGGCACATCCAAAAAGTTTATTTTATGGTCAGTGGTCGACTGTATAAAGGAGAAGTACCGTTACTTCTTCATTGAATATTTGTTTGAAGACAGCGCAAATAAAAATATTTTACACATTTGCGATCTAAAATTTAAAGACATTATTTCTAGAAAAAAGGAATACATCGCTTGTATGAAAATACAAGAGAAAACTACAGCGCTCACAAGAATGTCAAGAAAAAGACATCCAAATAAATATATATGAATGTAATGTAATTCGTCCCTTAAATCTATAGCATTAAAGTATTTCATGTGAAAACCATTGAACTTGTAACACTCGAAACTTCAATACGCAGCGGCACAGCATCATTGAACTTACTAAAATTATAGATTGAGATACTCCATGATTACGAGTATAAAAATAAATATCAAAGTAAAAATAAAAATGAAAGGAAGTGAGTGACTGTGAAAAACGAAAAATGGCGTTTTCAATCACTGCATTTCAGACAGTGTATCCGTAAAATATTATCATTAATCTTGAAGATAATTTCTGTGAATGAGAAATATTTAATCCATTTTTACTGTTATTTATCCTTTAATTTAACATCTTTTAGCAATTAATAAAGTGAAAAGAAATAACTAGAAAAGAGGAGTTCTGCTTTTTCAGAACTCACTCTCGCCCCCGATGAAAAACAATACCTATATAAATATTACAGATAGTACAAAACACATTTCAGTGTTAAGACTTAAAACACATGCTTTTATTTTATATAAAATGACGTCATCCGCATCCGCTGAAGAATTCTTCATTTACGATCCAGTCTTAAACAACATCTACGCATATAACGTCACTATCGGTGAATAATACACAAATCCAAAAAAAAGAAATGTCGTCATTCAAGAAATCCGACAAAAAAATCTAAAGATTCATAGGCCTTCATTTGTTTGTAATATTAATATACATACTTAACATTAAATTTGGTTTATAATAGCTCCACGTCTTATCAGAAATCATTCAGTTATATTTTTTTGAAACAGCACGTAATTTAGTTACTTTCTTTTTAAAATTTGATATGTAAAACTGGCAACAAAAACCAATAATTAATATTTTCCAATATTTGTCCTTTACTTTCTACAGAAATGAAGTATTTGAGTTGCCAAAATTAAACAAATGGCGCTAAAAACTGCAAAATATTTAATATTTAAAAAATAAATTGAGAAGCAATTTTCAAACAAATTGCGATTAAAAGTACTTTTTTTCCAAAACGACGGTATAAAAATTCGAAATGTGCGATGCTTAGAAGTTAAAAAAATTGCAGTTTTTAACAATACAATGATACATCTGATTTGTTGTACGGCTAGCTTATACAACGGAACGTTATTTTTTAGAGACGACTCTTTAATAGCTGGAAGAAAAAAATAGCATTCCGGGGGCTAATATATTTTTTCATGAAATTACATTTGTAACTTAAAACTTTCGTAAATATTAGAATAATATAATCAAAATTTTTAAAAAGTTACATTTTCATATTGATTTTATTAAAGCGTAGTTTTTTTCCTGATTTAAACAGTCCGTACTCTCACTCCCCTAAAAATGAAAAAAAAAATGCATATGAATATATTTTGAAAGTGTGATAAATAATATTTTTAATCCATAAAATTTTACGAAACAGAACGACATTTGCTGTAGTTAATTAGAGTTCTGTAATACAAACAAAGATATATTTTTGGGAAATTTTAATGAAGAAGTAATACTATTTCTAGTCTGTCATGGAGCTACCATGTTCTATTCACTATATTTTCAACGATAAATTGATTTGATATCCAATCATACGAATGTTGTTAGTAATTGGAGGATACTTGTTTCAGTCTTTCAAATTATTCTTTCAATTCTAAAAACAAATTAGCGAATAATGAATTATGCCTTTCATGCAGAGTCCTGTATCTATGAATAAATTGACAAACTTTCTATTTTAACCAGTGTTATAAATTTATTCTTCTTGAAATTTTCTTGATATCTTAAAACTTTCGTAAATACAAAATTAATAAAATGTAGAGCTTAAAAATACTGCTTTTATTAAAATATAATATTATTTATATATATAACCCTTTCACCTCCTGTTCTTTTTGAAGAAAATTTATTTACAGTAACAACATTATCTTATACTATAATACGAGCAAAAATGTGCGTGTGCGTATGCGTAAATTTTATCTTAAAAACGACTCAAACGATTTTGATTAATTTTGTATTTTACCATTTTCGGGCACGAGAAGACCATTGGGCTAGGTCACATGTTCGAGAAAATTCAATTAGTTGATCATTTTGGGTCATAATGCCTCTTGGTCAAGCTAACAATACCTAAAATACAACTCAATTGATTTTAACTAAATCTTATATCAAACCATTTTTGAGCACAGGAAAACTATTGGGCCGTGGCACATGTTCATGAAGTTGCGATTAGTGGGTCCTATTTGGGTCCTATTTGGGTCATAATGGGTCAAGCCAATTTTATCTAAAAATTTGCTCTAACGATTTTGACTAAATTTTGTATTCTGTCATTTTTGATTAAGAAACGATCATTGGGATATGTCATATGTTAGAGAAAATTCGATTAGTGGGTGATTTTGGGGTCACTGTGGGTTAAGCTAATTTTATCTAAAAAACAGTTCCAACGATTTTGACGAAATTTCGTATTCTATCGTTTTCGGGCACAAGAATACCATTGGGCTAAGTCGCATGTTTAAGAACATTCCGTTAGTTGGTCATTTTGGGGTCACTACGGGTCAAGCTAATTTTGTCACACGGCAATGCTAGCAATGTCACACGGTTAAGCTAATTGTATCTAAAAACAGCTCAAACGACTTTCACAAAATTTTGTATTATAGCGTTTTCGGGCACAAGAAGATCATTGGGATAGGCCACACGTTCGAGAAATTTCAATTAGTGTGTTATTTTGGGGTCACTACGGGTCAAGCTAATTTTGTCAAGAAAACGGCTACAACAATTTTGATTAAATTTTGTATTCTATCGTTTTCGGGGTCGAGAAGATCATTGGGTTAGGTTGCATGTTCGAGAAAATTCGATTAGTGGATAATTTTGGGTCATAATAGATCAGGGTCAAGCTAATTATATCTAAAAACGACTCAATCGACTTTAACTAAATTTTATATCCAACCGTTTTTGGACGCGAGAAAACTATTGCGTTGGGTCACCTGTTCTAGAAATTTCGATTAGTGGGTTATATTTGGGTCACTTTTTATCAAGCCAGTTTTATCTAAAAAACGGTTCTAACGATTTTGACTAAATTTTGTATTCTATCGTTTTGGATTAAAACAAGACCATTGGGATAAGTTATATGTTAGAGAAAATTAGATTAGTGTGTCATTTTTGCGTCACCGTGGGTAAAGCTAATTTTATCTAGAAAATGGCCTAACTATTTTGACGAAATTTTGTATTCTATCGCTTTCGGGCACAAGAATACCATGGGACTAGGTCGCATGTTCAAGTATATTCGATTAGTGGATCATTTTGGGCCAAATGGGAAAGGGTCAAGCTAATTGATCTAAAATACGGCTCAAACGATTTTAACAAAATTTTGTATTACACCGTTTTTGGTCTTGAAAAGACCACTCGGCTATGTCACACGTTCCAGTAAATTAGATTAGTGGGTCATTTTTGGATTCACTGCGTGTCAAGCTAATTTTATTTATAAAACGGCTTAAATGATTTTGACTAAATTTTGTATCCTACCGTTTTTGATTAGCAGACAATTTAGCTTAAGTCATATGTTCAAGTAGATTTCATTATTACGTCATTTTGGCTCACTACGGTTCACGGTCACGAAACCGCGAAGTTGGCGCAATATTGGAGACATTTGGCTGAAAAATCGACATTCACGATTACGAATGCCAAAACACATACTCGGCGCGCACAATGCAAGAATACAGCCAAATTTGGGTATATTTGTCAAAAAAAAATAGGTATTCAAAATGTGAAAGAATTTTTTAGAAACTCTTAATAGGACTCGAGATACTTGGTTAAACCAATTTAGCTAAAAAGGCAATTTGGACGGAAGAATGATTCAATGAGAATATTATATCGAGTTGAACACAAAAGTAATTTTGACCGAGCTATGTCATCCTCGGTATATCATCCTGTAAGCTCGGTCATCCCCGCTTGTTTACAGTAATATATATTAAAGTATTTTTAATACCACGAAATTGTTCTCGAGACTAAAGTAATTATTTAATATTCTGCAACACAGAGTTTTTAGCAGTTCCCAAAATAGTTGAAAATGGTTTATGAATTCGATTTGTCTCTACGTACTCTAACTCTCGTAAATATTATCGGATTGCCATGTGTTTTTTATATATTATTTATGTTTAGTACAAACTTTATGATACATAACATTAAGGATGTATCATATGTAGTTTATTTACAAATACATATAAAAATTTTACATTACATTATGGTTTATACAAAAAATCATTTGCAGTGAACTTTAATGATTCGTAACTATTTAAAACATAATGAGATTGATATGAACCATTGGGGGTATACAACAACATGCTTTCTCGGTAGTATGGAAAAAGTAACATTTATACTTAGTTTAGAGGGACGCACAAAGTATTCCATTACATTACGATCTATGGAGGAAAAATCCGTTTGTAGTTCATTTTAATGATTTTATGAGGCTTCAATTATAATTAAATACAAAAGTTTACTAAGGTTGATAATAATATGTCCTCTATAGATTATGGTTTTGCGTGCTATTTATTATCGCTCATTTACACCGACGCGAAAAAAAGTAGGGGGCAGGATTGACTAGAATTGATAATTGCCGAAAGTAGATTATCCGCTGTGGTGCATTGTTATACTTATACAACTTTTAGCCACTCTTTTTTTAATTATAATTCATTCGTCCGAAATTCTTTTTAAAGCCGATCAAATTAGAGTGTTTTTAGATTTTGCGGTGTCTGAACGGAGATTGGGGCGCAAAGCCCCCTAGTGTTTAGAAACAAAAATTGTTAATGGAAATTTGTTAAAATCAAAGCAACCTACAATTAATTCCTTCTTTAAAGCTGTATAGACATGAAATATAATAAACTAATTCTATAATATATTTACTATACTTTTTTGCAGTATGTATTTCATGAAACTTTACTTTATCCATCACCTCTATTCAGAGACAACCTCTCTGAAAGACCGAATTTTTACGATCCTTATGGTATCCTTAGAGCGGTGTCATTGTATTTAAAAAAATGCAAGCAAACAATTTGAATAAAAAATTTACAAATAAATATCGCAATAAATATGTTAATGATTAACAACTGAACAATGATAATGATAAATTATTACTATCTACATTAAGACAAAAATATTTCAAATTGTTTTAGATTTGTGAAATTATTTTTTGTAAATGTTTTATATATTAAAAAAAATAGTAAAAAATAAATATTTTATAATAACACAAGTTCAAATATCTGGAAGGCCTAAAATTTTTCAAAATCTACCTACATTTCTGGGAATATTTAGATTTTTGTAACGCATACATGGAGTTATTTATTTAGAAAATGATAATGCTGGAGTTGAAGGCAAATATATTACTATTCTTACATAGTTTCGCTGCACAAAATGTTTCTCCTGTACTGGAATGTAAAATTGATTTATTATCCTCTCAGACAAATGTTGTTTAAAATTTGGAGTATACAAGTCTTTCGCTCTTTCTAATTATCCTGTAAACTCTGAAACGAATTGCCGATTTCTTAATTATGGAGTTCTCGGTGTATCTAGCATCCATGTTAATCTGAAAGCAACACAATTTGAAAGTTAACAGTTGAGCAATATTAATTCCAGATTAATAAAGCTTACAATTAAAATAAATAAATAAATAATGAAATTATTTTCATTTTTTAATATTACATTTCTTATATTTTAAATATACCGGGTGTCCCAAAAAGGACTGACTGATTTTAAAATTCAATAACTTCCAAACGGTGACAGATATTAAAAAAATTCTTGCAGGAGGGTTATGCATAAAGTCAAAGGTTTTATTACAGTGATTTTCAATTTTAGTTCGAATTACAAACAATAGATGGCGCTGTAAGCAATAGTCGATAAATACAGGCTCGATTTTTGGTCCTTTATGTTGTTTCATGCAGAAAAAGGAGATGGAAATCTATTATCCGGGCCACGAAGTACCAAAAATCGAACCTGAATTTAGCCTCTATTGATCGCAGCGTCATCTATTGTTTGTAATTCGAACTAAAATCGAAAATCACTGTAAAAAAACTTTTGACTTTATGCATAACCCTCCTGCAAGAATTTTTTTAATATCTGTCACCGTTTGGAAGTTATTGAATTTTAAAATCAGTCAGTCCTTTTTGGGACACCCGTATAAATAAAGCTAAACATTGCATCCTTTATTTTATACAAAGTAAAATATACTTATACATGGTAACCTCTCGCTTTTTACAAAATAACCATAGTATGAGCAAGAAAATGTAATTAAATAAATATGTTTTGCTTCTATGTAGTAAGTAGTTATTTGAGACATACTTGTCTGAATCCATTAAAAAAAAAATATTTTAAGGTATGTTTTTTCTGATTTAAAAAACGGCAGTTTTTGGAAGAAACTATACGCAATGTCTAATTTTTTTAAACCCTACATATATTTGCTAATATTATTTAGAATTCGGTAACATTGACTAAAATATATTTAGCTAATGACACTGGGGACGTTGTGTGCAAACATGTTAGTATTTAAACTTTGTTAAGCTAAACTGTCTCTTTCCTCTGCATTTGAAATGACAAACTAGGGCAAAGTGCTGCTTAGCACTTGTAATATACTGTTTCTCACTTTCAAATTACTCTTTAAATTCTGAAAGCAAACTGCGGAATTTCTAATTAAGCAATACGTGAAAGATTTTAAGCTTAATAATTAAACATGAGAAATATTAGGTTAACATTTTAAAGAAGATATTTTAATTGTAAAACACGTTTAAAAATAGAATTTTAGTTATTTTTATTTTATTAAATTATGCTTAGAAAAGGGGAGAATTTATAAGCATGTGTGAGCTATTACTAAAATTATACAAAACCTACCTATACGTGTCTACATTATATAGAATTCGGTAACATTAATTAAAATAGATATATTTAACTAATGACACTGAGGAAGTTGTGAGCAAACATGTTAGTATTCGAATTTTGTCAAGCTAAACTGTCTCTTCCCTCTGCATTTGGAATAACAAACTTAGTTTAGAGCCACTCGGGCGTTGCTTAGTATTTGTAATATACTGTCTCGCACTTTCAAAATACTCTTTAAAATTTGAAAAGAAATTACTGAATTTTTAATTAAGCAATACGTGAAAGGTTTTGCATCCATGTAATCATGAATGTATTGCAATTTAAAGTTTAATAATTAAAGACCAGCAATATTAGGTCAAAATTTTTAAGAAGATATTTTAATTGTAAAACACGTTTAAAAAGTACATTTTTAGTTATTTTTATTTTATTAAATTATGCTTATTAGAAAAAGGGACAATTTAGAACCATATATAAGCAATCACTAAAAGTAAAAAAAAAAAAAACCTGCCTATACGTGTCAACATTATAAAGAATTCGATGGAATTAACGAAAATTAAATTTATTTAGATTATTTTAAATGACAGACTTAGATTATTCAGATTATTTTAGATGACACGGAGGAAGTTGTGAGCAAGCATATTAGTATTATAACTTCGTCACGCTAAACTATCTGTTTCCCCTGCGTTTGGAATAACGAATTTATTTCAGAGTCACTTGGATAAATGTTGCTTAATATTTGGAATATACTGTTACGCTCTTTTAAATTACTCTTTTATTTTTGAAAACAAATTACTAAATTCTTAGTTAAGCAATCCGTGAAATGTTTTACATACATGTAAATTTGAAAGTGTAACAATTTAAAATGAACTGTTTAACAGTAATAACATTTTTAAATGTGTTTTAAGAAGATATTTTAATTTTGAAACAGGATTTAAAAAGAAGATTTTTGTTATTTTTCTTTTATTAAATTACAAAGCTTTTATAATTTAAAATATTTAAAAAGTAATGAGTACATATTCAATATGAACGCAAGATTAAATCTAAGAATTGCCTGACATTCTACAAAATCTACCGATATTTTATTTAATTATTTAGAGTTCTGAAGCAAAAACACAAATCTATTTACTTAGTGAATGATAAGGAAAAAATAAATGCTGGCGGACATATTAGTATCCATACATTATCACACTGAAATAGTCTTATTCCTGCATTTGGATTGATAGATTGATTTGACATCCACTTAGGAAAACGTCGTTTAGTATTTCTATAAAGCAATTATTTTCAATCATCTAAAATATTCTGTTAATATTGAAAACAAATAGGCGAATTCTTATTATGGAACTAGTGTAAGGGCGTACCTCCACGTTATACTCGAAATGATACAATCTGGAGTTTTTTAACTGAATGATTATAATATTAAACTTATAAAAAGCCCATTTTTTAAGCCCCCGGAAATCAGTTTTTAAAACAGAATTTCAGTTACTTTCGTTATTTAAAATATATCTTATTAAATAATATATATATGTGCGTGTGTGTAGGAAGGTGATACGCTATACGTTACTTTATTGAAGTATTCGAATAATAACTGATTTCTGAAATCATACGAACTCTTATTTAATTATTTAAAAACAATTTTACATTGCTTTATAACTGGCTTCTTCAACAACTAGGGTTAACACTTAAAGCATATTTTATACAATATCTCTAGAACAGTCTAACAAGGATTAATAGCACTGATTGCTTTATTGACATCTCCCATGCCAATGCTTCATGAATAACGGGAAAATAAAAGAATGAATCTTTTTTAATTTTCAAAGTAAGTAAGTGCTTGTGCTCGATATAGTTGATATGATGACGTACGTAACAAGTGAAATAAATTATGCTATCTACAGTCAAATCCTACAGATCGGTCATCCTGACATCTACATATTGGTCTGATCTATATTGATGCTTACCTAGCTTAATTTAGGGATATTCTTTCTTGCACAAAAAATTTTGATTACATGTTCAACACACATACACAAATACTTAATCTACGGTAACATATGCAGGAGTTTAATACGTAGGCCGTGGCTTCATATATACTGCTCCAGTTGACGTCTTATCTGGACTTTCATGATCTCTTATTTTTTGTACTTCATATCGGTCATGATTCTTGGCTTCAGTTATCTCATATGGCCCAAAATATCTTTCTTTCAGTTTCGTAACGTTGCCAAGTTGCGTTCGCTTTATAGAGACGATATCTCTACTTCATATTTCCTTGATTGTTTTCTTTTCCTATTAAGCAAGAATTGAACAATAACTTGTTTTTTTTCCTATATTTTAAGTGTATTTTTCTTCACATCTTCTGTCATGGCTGCACGTTCCTCCATCAGTATTGGGCAAATTTGTAATCTCAATTATCCGCAGTGTAATAACAGGTTAATTGCATGTAATTCTTTATAGTTACGCACATTCAAACACAGAAATTTTGCAAAATAATGGGATGGGGCGGTTCCGGTTACAGTGCTGCAAGATTTTTTTACGGCGTGTAATTTTAACTATAATTAATTACATACAATTAAACTGTAATTAATTTGCAGATAATTGGAATTACAATTTTTTCCAACTCTGTCCTCCATAATACACTCGGTGAATTCTTCTCTCAAAATATTTTTGATGTGTTGTATGTCACTGTACTTCATTTTAAATCCTGTCATTAATTCAAAGGGACTATACTTGTTTCTTCACGTTGCTGTGCTATTGATAATTCTTTGTAGTTTTGGCATAAAATTATACCACTTGAATTCGTCATTAGAAGCTTCAGGTTGAAATAAATATTTTTCTGTAGATCTTATCCCGCTATTATTTTTGTTTCCTTTAACTTTTCTTGCAGTTTTTCCAATAGGATTATCTTTTATTTTCTGATAAAATTTGATTTTGAACTGTCATATTTTATTTTTTTTATTTAAACGCCTTTTCGTGCTATTACATGGAGCAAAAAATTCTGGGAAATTTTTAATCCAATTGTTACCAGAATTTGTATCATATATAGGAGTACTAGTGCTATATCTATAGGAGTTCAGGAATTTCGGTTCCAAAATGCCTGTTGAACAATATGATTTGTGTGTGTTGATGCGGCATTATTGGAGAAAAGGTCTAACGATTCTGAAAGTCGTCGATGAGATTAATGAGGGTGAAGGTGCTGGTAAGGCGTCAAACTTCGTACTTCCAGCAAATCCGAAATCTGGCAGAACGATGGCAGAAAAACGTGAATTATGGTGGTCTTTGAAGAAAAGTCCTTGTTGCTTTTGTTGTTAATTTGCGGATAACAAGGCAACTTTCAAACATTTCCCAGAACTTTTTGCTCAACCTAGTTTTAACTTTTCCTTGGAAATTTCTTTCTCTAATGTTTCACTTTCTGTTTCTTGTTTTGTGCCATTTTCGCACTAATCCTCTGAAATAGATTTTATTTTGAGGTTTTTCTACTCTTCTTATGTTTAAAATTATTTGAATAACCTTATTAATAGTATAAATACTCTTTGGTCCTATCATCTGGGGCCCCAAAATCTGGCGATCTACGTCTATTGATCCCATCATTTAACAAATATTGTACTTGTTTATTGCTAATATATTTATAGTTGTTAAAGGCAACTTTACCGGGCTATTAGGTTTAGATTATAAACATTTTGGTTTTTTCGAACCACCCTAATATATATATATATATATATATATATATATCTTGCTTTTTAGTATAAATCTTTGTGCTTAAAATAAACTTGGTATATGCACTGCTTTGAACGATTTATAATCATTAAAATTTGAAGAAGGCCGTTCTGTTTTTATATGAACTTTCTACGTATTCTTTAGTGAATTCCGTAGCCATCGACATTTTAAATAACGGACGGCAATTGTATAGTGGAGATGGGGGGCCCATGTGAACAGTTCACATAAATATAACATTTTCTCATAACTGGGTTGATTTCTATAAACAAAAATTATTCAGTATAGTAAACTGAGCTTTTGTTTACACATGGAATTTTTTAAAATCACCTTTTTAGTTGTTATTACTTTTTTTAATAGTTTTGTAAATTCAAAAAAAAAAAAATTATTTATGGAGCCCCAACGTTAATTACGGATTATGGGTAGTTGTGAACACATCTGGGATACATGTAAACACAGGAAAAAAATATCCTTTGACATGCTTTTTATCCTTTTATTCATTTGTCATCATAATCATTAGTCATATTATCTGTTAAATTCACCATAAAGCATATACAACATATATTATTTCTCTAGTTTCTGGGTGATATGTTTTACCAAAAGATTGTAAAATGAAAATAAGTAGATTTGGGGTAGAGGGGGGAAGGTTTAGATGATTGTTGCAATAAAAAAAAAAATAAAGAAGTAAATTTGAAAACAAAAATTAAAACTTTTACATTTTGCTTTGTGGCTTTTGTATTGGGGTGATTTTGGGGGGTGGGGGGGGTTAGATAATATTTATCGGAAATCTGCAAAAATACGAAAGATTCTCACCCCTGTATTTACCTTATTTAATTCTAAATTAATGTTAAAGAAGGATTTTTTAATGATAAAAAATCTATTATAAGCCCCCCACCCAAATTTAACTTTTCTTACTTTTAAAAGAAAGGGGGGGGGCATCAATCGGGATTTTATGGTAGTTATCAGTTAAAATTTTACCTTCTTAAAATATTTCTAATATCTATCTCCATTTAAAGCATCATATACATAGCTGTTTTAGAGATGGATGTAAAGCATCATTTCAAGTTTGGAACAAATGAAATAGAAGAATTTACACATTTGTTTAGCGTAATACTTTTTGTATTAACGATGCATAAAATATATTGTTGTAAACCGTTTAGTTAAATAATACATAAACTTGTTACATTCTAGATAACATTAAATTTATTTAAATTACAATTGAACGTAAACCAGATTGATGCTCTTTATGTACTTGCTGACTAATGTGTTTCTAAAAGTATCTATATAAAATACACTTTGTATGACGGAGATATCTTCTATTTCAGGAAAAGTATACATATTGGAGCTGACATTATTGCTCATAAAGTTAACTGAAATGAACAGAATCATCATGGATATTAGGTCACTTATGAACAGTTTATGTTTGCCCCCATCTAGTCTGTTTACAAGTGCGACGTATAACTGCTAGCGTTAAATTGATAGATCATTAACATTTCTCAATTTTAGTAGAAAAAAAAAACTTTATCAAAAAATATTTATTAGTATTCATAGTATATGTTAAGACATTGAAATTCAAATAAATGAATAAATAAATAAAGTTATTAGCTTATCAAGTTAGAACTGAGATTTTACTTTTGAGATCTATAAGCAGTGTTTTGGCTACTGAAGTCAAACAAAAATTCAAAGATCTTCAAAAGTTTTTACCATATGTCTACAGACGCTACCATCTTTGAAACTTAAACCATTCAATAATTATTGAAAAATTCTAATGTTCACATCTGCCCCTTCTCCCCTATCTGCTTTTATACCTGTCAAAGCAAATGGCATTTGAACAAAACAATCCGGCATTTATTATTTTTTACTTAATGTGCTTTAATTTTTGAGACAAAGATTTGTTAATGAAAAAGAAAAGCTTTTTTGAAATAAAAATTTTTGTTATAGTCAATGAAATGTTTTTATTATATATAAATTTATATATACTTTGAATATATACTGTGCAATTATTTCATATATTTCCCATACAGTTTTAAAATTATATTTTAGTGTGTGCTTGAAGTGTTGAGACAGATTATATCACTAAACACAAAAAGTTATAATAACAAGCAAATATTAAAACATCCAGTTGCGGAAACTTAAAAATTGAACAATCATAACAATACTAAATGTAAGAACTTTTAAAAATTACTTCAAATTACATTAATTTTGTAAATATATTATTATTTTTTTTGTTTAAAATAACGAAGAAATGTTTACATATATCACAGTCGTAAGATGGAAAGCATACTCATTAATTAGTATAAATCTGCAAAACCTAAGTATGTTTATTGTAAATATTCAGTGTTTTCCACACAAGCACAAAAGCATTTATTTAGCAAATAATAATTGGGAAGTTTAAAGCAATTATATTTGTATTTGTTCTTTGCTACACTAAACTAACTCTCTCCTCTATGTTTGGAAATGAAAAATTACTTGTTATCTACACGTCCAAATGCTGTTTAGTATTTCAGGAAGGCTGTTTTAGTCCTTCAAATTATTCTGTTAATTTTGGAAACACTTTACAAAATTTTTAATTATGAATTTTATGGACAGTCTTGCATGTATCAGAAAGAGACACAAATTAACATTTAAAAACTAAATGTAATTTGTTTTATTTATTATGTTAATTTTGTAACGTAAATTAAATTTAAACTTAAATCCAATTAAGAGGCACTTAAATAATAGTAACGTAAAGTAACAAAGTTAAAATTAACTTTATTTGTTTGAATGTAATACAATAAAAAAATACACATTAATATGAAATGCGAAACTAAGTTGAGTATTTTCGTAACTTAATTTTTTAAGGAAATAAAATATATATTTTTGAATGCAATGCAGATAAAAAAGAAATGGCGCGTTCCAATTTAACAGGGAAAACCATGTTCACTGTTAAATATACAGCAAAAGGTACAGTCACTCGATCGATGCTATGGAAATCGGATACATAACCGTAATATATATCTATTCCGATCAATGTTAACTCTTCACATTACGGTCATATAATCTTTTCTATAAAAACAATCGCATGGCTGGCTAGTTTGCTTCGGAATTTTAACAGAATTGGTAAGTTATCACAGCAATGGTTGAGTGAATTTCTCAAGTTTTACGGTTACGTACTTAAAAGTAAAACCGGAACCATTACCACACCATGGAACTATTAATAAAGCGGAACTGACATATCCTTAAAATAGTGAAGCTTCAACTGTAACCGCTATCGCAGACGTTGTTTACCGCCGGTGAAAACTTCCACCAGCAGATTTATATAGAAATTTTCAACTTATTTAAACGCTTTATTATTACGAAATTTCTGTCATAAATAATGGTAGAAACAGATTTTCATTTTTACTGGTAGGAGTTTACTTTGGCGGTAGTTAGGCCCTGCGTTTCCGCCATATTGTGACAACCAGAGAAAAAACTGACAGTTTTACAAGGCATACTGTCACCAGTAAAAACAAATAGAAATTTTTACGACATTTGTCAGAAAATTTTCAATGAATAAGTCGCTTAATTAAGACGAAATTTTCTATTCAATTTTACTGGTGGGATGTTTGCCCTGGCGGTAATCAGAATCTGAAGATCCGATTTAAAAAAAAGCAGCCGCCATCTTGTGACAACCTCCTCAGTTACTTCACTCGCAAGTGGTAGACTGTACACTATATGTCTCCTCCTCTTTATTCATAACTCCATTTACCACACCAATCCTGTGTTTGTCTCCCTGTCTGTCACAGCCATTATCCTCATAAACTATGCACCGTGGAAAGTTCAATTTGACTGAAGTAATAAAGTCTATTAGAATGACTAATTATGTTATTTGAAAAAAAAAAAAACTTTTCCTTGTATATCGTGTGGTGTTTTACGTGTGAAATAATTTCGTAAAGTCAAACTCAAAAATACACTTATTTTAATTTTAGGTATTATATCTTCAGAGATATCGTCAAAAATGTAATATAAAAATATGAGCCTCCCAAATCTATTTCCGAATCTACTGAAGCTAAAATTATGAAAAAAAAAATGGGGTCGTAGGAGTTAATTTAAACCTCGCAAGAAAGCTATGGCGATTCCACTAGGTCACATAGTTTTGTGAAAATCGCATTTTTCATTTACGCACAAATTTCGATTTACGGGCTTTCAACAAAGGGGTTGGAGAGTGCTGGAGGTACCTATCATCGCAGAAGTATAAAAAAATTGTCGAAAATGATTTTCGAAAAAAAAAAATGTTGGTTATTAGCCAAGATATTAACCCTTAAAGACAAGGGTAGTTCAGACATACATAAATATACGGGCGGCATATACTACGTGCCATCGACTTTTAAATAATACTAGTTGGAACCCGTCGAAATTCGACGAACTAAAATATTAGAAAGGAACTGTCAGATCGAATTTATTAAACCTACAAAAATAATTACCATAAAAAAATTATCTTACATTGGTTGTCTAACTCATAACAAATAAAATTTTAACCTAAAATTATTAAAATATTATTTCCACAAAGTTCAACTGCTTAAATTATTGAAAAATTAAACTGTATTAGAATACGTATAGATAAGCAAGATAAGCAATTATGATGAAGTTATCGATTGAGGCTCTTATATTTGTTTTTACGGGATGAAAAATCAGTAAAAAGGATTTCCTTTATTACATCAAAATCTTTCCCCAATAAAATCTAAACTGTACGTTATTTTCACATTCTCATAATTTACATACGCACCACTCAAATTCAGAATTTGAAAGTATTTTAACGGGCAATAGATTATTAATGAATGTATTTCCAAACTTAATGTCACGTTTTTCCGATACAACTTTTCATGTGAACATTCGCACAGACTTTAAGTTCTAATCTCAGTACCCGCGAAAATTTTTCTCAGAAATTTGCCTTTAGTTGTCATAGTATCGGCCATTTAGTATTGGTCAAATATTTAGTTTTATCAAAAAAAAAAAAAAAAAAAAAATGATCGTTTTGTTTTAAATATGACATCATTTTTACTCACTGAATCCTTTTGCCTAGCGTCTCAAACTCGGTATCAGCATAATGTAAAAATATTGAAATGTAACTGATTTATGAAGAAGAATGCGTTTTTTTTTTTTATGTCTGACGTCATTTTCTGTTGTCAGAAGTTACTTATATTTGTAATGTGAAAATGACATCAATAAGGATATAATCAATAACAATAATAAACCATGAGTTTTTTCTCTTTACTTTCAATATAAATGGAGTACTTCAGTTGCCACGGATACAAAATCTGTATTAAAAAATACAAAACAAAAAAATTAATATCTCAAAAATAAATTGAGATACAACTTTCAAACAAATTGCGTTTAAAAGCACATTTTTTTCCCTGTACGAAGGTGTAAAAATTGAAAATGTGCGATGTTTAGAAGTTTAAAAATTTGCAGTAACGAAATTGCAAAACCGAAATTTCATTTCAAATTTCAAAGTGTTCCCATTCGCAAAATGACGTATGCATTACGCATATATATGTTTTTCCTTTATAATATATATATATATATATATATATATATATAACAACTTTTTATGATATATTTGTGTAACGCAATTCCTGATAGAAGTATAGAATCAATAAATGTCAAACTGTTAAAATTAGAGTAATTTAATTAGAATTAATCATATAATTACTATGTGATTCGCGATTAGTTTGCATTGAGTGGCTCTCTAAGTACGCCACCTGTGTCTTTAAAGGTTAATTAAAAACCAACGCTGCACGGATCAAGTGGACATTGCAATTTTGCGACCTCTTTTCGAAGCGCGCTTAGCACAATGCGAAGTTTAATCTTTGAACGATGGTTTTGTTTTAGGAGCACAGTAACGAGATACGATTTCTACTACGCTGAATCTGGGTAGATGAAATGTCAAAGGAAGTTTAAATATGCAATATTTTTATTGTCAGAACCGAATTAAGTTCATGAAAAACACATTAGGATACGATAAAAAATGATTTATACAGAATAGCAACTACTATACTTTGATACTATTTACGTCTCATATTTCTCTGAACTTTATGTACTAATCAAATGTTTTATTTTTTAAAATTTCTCACTCATTTAAACTGCTAAATTTCAGCTCCACATTGTATACGACAAAGCACCATAAGGTCTACAGATGACTCGCAGCTTAAAAAAATTAAGAAGGTCTTGTTTTAGTTTTAAATCTCTTTCCAATTCTTATTTTTTTAATTAACCTGTTTTCGATTTTTATAACAATTATGTTTATTTAAATTACCACCTTTTTACATAAAAACTTCATCTTTTCTAACTTTCCTCATTCTGATTGTGAATATCATAATAATGTTCCCTCTTTTAACTATGTGCAAAATAATTACTGATTTTTACAATTTTCTGTACTTTAAATGTACAACTGATTTTGTCTCATAAATATTTTTCATTGATATTTCTTTTTCCTATTATTATTAGTATGAACGTTGTCTTTATTTACTTCCAGAAAAAAAATTAAGTTGAGAGTGCCTGGTTTTAAAACTGTAAAATATTCCTTATATGAATATTTTTATATTCGATTATCAGAAATATATCATTTGTGACATTGAAGAAATTGATCTGCATGTGAATATATAATTTTCTAAGCAGATTTTGTATATTTTGAGGTGTTCTTGCGATAGGAAATATTTTACTTGTGTCATTCCTATTTCAAAATTTACGGCAAATGCTGTAAACAAATTGATTGAAAGACTCTGATGAAATAAACGTATTTTTTTTTTTTTTTTTTTTTAACGAGAAAGTGTATAGAGGAAAGCGGGAAGTGAAAGGGAAACTTCCGGATAATTCAAAAGAATGCTGATTTACCTCTGTATCTTTTAGTCTAGTTTCTTTAGAAGAAAATTCGCAAATTGTATTTCTGTACAAACTAAATAAAATACCCCCTGCTTTTGATCATGCTTCTATAAAATCTATCTTTTACTGTAATCTATTTTTCTTTCAGTTTGTGCGTCTTTCAGTGGAACTTAAGTGGATTTTTCACCTTCTTTTTTTAATTCCTTATAAATACTAGAAGATTCATAAGTTATCATAATAATATTAGCAATAAAAGTGTTTCTTTGTCAACATTTGAGTTTTCTTTCGTACCTTTTATAAATATTGTCTGTTAAAGAGTGTTATTGCCTCACATATTAAGTATGTATTCCTCAACATACATCACGAAACTATAAACTCTTAACTCATGTAATCTTCATTAATCTCCCGTTATAAACTATGAATGTCACTTTTTTAGCACATTATATTTATTATCAAAGAGAAATAGTCTAATAATATATCTTACATGGAATATTTCTATAAATTATTATGTTCAATACATATTCTTATTGTTTGGTGTCAGTTTAATTGTAACAGCATCTTTTCTGTGTAAATACTTTTCATTCATAAATGCTTTGGAAATTATTATCGTTGTAAATTTTGTATTGTGTACTTTGAGATAAAAGTTTCTTGAGCTGTAGATTTGAGACGATTTGGGCTCAATTTTTATACCAGTCTTTGGGCTCGGGCTCAATTTTTTTTATTATTCGTAAATAAAAAAAAATAAAAAATGTCGGTTGAGACCAAAATGAATGTAATTTAAGTTTCTTAAACTGTTTTATGATATTCTTAATATCGGTTCGAATGGAATTGTAATTTTCTTCATTTGAAAAGGAAATCTTTGGGACAGCTTTTCGCCACCCTGTATCTCCATTTCGAGTCGTTTCAGAGAAGTACTGGGAAAATAACTCATGTTATTCTGTCGTAGATGAACAATGATATTTTAAAATAATAAGAATTGTGACTTACGTAGATTTCATCGAATGGTTTGGTATGATTAACAAAATTGCTATTTAATCGCTTAAATGCACAGTGTGACTAAAGACGCATATGATTATTTTTTTGCTATTTGGCGCTTTCCCTTGGTCTTTTGATTAATTATTATGTATTACTTTACGTGTGATTACATTCATTTCTGTTCGTGAAATCTGCTTTTATTCTGATTTGTTATCAGTTGGAGGTTATAACACATTTATTGGATACTGTTTGCAATTTACTAAGGCGGCGTCTTTTCTGTATGTTTATAATGATGTATATATTAATTCTACGAGCTATTGAAAGCATTATACAATACATTATAACGTTGAATAGTTATAATAGTGCAGTGTAAACACTTTAAAGTAAGTATATCATTTAACATTATCGGTTTTTGAACAGGAAAATACAGAAAAATACAGGTTTTGGTAAATCAGGAGTGACATTATATCCAACAGAAACACAATTAAATTTTCTCACTATTTTTCCAGTTGATAATTAATAAAAATAGACTCAAATTTAATGTTTTCTGAACAAAATAGAAAAAAAAAGAAACATTGCATTAAAGAGTTCACAAAGTCTTCACTGACCATGAAAATCACAAAACGTTGTAATGGCTGAGGATTTAGGATTAATATTTATTTGTATTTAAGAAGAAATTTTTAAATGAGAAAATTAATTTTGAAAATATTTTACAACGCTACGAAAATCTTCTACTATGTAGTTTTTGTATAATGTTCGAGGTGCTCAGGCGGTAATTGTAGTGGATATTTCGAACTCGGCCATCGTAAAAAGAGACGGAAGTCATCTTTACTCTTTAGAAATAAGATTATTTTTCATTACATTATTTAAACATAAATATTTAGCATCTCTGTACATTTCTCATTCAAAGAGATTTTCATGCATATTAAAATATTTTATTGGTATCCCAACATTTATTTCTCTTCCAAAATGCTCAGTTCCAAGAGGGATATGTAAATAGTTGAGATACATGAGAATTATCTTCAATTCGTCTTCTTTATATATTAGAATGTGGTTTAAGCTTTAAAGACATAGGCGGCACACATATATGCTCCATCCGCCTTAAAAGCATAAATATATTTTTAATGATAGCCTTATTTATTACAATGTACATCAGAATTACAAAAATAATAGACATGAAATTATTAGGAAATAAATCCTAATTTAATTAGAATTAATATAAAATTTATGGTTTGTAACAACTTCAAGACACGGACGATATACTCAAAATATATAAATATTAAATATCAACTTTTCAAAATAAAGAAGAATAGTGTGTGATGACTAGTAATAGTATAAAATTAACATACAACATATATATATATAAATAAAGTTTAATTAAGAAAAATATATAATAAAATCCACAGACACGTGGGTGGCGTATTCCGTACACCATTGGTGACTTATCAGTGAAGATAATGAAAGAGGCAGATAGAATGCGAATCTTATTGGTTGGTATAAGTTGGTGACAATTAAATGGTCTTTGGGAAGGAAATGCGGATGCTAATTATGTAATTCTTTTAGAATTAGCAAACATTTTTTGAACTGAGTGGCACATTCAGTACCTTTTTTTACAGGTTAAAAGGCGTATATGGACGTGAAAAAGAAACTTTTCGAAAGACTTTTATTTTACCTTCTGGATAATTCTATTTAGAAGAAAACATTCGAATTGTATTTCTTTCAAAGCTAAAGAGTTGCTTTTATTCGCTTGATCGTGTATCTTTATATTGTAAATCTTTCTCTAATCTAATTTTTTCGTTTTGTGTTCTTTGGATTATGATTTATATTAACTTAATTCTTTTATTTCCTATTTCATTTATAATAAGTATAGATTAGTTTTATTTAAATGAATTAATTTTTTCTCTGAACGTATATTTGAGCTCCTTCTCATAATACTTTTAGCAATGAATCGTTAGTTTTTATTATAGAGAATTTCTCAATTATTGCCTATATATTCTGTAAGGTTCCAAATAACAACACTGCATGTATACGGATTATATGTATTATCAGCGGTTGGAACGAGAATAGTTGAAATTTTTATAGCATTATTTACTGCTTGGTTTTGAAATCAGAAAGCATTTATCTCAAGAATAATGTATTTTAATACTCTGTCAGAACATTGTAAAAAACTTGAGATATGATAAAACACGCTCATAGAATCCAGATTCACCTTATACTAAATACAAATAATTAAAAATTATATAAATGTTCTAAAAAAACATACATCATTTTATAAAACAATTACTGAAGGCGTTTAAAAAATATATAAATTTACATGTGTTTTCACAAAAACCATATGTTTTTTATGAAAATACAGTTCTGTATATAAAGTACTATATATTTTAGACACCTTCAGTAAAACTTCTATAAAATGACACATGTGTTTTTAGAACATTTATATAATTTTTAATTATTTGTATTTAGTATAAGGTGAATCTGGATTCCATGACAGTATCATTTTTAGTTGTTTGTCTGTCAAAACATACCACTCGCTATATTGAAGGATTTGATCAAACATGAATGCATACTTTCTTTTCACTATCATAAAGATATTCATTCAATTGAAAATATTTTATTGGTGTCACGAGGTTCCTATTGCTAAGTATAGCTCAAAGGTCGTGAATCTATTGATTGAGACTCTCAGGAATTCAGTTCGAAATTTACTTTATATATTTTGAAATTTTCTTTTCATACTAGAAGACATTTTAAAGGAAATATAGCCAAGCGAAACGTAAACTTCCTGAAAATTTGAAAAGACTTATTTCTGTACCTTATAGACAGATCTATTTAGAAGAAAAACCTCGCAAGTTGTATTTCATTCAGAACTAAATAAGTTACTCTTCATTCCTTTGAAAGCGTTTTCTCAAATTCTACTCCTTTGAAAATGAAATTTTCTCTTTTGTGGGTTCTTTTTAATAATATTTTACAGGTAATTTAATGTAGTTTTTTCTTATTTATTTCATGAAAAATATCTAGTAGGTTTTAATTCAATTAAAAATATTTTTCCTTGTACATGTTTATTAGTTTTCACACTGTACATAATTCAATAATAAAGCATGAGTGTTTATTATTAAAATATTCTCAATTTCTGCATATATATTCCTCACAAAGCTAAATAATACCATTATACTCATAGGAATAAGCATCGACGAATTTTTTAAAGCTAAAACCCTTCATTTTCAATCATTGATATTTTCCAGATTGCCTGATTTTGAAAATTTCATTACTTATCTTTTAAGGATCTATCTTTTACGAAACATTCTGTCATAAAAATTTGTCAAAATGGAATTTTGATGAAATGGAAGAAAAAACTCTCTAAACAAACCCATTTAATAGAGTTTATGAAGTGAAACTATTTTACGGTATCACAAAGTACATTTCTTTTCCGAAGTTTAGTTTAAAGACCTTGAATCTATTGATTGAGATTTGCTGGAATACAGATAGTATATATATATATATATATATATATAAAGATATATCTACCCTATATATATAAAATCCCAATGAAACGAATTTATGAAACGAATATATGAAACGCCTGAAATGTATCGATTCTTTACATCGACTGATTAAACAACTGATTATGTTTCACGGCGATTTCTCCTAAAATATGGAATACTTTGGAATGAAATTAACACCAAAAAACAATATTCATCCGCAGATTTCAAAACTGGTATTAGAATTTTTAAATTCGAATTAGGTTTCGAAATATTAATTTTTTTCTAATTTTAAATACATTTTTCTAATGATGGCAACTCAAATTTTAATCAAACATATATATATTTTTTTCTTCAGATTTTAGAAAAGGTTAGTATTTTAAACTAATTTGGCGTGAAGTTTGGCCTCCTTTAAATGTATGCTAAGAAATGTATCATGTTACTTTTATTCATAAGTCAATTTGTATTTCATTATCATTTTATTTAATACAAACAGAAACATTTAAAATAAATGGCTTTCACTTCTTTATTTTTTTTTTAAACGAAATGATAAAAGAAAAATATTAGGCACAGATGTCATATACGCACCGGGGTACCTAATTGGCGCCAAAATGGCATTATTTTGGTTGACATGGTAACCCGGCCATTGTTGTTTATTTAATAATAAGTGTTTATTTACTTTATTTCCTTTTTTTAAATTACATAAATTGTTTTGTTCTATAGTTAATTATTTTTTTGGTTATTTTCCTTTAAAAATAAAAAATAATAGAACATAAGTAAAAAAATATGGTACTACTTAGTTATTCCATCGATCCATTTCGCTAAATTATATGAATCGCCAAACCACTCGCCAAATTATACAAATTGACATAATTTTTATTTTAAGTAACGAAAGAACAAAGAAAATTGTATAACTTTAATAAAGATACAAATAAAACGTCGAAATAAAAATCACTTGATGACGATGACGTAAAGACGTGTAACTTGCTTAAAGTCAAGTGAATGTGACATTTATCAACTATTATTGGCATTTAATCTTATAGTTTGGTGATAGATTTTTGTTCGACAGGATAAGTAAGTAGTACCAAAAATACATATGTAACTAGTATTCGAAAACGAGAATTTCGCCAAATTTTCGTAAAAAAATCACGCCAAACCGGGTGCGTATATGGCATCTGGCCAAATATTAAATGATGTAACAAACGATGATATTTAATTTCAACCTCAAAGCAATGTTTTAATTTACCAGTCGAAAAAAAATACTAATTGGCGAGTTGAAAAATAGTTATTGGCGAGATTTGCACCCGGCTAGCCTAACATTACCAAGAATACTTTGCGACAATGCTTTTATGTAGTATTATTCGTAAAAAAAAATTGATTTTTTTAATCGAAATGGAAAACTTTCGGCACAGATACCACATACGGTCACATATTGGCGCTATTTTTTTCTGACGCTAATGTCATATACGCAACGGGTACTTAACTGGCGCCATAGTATCGTTATTTTGCTTGATTTGATAAGCCGGATGTTGTTGTTTATGCAGTTGATCTTTTCCCCAAATTAGCGTCGGAAAAAAATCGCGCCAATATGGGGCCGTATATCTGGGCCAAAGTTTCATATGAAAAGCGAAGGGATCAGAGCGTATTTATTTATGGCAGTTACATGAGTTGGACTATAGTGAGATAGATGAAATGATGGCGATAGAATAATATTTGGCGACTTATCACCTGTACCTGGCTAATATTAAAGTACCAAAATGGCACCAGGAATATAAAAAGCGAAGTGGTTCGCGCGGAACTCTTGATGATAGTCACATGACTTAGGCTATTGTTATAGAAATTGTTTTAAAATACCGGGAGACAAAGAATATGTACACTTAATTCCTTTTATTTTTAGCTTCTTTTCAAACGTTTAAACGATCCTCTTTAATTAAACACGAAAACAAACATTGGATGTCTTAACAGCAACTGATCCGGCCTTAATTTTTTTAAATCAAAGGAAATTGAATGGAAACCCGTTTAAAGTGATATCTGCACATCTTTTTTCAGTATAATTCAATCTTCTATAATATTTTTTAAACCGATCAGATTAGTGTGTTTTTAGATTCTGTGGTGTCTGATCGGGGGTTGGCGAGCGTAGCTTGCAGGGGGCAGAACCCTCTAGTATATATATATATATATATATATATATAATAAATGCGAAAATGATAAGCGAAATTAATATGATGATTATATGCGGTACGGTATACCCCTACGGGTTAAATGTCATGTTCAATGGAACTAACGTTATGAAAAAATTTAGAAACAGTTTATTAGAAGTTTCTATATACGAACGTATTGAACATCCCATGAATTATAAATTCATTAAGGAGATGGAACACAAGATAACAGCAAAGGGATATGACAATATCAATGAAATCAAAAGTTCAATTCTGAAGAGTGATTTTGATGGTATAGTAAGAAATATAAAATTTATTATATTTAATGTGAAAAAATGTTTTATAGGTGATTTGTTAAACTTATTGTATTTACATAAGATTAATTACAATATAGATTTGACATTGGACATTTTGAGGTATAGGATTAGATCACAGCATTTGGAGGAATATCTGGGGAGAAGCAATAACAAAAATAGATTGGTTAATAGAGTGTATTTTGTAATGGCTTACATAGAAATTAAAAAACGTGGTATAAATATGGGCAAGTTATTGATTAAATACAATGATTTGCTTTCAGATAAGGACATGGAAATTGTCAAGGTTTTTAGATACGATAAACCTTTAGGTCGTACGGTTTTTAACTATAATAATTTTTCAAAAGAAATTGGTAGAAACGATGATAATAATTTATGTCATTTAATGATCCAAATTATCGTGATTATGTAGATGTGGATCACGGTCACGTATTGACTGGAAATTTAGATATTGTCAAGGACAAAACATTGAGGGATTATATGCAATTCGGCACAAAAATTTCGTTTAAAAAGATTAAACACTAAGGATTTTATAAAAAAAAGATTAAAAATCAACGTTGATATGTTTATACATAAACTAATGAACAAATTTTGTTTACCAGAAATAACTTTTCTGGAATGAAAACATGATATATTGATGGATTTGAGTTCAATTTACTGCAGTAAAACGGGGGGGGGGGGATTTCGTTAGAAGAATATAAAGAATTAAAAGATTCTATTTAGGATTTACAGAGTCATTTTGTTATAACCTATATTTATAAGGCAAATACAAACTTTCAGTTATTTGTAAAAAGCTATACTGTAATCAATTAAGACAATCTTATAATAATACTCATAATTACAGGATGTTAAATACCAGTGTAAAAGAGACAGAAAGTGGAATTGGTACTTTTTACAAAAGGTTAAAATACACACAACGTAGTAAGGAATTACCTTATATGGTTTTGGTTCCTAAATTTCATAAGGACCCCATTGCCTTTCGTACAATTACATGTGGTTTTGGCACTTATTTGGAAGTTGCTAATAAAAAGTTTTTGGATATTTTCCAGAGTTTATTTGAAGTAGCATTACAACAAAATTACACATGCATTATAAAAAATAGTATTGAGTTACTTAATGGATTGAAAGTTTTGAGTAATATTAAGGGTTTATATGTTTATGATTTTGAAGATTAATATAATAGTATTGATTTAAATGATTAAAAAAAAAAAAATGACTTTTTAAATCGGTACAATATTGTGGGTAAAAATTTGGATCATGTAACAAATTTATGTAATTTTGTAGTTAATGAAAATTATTTATTCGATGGTAAGCATGTGTTTCAGCAGGGGTATATTTATGGGGGGTAGTTGCAGTTCGGTACTTGCAGATATTTATTTATTTTTATACGAGGTTAATGAAACATTAAATAAGGATTTTTTAAGTTTTAGATATATTGATGATGTGTTGTCGGTAAGGATTAACGATTCCAATAGCAATTTAAATTTAGACTACTATCCCCAAGGTTTGACATTAAAGAAAACTTCATATGACAAAAAACATGTAAATTATTTAGATCTCACTATCGACATTGAGAGGGGTGGTTTGAGTACCTGCATTTATGATAAGAGAAAAGATTACAACTTTGAAACAATAAAGATATTAAATTTTAATTCCAATGTACATATTTCCATTTTCAGAAATATCATTATCAATAGTTTAATAAGGATAGTAAAGTTTAATTCTAATCATAATAGTATAATAAATGATATTATAAATCTCTATCAAGATGCAATGGCTCAGAATGATCCTATTAGTTTGTTAAATAGTTTGACAAACAATTTCGTCAAAGATAAAGATTACCGCGATGCTTTACTTTTGGCGATTAAAAACATCGCCAAATAATTGTAGGCTTTATAAGGAGCTCTGTCTGGATGCGTCGTTCTTTTCGAATTGGGGGACTGCTTTGTATGGCCTGATTAAAGCTTTCTTTGGTCAGTTTGGTCTCGACATACATGGGGGAAGTTTCATGAGTAATTACCGGTATATCCCAGCATGCAAGTCTTTAGCCTTGCAGTCTGTCTCCATTGGATGTTTTCTTTTTGTTCATGGTTTTGTTAGTAAGATTTTTCCATGGTTATTTTGTTAATTTTTCTCTGTTGTTCAAGAGTTTTGAGATTAGATGTATAGTATGTGTTTTTGGTATTATATATATATATATATATATATATATATATATATATATATACCGGGTGTCCTAAGAAGGACTGACTGATTTTAAAATTCAATAACTTGCAAACGGTGATAGGTATTTAAAAATTTCTTGCAGGAGGGTTATGCATAAGGTCAAAAGTTTTATTACAGTGATTTTCAATTTTAGTTCGAATTACAAACAATAGATGGCGCTGTAAGCAATAGTCACTAAATACAGGCTCGATTTTTGGTCCTTTCTCTTGTTCCATGCGGAAAAAGGAGATGGAAATGTATTAAGCGGGCCACGAAGTACCAAAAATCGAGCCTGAATCTAGCGTCTATTGATCGCAGCGCCATCTAATATAACGACGTATATCTCTAATTTATCATGTGCAATATGACTGAATAATGTATTTTTGTCACAATTTATTCATTCATTATTCATTATTCTACGTATAATTTTGTTATCGTATGTCCTGGTTTAATACATTTTGTTCATATTTATTTTTGAAATTATTTCCGCTATTAATTTTGAATCCTTTTTTTATCCTCAGAAAGGGAGTTAAAGAAACGTAGAATGTCTAGTATTGAATAAAAAAATCATTAATAATAGATTTAAATACTCTATGTTCTAAAAGACATCTTGCGCCATATTGGAGATTTTATTCTGACATTCGATTACTATCCCCAAAAATCTTATGTTTTTTCTGTCGTTGTATCTGTCAGATTACATTACATGACGTAATTTCATATTTATTTATTTTATACAGCAATATTTCGGAAAAAGATAATATTTAAGAGGCTACTTCAGCCAAGAAAAGAAAGGAAAGCGCTAATGTATTAAATCTATGGGGGTGTTATTTTCAAATTTCTCGCTTTGATTTTAATATTTTTGAATAATTTTTTTATGAATAGGATAGCTGATGACTATATACAACTGATCTAGTTTTTACTTTTTCAATTTCGGTTGTAGATTTTTTTTTTTTTTTTTTTTTTTTTTTTTTTTTCAATTTCAAAAACGGTTCCAATAGGTTCTGAAAGTGAAAGATTTTTTTTTTCCGAATCCAAGATCGAAAAAGTGAAAACTTGCTCGGTTGTATGTTGTCCTCAGTTATCCTTTGCAAAAAAAGCATTCAAAAATATTAAAAATTTATTTTTTATTGACTTTAATCATAAAAATAAATTGGGGTCTCTAAAGACAGCATTGTTGCCAGAAAGAAAGTCACTGTATATTACAACTACAAGGATAGTAATCGAGTATTAAAAATCAATGCATAGTCTCACTCTACATTCCTGACCTTATTAGAAAAGTTTGTGAAAAAAAAAATCAATTACTAAATTTTTATTCCCGAGTTTCCTTGAATATCCGCAAAACGAGATCAATTATGAGATATTCTTTAAAAAGTAGTAATTGCTAAAAAAAGACATATAATGTAACATAAATTTCCGCAAGATCTCAAAAGTATTTTGGATTTGTTTCTGAATATTTTTGTGGAATCCATTAACGAAAAAAAAAAAAAAACTGAAATTGTGTTTATTTTAAATTTAAATACCCACTTCCTTTGATCACATTTCTTCCCTTTATACCTTTTTTACGTATCTAGTTTTTCCCCAATTTGCATCATTTTTCAATTATATCTTGCTTATAATTTTTTTTCTCTTGCTTTATGGGAAACATATATAAGAGTTTATTTGAACTAAATAAATGATATTTTGTATATATATATATATATATATATATATATTCATGGTACATATTTACCAGAACCACTTACACCTTCTTCTCCGTTATTGCCTGTATATACTTCTTGATGGTAAGAAATTTTATTGCTTTTAATATTACATTGACTGTGTAACATAAACACATTTTTAATTATAAATTAGTATTTCCCAATTCGTAGTATTTTAATATATTTCTTGTTTCTTTAATACAAAATATTTATTTCACGAACCATTATGCGCTATGCCATAAAAAATATCTCGTCCATGATTGAAACTTGAATGTACAATTATTTAAACAATTTCAGATTTACATGTTAGCGAAATTGAAAGAAATTTATTAGTGCCAATAGATGCATTTCTCTTATACAATTTACTTCAAAGTTTGTTAAATAACTGATTTAAAATTTTGATCAACGTTTCTTTAGATATTAGAAGTTGTTTAAAATAAAAATATATCAAAGTTAAAAGTAAATTTCCAGAAGATATCAAAAACATATTTCCGACTCTTTTAAATGCGTCTATTTAGAAATAAAATACGAATATTGTATTTTTTTACAAAATAAGCCATTTTCAAAAACATATTTCTGGTATTTTTAATGGTATTTTTTGTTATTTCCCTCATGAAGACATCTTAAACCATTACCCGCTGGTGTTGCGTTCACGCAACAATAAAATTAAATGTCCATGCTTAAATTTACTATGATGCCACCACTATTTTTAAATTAAAAAAAATTGCCTTATTTAACAAGAGACACTTTGATCATTAAATAAAACGAAGATTTTCTTTCAAAATTTGCGGTGGCAAACGTTTTTCTCCAAAAAAAGTTGAAGATCTCCATGTTATAGTTTTGGCGGCTAACGGGTTAAAGGTTTTATTGAAATCAAACATTTTTTGCTTTGTACAAAATTTTTGTTTGAATTCATACTGATTACAAAAATAATGGCTGGATGTTTTATATTTATAATAAAAATTTTGGTTAAAACATTGAATATTCTAATAAATATGGCAATCACAATAACAATGCTATTTTCTATTCGTGCAACTAAGTCGTTGCTTCTGTTTTCTTGGGCATGTCATTTTGTAAAGACATAATCAATAGTCACAAGATTAACAAAGAAATAACAAAATTATTTAAAAATTCAAAACGGAAAAGCATTAAAGCAAGATAATTTAGTAAGATAACTGTAACTAATTCCGATAATAAACTAAACTAATGAGTGAGGGGGGGCGACTTCGCATATCAGCTTTCTCAACTACAAAACAAACTGTGAGTTGATTTTTTTATAATAATTGAATTCTTTTAGAATGTCATATATTAATCGTATGATTAATTTGTACTACTAATTTATTACTGAAAATAAAACATATTAAATTATTGTAATTTAACTTACACAAAAAATAATGTAGACGTCAAAAAAATTAAATATATATATACTCTAAAACATAAATAAAATAAGCTTATAAATGTAAAATGATTTTCATTTATTTTCAACTTTCTTACTGAGGCATCTTCAATTACTGATTTATTTCGTCTCCTTCTCGCTAGTGATTGCTTTCTAAATTTTCTCTGTCACTTTTTCCATATTTCTAAAATGCGTCGCCATCTATTGTCAATTGTTGCGTGAATCATATTATTACATATTTCAGATTTCTTTTTGATTATTTCAATGGCTTCTTTTATTAATGCGTAATCAAGCAGGACGGTCGTTCTGCCAAGCCAAGCTGAAAAAAATGCTAACCCTGCCAAACAAACAAACGCCAAGAATAAGGCAAGACACCGTAACTGCTTATTATACTGATGACAACTTCTTTAATGCGTAATCAAGCAGGACGGTCGTTCTGCCAAGCCAAGCTGAAAAAAATGCTAACCCTGCCAAACAAACAAACGCCAAGAATAAGGCAAGACACCGTAACTGCTTATTATACTGATGACAACTTCTCCATGTTAAATGAACGAAATATGCCAGCGTAAAATTTCCCATATCAAAAGAAGCAATCATCGCAGAAAAATAAAACCAACACTAGAAGGACCTAATAAAGAAGATCGTCAATTTGAGATCAAATGCATCCTCATAAATTAATTATAAACAGAGATATAGATTTTTTAAAATAACGTCGAGATACTGAAAATGACAGATTTATTTTCTTCGTCACAACTTATGTTTCAATCGAGGTAGAGACTTAAATAACGGACAGAAAAAAGTAAGGATTGAATTTTTGGAGAGATATCTACTCAATCTACGTGCTTTTATAAAATTCAGCTTTAAAAACATTAATTTTCTATTCATAATTAGCGAAAAACTGTTAATTAGTTCTAAAGTTTACAAATTATGCCAAATAGCGATAAACCCGCCAAAATATTTTAGAAATCTTATACTTTTCTTTCATATTATCCTTTGGCATTGATTTCATCGAAGATAACTATGGCTGAGATTCAGATAGATTTTTCGCTGTTAGCGAAATGAGTTTGACCAATCAGAAGCCTGCATGTTTGAGAATATTTGCTGTTTGTGGATCCCGGCCTATGTTATGAAAGTTTTGAGTCATTTTGTTTAGTGCCGTGGATGAAGTGCAATGTTTGTAGAAATGTAGGTTAGGATCCAGATAGATTTTTCACTGTTAGCGAAACGAGAATCGCCAATCAATAGCCTGCATTTCTGCAAACAGCGAAAAGTTCACAAAAATGCAGGCTTCTGATTGATGAATCTAGTTTCTCTGACAGACAAAAATCTATCTAGATTGCGCACAATGGAGGATATTCCAAATATGGGTGCAAGGCTGAAAAAGTCACGTGATACCGGTAATTTATCCAAGGAACTTCTGTCTGATAAGAAGGGAAGATACTACTACTTTGCCTCATGAGCCGTTTCATTGGCTAGCGGGGATTTACATTACACGTCTACGGAGCCTTCCCTTCTTTACGATAGAAGTTTTTACCTTGACCACGTGATCAAAATGTAGATGGAATATCCTCCATTATGTTGAACACAATTTTGCATTTCCACCTCCAGGTAGGGTATTAATTGTCATAACAACAATACATATTCGAAACTATTTAAGGCACTGATTCTGAACTCCTTTGTTATACCTTTCAATATTAAAGAAGTTGTTGTTTCCATAGTAACAGTACTTTTATGTATTGCTTTCTCTAAAACACAAATATAGAAATTTAACAAAGAGCGCTCAGAATCAACACCATAAATGAGAGCCTTCATTAAGAGTGGTGATATATGCACAGGAAGCATGCTCATTTCAAGTTTTTGCCGACAGTATGGCTACAGCGTCTAGAATACCTTGTGTGGAAATATGCTATCTAAACAACGCTAAAAATTTGTATCCCTTAAATGTGCGACGATACTGCTAAAATCCCAAGTATCGATCACAGCGACATCTGCGGGATTAGGTATTGCATTGTATAGACTAGCAATATTTTGCAGTTTGAGAAAATATCCTGCAGATGTCGCTGTGATCTGTATATTTCAGCAGCATCATTGCACAGTTAAGGGATACAATATTTTAGCACTTTTTAAAGTATTACAGGGATAACCAATTTCCACATATATACAGCGCCTAGAAGATACAGTGTGGAAAACGGCTACAAAATAGTGCTAAAAAATTGAATCCCATAAATGTACAACGATGCTGAATAACAAGATGTCGATAGTAGCGCCATCGTAGTGATTTAAAAACGATAGTCATTCTAAAAGCGACTCTTTAACATATTTCACGTCATTCCTTAACTAAATTAGCTTATAACAGACCAAAATATCTTATATTTATAGTTTCCGATATTTAACATTCTATAATTTTTGAAAACTCAGTGTTTATATTGAAAAGAGTTACGAGATGGCGCTCGTATCAGCATATTGCCGCTGAGCATTGTTAGAGATTTATGGGATACAAGTTTTTAGCACTTTTTAAAGCATTATAGGAATAGCCGTTTTCCACACTGTATCTTCTAGGCGCTGTACTATAGCTCCGTTATAGGCCTAGATTATATGTTGTAGAAATCGACTATCCCAGCAATTCTTAAAAAAGCGCGGAAATAGTGAATCCCTTAAATGTACAACGATGTTGAATTCCAAATAGTCATTTACAGCGACATCTGCGGGATATTTTTTAAAGAAGAAAGAGACACGTGTAATGCACCGCTATAGCGTCTAGAATACATACTGTGGAATTTTGCTATCCAAGCAGCGCTAAAATTTTCTATCCCTTAAATGTGCACTGACGCTGAAATTCAGGGAGCTGATCGCAGCGACATCTGTGATAAACTTTCAAAGTAAACATCGTATTATTACAGCGGGCTTGACGCCAAGCACACAGGTCAGATGTATGTTAATAAAATGTAAAAAAAAAAAAAAAACGCTGCAGCGTCTAGACCAAATTATAGCGCCTAGAATATATAGCGTAGAAATTGGCTATCCCTGTAATACTTAAAAAAGTGGTAAAATATTGTATCCTTAAATGTGCAACGATGCCTCTGAAATATACAAATCGCAGCGACATCTGCAGGATATTTTCTATAACTGAAAGATATTGCTAGTCTATACAATGTAATACGAAAATCCCGCAGATTTCGCTGCGATCGACACTTGGAATTTTAGCAGTATCGTCGATCATTTAGGGGATACAAATTTTTACCGTTGTTTAATAAAATATTTCCACACTAGGTATTTTAGACGCTGTTACCAAATTGTCATGAAGTTTTAGGAAATATCCTGCAGATATCGCTGTGATCGACTCATTGGATTTCAGCATCATTTGAAATTTAAGAGATCCAATATATTAGCACTTTTTAAAGTATTACTGGGATAGCCGATTTCCAAACTATATTTTCTAGGCGCTGTAGCACCGCGGTAGCCTGTCTTTTCTTTTACCTCTGAGTAGATATAGATGAAGTCATTTGTAGCTGTTCCTAAACTGTGGCCAACAACATATAAGGCCAGTTCATAACGTCACACGGAGTTGATTATCTGTACACGGCAATGGACACAAAAAAAATCGGTTCGCAGCTTTGTACTAATCATCGTGTAAAGATGATCCAACTCTGAGACTAACGAAAAAGACAGGCTACCGCGGTGGGTCCGATTCTTCTTTTTTTACAGACCGCTGGAGTCACGTGATGCTCGAATCCACCAAAGAAGGTGCGTGAAAAGAGCATCACGTGACTCCAGCGGTTTGTAAAAAAAGAAGAATCGGAACCACCGCGGTAGCCTGTCTTTTTCGTTAGCCTCGATCCAACTGCGTGTGACTTTTAAACATCATGAACTGGCCTATTATGTCATTGGTCGCACTAACACCCTCCCTCCTGCGTCCACCGTATATAGCGGCATCTTGTACTGGAGACTGCTAAATGGGCTGCTATCGGTCAAAATCAAGAGAGAAAAGGGCAGAAGAGAGGGAAATAACTCGTTTTTTTTTTGGTAACTAGTTTTTCACACGGGGAGATTGACATGTCTGTTCCTCTCCTTTCATAACTTCATGGTGGTGAAATACGCCAAAGCATCCTAAATATCTGAGAAAGTCTTGACTCGCGTCACGAAAACATCACACAAAGCAGGCAAAGCAAATAAACAAAATCATTCATCGGCTCGTGAATATGAACGAGCCAATGAATGATTTTTCTTCTATGTTTTGCCTGCTTTGTGTGACGTTTTTCTGACACGTGTCAAGGCTTTCTCCAATATTTAAAGGGCGTTGAATAGACCGGGATCAAGATAGATATTTCGCTATTAGCGGGATGGGATTGATCAATCAGACGGCTGCATTTTTCCGAACTTTTTGATGTTTGCAGTAAACACCGAAAAGCCTGCAAGGATAAAGGCTACCGATTGGTCAATGTAATTTTACTAACAGAGAAAAATTTATCTGGATCCCGGACATTAACTTTGGTTGGTTAAAACAATTTTGAATAAAATCAAATCAGGAAGCCAATGTTTGTTAACTTTTCTGGTTAGTTTAATTGAAATCTTCCTCGTCTATTACTGAAAACTGAGTTACCGTACTTTGAACAAAAAATTGAATATGAGTACACGACTTGTGCATATGTCACCACTCTAACACAGTGTTGCCAGATGGGCTACTTTTTTTAACTCAGATACTTGATTGGCACCACTTTTTTGAAATTGTAAAATGTGCCTTATTTAATGACATATTAATTAAGGCGAAAACAATGGGAATTTTACCGTTTATAATAAGTGCTGGCAATCAAGAAATCTGAATTAAAAAAAAGTAGCCCACTGGCAACACTGCTCTAACATATAAATGTTCTGTGTTATGACTATGATTCTAAGTGCAGTTGGTTAAATTTGAGTATCTGGGCATTAGAGAAAGCAATAGTGGCCCACTGTGGCTGAGTGGATAAGACACAATGCCGCTAATCGCTTGAGAGCGTAGGTGTAAGCAGATTCGAATCCCGCCGTGATCCGCATGTGATATGATGTATGTGTTCAATAAATCAAACAAACAAACAAGCAAGCAATAGTGAAATGTACAGTTGGCATGGAAACAACGATTTCTTTAATTCGTATAAAAAATTAATGAATAGTAGTAAATGACTCAAGTTTAAAATGTAGGCAAATGGTCTGGAAATATCAATGGCTCCCATCTAGTATTTCACAAAATTAATTTAATAGATTCACATGATGTATAACTTGATGCAACTCTTAACTAATGAAAATTCTGAAACAAGACTTATGTAGGTAGATCTTTTGAATGAATAATTCAGAATTCTGAGAACAAAACGAAGTTCTTAAGGCTCTTCCTCACACCCCCTCAAAAAAAGGAATACGATAGAAAGATATAAGAATTTGGATAGCTTCAATATGTCTGTGATCTTTTGTCAGAGTTCAGAAAAAGAGTCTGGGCATAAAAAAAAAACAAATTTAACGAACGATAAGACTATAGATTTCAGGCAATTTTTAACTGAAAAATATTTAATTCTAATGTATATGCGGCTTTAATAATAGACTATTAAAGATAATCAATTTAGGGGAAATTTTATAGTACATTAATATCCTCACATTTATGCAAATAGGTATGGATAAACAGACTTGAGTAAAATTACATATTTATTCTTTCTTCTCTATAACAGATCTAAATGAAAATGAAGTTATATGTACAGCTTATATCTTTAAATTTTTAG
This sequence comes from Maratus speciosus, assembly GCA_963932465.1. Taxonomy (NCBI): domain Eukaryota; kingdom Metazoa; phylum Arthropoda; class Arachnida; order Araneae; family Salticidae; genus Maratus; species Maratus speciosus. Next base: position 86,985,856 of record OZ010790.1, read on the forward strand.
ATATTTTTTATCAAAAATGTTCCTTTATTATGTCTAGAATTGCTAGATTTACAGATCTTCGATTCTTTAGATGCCTGCGGGTTTTCATTCTCGGATTAACCGTAGGTATTTGTAAAGGTAAATTTATTTTGCAAAACCGTCAGCAAAAAAAGTTAGAAAAAACAATTAACTGACAGACTAACTGTAAATATATATTTTATTTCGACTCTGTTTTTTACTAAATTTTCATCTTTCGTAGAAAATTTTAAGGAGATATAAATTGAGAAAGACATACTTTGAAAGAAGAAATTGACTTTCCTTACTTTTAAATTATTAATCACTATAAAAAATGAATGATAGGTAAACAAAATGTATAATATTGTGTTTGCTCCCTGTTTATAAAGGCTATACAAGGACTAATTTTAATTTGAGCTAGTAGAATTATTTCAGTTATATATCATTTGTTTTAAAAAAAAAGAACTGATATCTACTAAAAAACAACTTTCCAAAAGTAAAAAATAAGCCAAGCAAAAAGAAAAGAAAAGAAAAGAAAAAGGGTGAAAGTTGTGGCTAAAAAATAGTGTGATATCGAATTTCCAAGCTTATATTGCGGTACTTATTTAACATTTCTTGATAAAATTTTACCATATGTAAGTCGAGTACCTAAGTATGCGTTGATAGAAAGCCTTTTCTCCTTTACTAAATACATCATAACGTGTTTCTGAAAATTAATTTTTTTTTAAATTATGCATGATGGGCTTGGCGGCCATCTTTCCATATTTTACACAAATTTCTAAGCGCTCAAGCTCGTAACATATTTGCATTATTAAGAATTTCGAACTTATAGTTTTAGCTACAGACAGATAAATTAAGAAAGTTTTTTATTTTGAAAAAACAAATTGATTTTTACTGCTTTAACTAATTAATTAACCCCCCCTCCGAAAAAAGAGAATCATAAGATGAAATCTGAAGTTACTTCAGCTTTATTTTTAGACACAAATTTTTAGGCACTCATTTCCATAAATTAAAAGAATAAAATGTTTGCTTTAGTAACAATTTCGAACTTCCAATCTTAACAATGAACTTGTGTGCTTAGAAATTTGTGTAATATATGGAAAGATGGCCGCCAAGCCCATCATGCATAATTTAAAAAAAAATTAATTTTCAGAAACACGTTATGATGTATTTAGTAAAGGAGAAAAGGCTTTCTATCAACGCATACTTAGGTACTCGACTTACATATGGTAAATTTTTATAAAAAAATGTTAAATAAGTACCGCAATATAAGCTTGGAAATTTGATATCACACTATTTTTTAGCCACAACTTTCACCCTTTTTCTTTTCTTTTCTTTTCTTTTTGCTTGGCTTATTTTTTACTTTTGAAAAGTTGTTTTTTAGTAGATTTAAACTACTGCAGTATGATAATTTTTCGACATTTTTAAAATATCTTGTGTTGGGGTATTTATTATTTATTCTTGGCATTGCAGTAGAGGATTTTTTCAGTTGTACACCTAGTTTATGTTCTTTTATTCTATCTTAAAGTTTCCTTTTTGTCATTCCTACATATAGTCCAGACAATAGAGACCGTATAGGGGCTCTACCTAACAAAGTACATGGTAGTTCTGAAAAAAGGCTTACTATATGTTTTTTGTGTCGCTGAATCCGAATTTTTAACTTGCCACCAAAATTTCCACCGGCAACCTCCCCAAAGTTTGATAAAATGACCCCCCCCCTCAAAAAAAAAGGTTTTTATTAAAAAAAGTTAACTTTTTTTATTGTTTTAGGGAAAAAGTATCAAGAAATTCAGAAAGTGGACAAAATTTGCAAGAAATGAGATAGATGACATTATGACGTAGAATGAATGTGGAGGGGGGATCTGCCTCGGAACATGCGCCGCAGTGCTGCGTGGACTAAGTTGCGTAATTCCACATAACAACTTACATCGTATACATTCGCCCTCCCGTCTCCCCTCCGAACTTTCCCTATAACATTTACTTGAAGTTTTTGTAGCCAAATTTTTAACTTCCCCCCAAAATTATCCTTCCCCGCAACCCCCCAAAATAGTTGTTTTTAAATAAAATTTTTTATTGTTTTAGGGGGGAAGTATGTCAAAATTCAGAAAGTAGACAAAATTTGGAACAAACAGGATATATGACATTATGACGTAATATGAACGGGGAGGGGGAGGGTTGCCTCTGAATATGCACTGCGGCGCTACGTGTACTAAGTTATGCAAGTTCAGACAACTTAGGTGATTTTACCAGGCAAAATTAATGCTAGTTCTGGATTTCGACTCACTTTATGTTTTTTGGGTCTCTGAAGCTGAATTTGTAACTTTCACCAAAAATTTAACCGGCAACCCCCTCCCCCCCCCCAAAAAAAAAATGATTTTTTGAAAAAAAATTGTTTTTGGGAACAGCGCGCGGAGAATGTTCTGAGGCAGCCCCCCTCTCTCCGTTTATCTTACATGATAATGTCATATATCCTATTTGTTGCAAATTTTATCTACTTTCTGAATTTCTACATACTTTAGCCTAAAACAATAAAAATACTGTTTTTTTTTTTAAATTTAAAAACAACTATATTGGGTGGTTGCGGGGGCAGGGGATTTTGGTGGCACGTTAAACATTCGGATTCAGCGACCCAAAAAACTTAAATTATACCTTATAGCGAAAGTTCGGAGTGGAGACGGGAGGGCGAATGTAAACGATGTGATTGGTTAAGTGGAATTGCGCAACTTAGTACGCAGCATCGCGGTGCGCGGTGCATGTACCAAGACAGACCGCCCCTTCCCCATTCATCCTACGTCATATTGTCATATATCTTATTTGTTGCAAATTTTGTCAACTTTCTGAATTTCTAGATACTTTTCTCTAAAACAATAAAAATACTGTTTTTTTATATAAAATATTTTTTGGGGGCATTTTACCAAAATTTAGGGGGGGGGGGGGGGTTGTCGAGGAAATTTTGGTAGGAATTTACAAATTCGGAATCAGCGACCCAAACACATAAAGTAAGCCGATTTCCAGATATGCCATTAATTTTACCAGGTAAAATACCCTGTTGCCTGGACTAATATGAGATATCTTTAAATTAATCAGAACAGGCACGGAGAAAATTTCATACTTATAGACTCAACGTACTTTGTAACGATTAACTGCTAGGGAAAGGCCAAATATTCACTGTTAAAATATGTTTTGCCAAGGCGCTCACTGACACTTTTTTTTCCCTCTTGCCTGAAGTGTAACTTTACTTTTCGAAAGCACTCCGTAAATAGGTTTTAAAATTCCGTATTCGAATATTGAAAATCATTGTTCTGTATGGAATAATAATAAAAAAATCCTATAAATATAAAAAGAAATTTCTACGAATACAGTTGGATAAAACAGATGGTAATGGTGGTCTGCGGAATTTCGTAAAGGAACAACTAAATTTGGGCAGTTTAAAAACGAATATATGTCATGCGCAGTAAAAACCGATTTAAAATTTTAGATTTGGATAATCCACACGTATGGTAAGTGGTGGAAAAGAGGGTTAACGAATTGTATATAAAATTTGTAAAGCAAACAGTATTTTTTACCAGGTTCTTAGGGACAATAAATGATTGACCAGAAATAATTATAAAAAAAGAACACGTATTAAAGTAATGAAATATATTGAAATAATATTAAATATTAAAAGAAAAAAACTAATTTTACAAACAGTTCATTTGATTGCACCCAAATGTCGATCCTTTTTTTGACTTGTAGAAATCTAGCGCGATCATTTCTGTTGGGAAATAATTTTAACCAAAAACAAAATCGCTTCGATCCCAGATTCAAATAACAAATTTGACTTTATTTTTTATCATTAATTTAAATTAAAATATATAATTTATTATCAGGGTTTTAAATACTCATTTCAATATTTTATTCGTCATTTATTTAATAATAAATTAACTTAAGATTTTTTAATTAAAGAATTTTTAACTCAAGGAAATTTATAACAATAAAATGAAATTTTGCAAATGCACAAGAAAAAGTGAATCTCATTGTCGTAAAACCATGTTTAAATTTAAATATTTGATAAGAATAAAAGTGCAGCTTAAGGCGGGACAAAAGAACCCCGATTATTAAATATTCAGGACAATACAGTATTTGCATATTAATTACCAGCGGTCTTTTTCACACACAAAATCTTTTTTAATAAAATATTTTCTAACACTGCAAAAAATTGTATCTCAAATATATTTTTTTATTACTTTTTTATTCGACATGACTACATATTTCAGCATATTTTTCCAAGGATTATTACTCTCCCCATACTGCTAAAATATTCAACACTATGGATTCAAGAAATGTAAAAATTAGAAAGTAAGAGAAAAATGTTTTAAACAGATTATTGAGTGTTTAAGGTTTGGAATTTTAATGAAAATTTAATGGTTCGCGCAAACAAAATTAACTTCACAAATATAAAGTGTATATATATATTTTGAACGAACGACTATTATATCTTTTGATACAAAAAACTGTTTCAAAATTATATAATGATTTTAAATTTAAAATAATAATAATAATAATAATAATAATAATAAATAAATAAATAAATATAATATATTATAATATAATATAATATATACTCTCGGATGAGCCAATCCAAATTTATCAACTTATTCTATTGTATTAATAACTTTGCTACTGATCTCTATGATATACAGACATTTCTTTATTAGGGTTTCGTTCATCTGGCGAAACCCTATTCATCTCACTCGTCTGTCTATCTGTCTGTCTGTCCATTTGTCACAGAGACCGTTCTCAGAAACTATATATGTTGGAGAATTGAAATTTTGCATAGTTATCGCTAACCTATTGCGATCATACGAAAAATTATAAAAATTTCAAAAACTCTTATGTTATTTTCCTCTCCGGGCTCTAACTTGTGTATTTTAAGAAATTTCTCTAACTTATCCCCTAATTAAGGTGGACCCCTGAAATTTTGCATAAGGTAAAGAAAGTGCCCTAAATTCGTCCTCCTTTACTTCTCCATTTCTGCGAAAATGGCGCCCTTTATCACGCAAGGCACAAGGGAACAGAAGTTAAAAGGGGTCAGTAGTATAAAGGCTCGTTCGCCAAGACGCACACATATATTAAAGACACCGAATTTTCTATTTTAAAAACACCTGAATTCTTATTACGTCGTTTGTAGAACGTTACTTACTGTACTGTAAATATTTATTTCTTATTCATTGCACGAATTTTACGTAGATAAGATATTGACAGTAGCATACAGTGAGTTTTAGGAAGCCCACTTCATCGTAAGAAGAACTGAAGCTCCGCCATATTGGGAAATGGCATGATCCCAATTTCGTCCCCCTTGTAGTTCTTATTTTCATCCCGAGGACCCTGTTAGGAATGTTTTTTCATGACAATTATTTCAAAATGAAAATAAAGTTTAATATAAAAGAAAATAAAATAATAATTATAATAAAATATAATATAATATAATAAGATGAAAAAGTTTAAAAAGTTTAAAATAAAATAAAAAACGATAATAAAGTTAAATTTAAAATAAAATAAAAATTAAACTAAAATACAATAGAAAGAAAAATGTTTAACACTAGAAAAGAGGAATTCTGCTTTTTCAGAATTTAGTGTTGCCCCCGATGAAAAAAAAAAGATATATGTATATGTAGATAGTACAAAACATATTTTAGTTTTAAGACTTAAAGCACACACTTTTATTTTACGTAAAATGACGTCATTCGCATCCGCTTAAGAATTCCACATTTGCGATCCACTCTTAAACATATACAGTAAAGCATGCATAGGATGTCACTATCGCAAAATAATGCACAAATGCAGCAAAAAGATACCGTCAGAAAGAAACTCGACAAAAAAAGCTATCTAATGATTCACAGGCCTTCATTTGTTTGTAACATTAATATAGACGATTTCAGTCGTAACGTCAGTCATGGCGATTTGGTTGGAAACTGACTCCAAAGAAACGGTTGCTATGTTGTATTTTCTATTTTCTTTGTGTATGCAGCTATATCTTATATCTATGTCTAACATCTAAGTGTTTTAATACTTGATATGTACTGGTAACATTTTCCACGATATATATTTAAAAAGAAATGGCGCACAGCAACCGTTTGTTTCGAGTCAGTTTCCAACCAAAACGTCCAGACTAACGACCCACTGAAAGCGTCTATAGATACTTAATATTAAATATAGTTTATAATAGCTCCATGTTTTAACAGAAATTATTTGTTTATATATATATATATATATTTTAAAGCACGTATTTTAATAACATTTTATTTCGGTTGTTATGAGAAAATGACAAAAAAATGATATAGTTGCTAAATTTCAACTATTGTCCCTTCATTTTCTAAATAAATTGAGTACTTGAGTTGCCAAAATTAAACAAATGGTGCTAAAAACTACAAAAAAGAAATACACTGATCAAAACAATTAAAGGATATTTGAAGTTTTATGTAAAATAAAGATATAAACGAAATTTTTTTGCCGAAAATAGAAGAAGAGAATCACAAATGCAAATTTTTCTGGTTTTCAAACTGTGGAGTATGCAAATTTTGAGTTCGACGTCTAAAACGTCGCTTCAGCGGCAGCGAATGAAATTTGACTTTCAACTAGATAAAAGAGAATGAAGACAAGGATGATCGGCATTCAGTGATTGCTTTGTTTCGATGAGTACGATGTCTCAGCGAAGTCATTTGACAGATTCAGAAGATTTGAGAATTGTTGGTAGGTTAGAAGGGGGCCAAACTCAAGCCGAAGTAGCGCAAGCCATTGGAGTGTCACAAAGTGTTATTTCCAGGATCTGGAACCGTTTTTTGGAGAGTGGATGTGCAGGCCGAAGACCAGGGCAAGGTCGTAGACGGGCAACAACGCCCAATGAAGATCGGTATTTAGCGTTAACAGCTCGGAGACACCGAACCATGAACGCTACTCTTCTCCAACAACACCCTCGCTCGGCTACAGGCACAACGATTTCAACTCAGACTGTCCGAAACCGGCTCCATGCTGTAGGTCTGTATGCTCGCCGACCGATGGTATGTGTTAGATTAACATCAAGACATCGTCGCGATCGCAGGGAGTGGGCAACCGAGCATGTCAACTGGAGGAAAAATGAATGGAGCAATATTCTGTTTTCTGACGAGTCCCGTTTTTCTGTGCATCCGGATAATAGGCGTATTTTCATCTAGAGGGACCGTGGCAGTAGGAATAATCCTGCGTTCGTGCACGAAAGTGTCAGATTTGGCGGTGGAGGAGTGTTGGTGTATGGTGGCATCTCCATTGACGGGCGCACTGACCTCTACATCATTCGAGATGGAGCTCTGACTGGTCTACTAATCATAATACTACTAATACTACTAATCTACTAATACTACTAACATAATACTACTAATCTACTAATCATAATAGTATAATAAATGATATTATAAATCTCTATCAAGATGCAATGGCTCAGAATGATCCTATTAGTTTGTTAAATAGTTTGACAAACAAATTCGTCAAAGATAAAGATTACCGCGATGCTTTACTTTTGGCGATTAAAAACATCGCCAAATAATTGTAGGCTTTATAAGGAGCTCTGTCTGGATGCGTCGTTCTTTTCGAATTGGGTTGCTGCTTTGTATGGCCTGATTAAAGCTTTCTTTGGTCAGTTTGGTCTCGACATACATGGGGGAAGTTTCATGAGTAATTACCGGTATATCCCAGCATGCAAGTCTTTAGCCTTGCAGTCTGTCTCCATTGGATGTTTTCTTTTTGTTCATGGTTTTGTTAGTAAGATTTTTCCATGGTTATTTTGTTAATTTTTCTCTGTTGTTCAAGAGTTTTGAGATTAGATGTATAGTATGTGTTTTTGGTATTATATATATATATATATATATATATATATATATATATATATATATATATATATATATATATATATATATATATATATATATATACCGGGTGTCCTAAGAAGGACTGACTGATTTTAAAATTCAATAACTTGCAAACGGTGATAGGTATTTAAAAATTTCTTGCAGGAGGGTTATGCATAAGGTCAAAAGTTTTATTACAGTGATTTTCAATTTTAGTTCGAATTACAAACAATAGATGGCGCTGTAAGCAATAGTCACTAAATACAGGCTCGATTTTTGGTCCTTTCTCTTGTTCCATGCGGAAAAAGGAGATGGAAATGTATTAAGCGGGCCACGAAGTACCAAAAATCGAGCCTGAATCTAGCGTCTATTGATCGCAGCGCCATCTAATATAACGACGTATATCTCTAATTTATCATGTGCAATATGATTGAATAATGTATTTTTGTCACAATTTATTCATTCATTATTCATTGTTCTACTTATAATTTTGTTATCGTATGTCCTGGTTTAATACATTTTATTCATATTTATTTTTGAAATTATTTCCGCTATTAATTTTGAATCTTTTTTTTATACTCAGAAAGGGAGTTAAAGAAACGTAGAATGTCTAGTATTGAATAAAAAAATCATTAATAATAGATTTAAATACTCTATGTTCTAAAAGACATCTTGCGCCATATTGGAGAATTTTATTCTGACATTCGATTACTATCCCCAAAAATCTTATGTTTTTTCTGTCGTTGTATCTGTCAGATTACATTACATGACGTAATTTCATATTTATTTATTTTATACAGCAATATTTCGGAAAAAGATAATATTTAAGAGGCTACTTCAGCCAAGAAAAGAAAGGAAAGCGCTAATGTATTAAATCTATGGGGGTGTTATTTTTAAATTTCTCGCTTTGATTTTAATATTTTTGAATGATTTTTTTATGAATAGGATAGCTGATGGCGATATACAACTGATCTAGTTTTTACTTTTTCAATTTCGGTTGTAGATTTTTTTTTTTTTTGTTTTCAATTTCAAAAACGGTTCCAACAGGTTCTGAAAGTGAAAGATTTTTTTTTCCGAATCCAAGATTGAAAAAGTAAAAACTTGCTCGGTTGTATGTTGTCCTCAGTTATCCTTTGCAAAAAAAGCATTCAAAAATATTAAAAATTTATTTTTTATTGACTTTAATCATAAAAATAAATTGGGGTCTCTAAAGACAGCATTGTTGCCGGAAAGAAAGTCACTGTATATTACAACTACAAGGATAGTAATCGAGTATTAAAAATCAATGCATAGTCTCACTCTACATTCCTGACCTTATTAGAAAAGTTTGTGAAAAAAAAAAATCAATTACTAAATTTTTATTCCCGAGTTTCCTTGAATATCCGCAAAACGAGATCAATTATGAGATATTCTTTGAAAAGTAGTAATTGCTAAAAAAAACATATAATGTAACATAAATTTCCGCAAGATCTCAAAAGTATTTTGGATTTGTTTCTGAATATTTTTGTGGAATCCATTAACGAAAAAAAAAACTGAAATTGTGTTTATTTTAAATTTAAATACCCACTTCCTTTGATCACATTTCTTCCCTTTATACCTTTTTTACGTATCTAGTTTTTCCCCAATTTGCATCATTTTTCAATTATATCTTGCATATAATTTTTTTTCTCTTGCTTTATGGGAAACATATATAAGAGTTTATTTGAACTAAATAAATGATATTTTGTATATATATATATATATATATATATATATATTCATGGTACATATTTACCAGAACCACTTACACCTTCTTCTCCGTTATTGCCTGTATATACTTCTTGATGGTAAGAAATTTTATTGCTTTTAATATTACATTGACTGTGTAACATAAACACATTTTTAATTATAAATTAGTATTTCCCAATTCGTAGTATTTTAATATATTTCTTGTTTCTTTAATACAAAATATTTATTTCACGAACCATTATGCGCTATGCCATAAAAAATATCTCGTCCATGATTGAAACTTGAATGTACAATTATTTAAACAATTTCAGATTTACATGTTAGCGAAATTGAAAGATATTTATTAGTGCCAATAGATGCATTTCTCTTATACAATTTACTTCAAAGTTTGTTAAATAACTGATTTAAAATTTTGATCAACGTTTCTTTAGATATTAGAAGTTGTTTAAAATAAAAATATATCAAAGTTAAAAGTAAATTTCCAGAAGATATCAAAAACATATTTCCGACTCTTTTAAATGCGTCTATTTAAAAATAAAATACAAATATTGTATTTTTTTACAAAATAAGCCATTTTCAAAAACATATTTCTGGTATTTTTAATGGTATTTTTTGTTATTTCCCTCATGAAGACATCTTAAACCATTACCCGCTGGTGTTGCGTTCACGCAACAATAAAAATAAATGCCCATGCTTAAATTTACTATGATGCCACCACTATTTTTAAATAAAAAAAAATTGCCTTATTTAACAAGAGACACTTTGATCATTAAATAAAACGAAGATTTTCTTTCAAAATTTGCGGTGGCAAACGTTTTTCTCCAAAAAAAGTTGAAGATCTCCATGTTATAGTTTTGGCGGCTAACGGGTTAAAGGTTTTATTGAAATCAAACATTTTTTGCTTTGTACAAAATTTTTGTTTGAATTCATACTGATTACAAAAATAATGGCTGGATGTTTTATATTTATAATAAAAATTTTGGTTAAAACATTGAATATTCTAATAAATACGGCAATCACAATAACAATGCTATTTTCTATTCGTGCAACTAAGTCGTTGCTTCTGTTTTCTTGGGCACGTCATTTTGTAAAGACATAATCAATAGTCACAAGATTAACAAAGAAATAACAAAATTATTTAAAAATTCAAAACGGAAAAGCATTAAAGCAAGATAATTTAGTAAGATAACTGTAACTAATTTCGATAATAAACTAAACTAATGAGTGAGGGGAGGCGACTTCGCATATCAGCTTTCTAAACTACAAAACAAACTGTGAGTTCATTTTTTTATAATAATTGAATTCTTTTAGAATGTCATATATTAATCGTATGATTAATTTGTATTATATTTATTTCTTATTCATTGCACGAATTTTACGTAGATAAGATATTGACAGTAGCATACAGTGAGTTTTAGGAAGCCCACTTCATCTTAAGAAGAACTGAAGCTCCGCCATATTGGGAAATGGCATGATCCCAATTTCGTCCCCCTTGTAGTTCTTATTTTCATCCCGAGGACCCTGTTAGGAATGTTTTTTCATGACAATTATTTCAAAATGAAAATAAAGTTTAATATAAAAGAAAATAAAATAATAATTATAATAAAATATAATATAATATAATAAGATGAAAAAGTTTAAAAAGTTTAAAATAAAATAAAAAACGATAATAAAGTTAAATGTAAAATAAAATAAAAATTAAACTAAAATACAATAGAAAGAAAAATGTTTAACACTAGAAAAGAGGAATTCTGCTTTTTCAGAATTTAGTGTTGCCCCCGATGAAAAAAAAAAAGATATATGTATATGTAGATAGTACAAAACATATTTTAGTTTTAAGACTTAAAGCACACACTTTTATTTTACGTAAAATGACGTCATTCGCATCCGCTTAAGAATTCCACATTTGCGATCCACTCTTAAACATCTACAGTAAAGCATGCATAGGATGTCACTATCGCAAAATAATGCACAAATGCAGCAAAAAGATACCGTCAGAAAGAAACTCGACAAAAAAAGCTATCTAATGATTCACAGGCCTTCATTTGTTTGTAACATTAATATAGACGATTTCAGTCGTAACGTCAGTCATGACGATTTGGTTGGAAACTGACTCCAAAGAAACGGTTGCTATGTTGTATTTTCTATTTTCTTTGTGTATGCAGCTATATCTTATATCTATGTCTAACATCTAAGTGTTTTAATACTTGATATGTACTGGTAACATTTTCCACGATATATATTTAAAAAGAAATGGCGCACAGCAAACGTTTGTTTCGAGTCAGTTTCCAACCAAAACGTCCAGACTAACGACCCACTGAAAGCGTCTATAGATACTTAATATTAAATATAGTTTATAATAGCTCCATGTTTTAACAGAAATTATTTGTTTATATATATATATATATTTTAAAGCACGTATTTTAATAACATTTTATTTCGGTTGTTATGAGAAAATGACAACAAAAGGATATAGTTGCTAAATTTCAACTATTGTCCCTTCATTTTCTAAATAAATTGAGTACTTGAGTTGCCAAAATTAAACAATGGTGCTAAAAACTACAAAAAAGAAATACACTGCTCAAAACAATTAAAGGATATTTGAAGTTTTATGTAAAATAAAGATATAAACGAAATTTTTTTGCCGAAAATAGAAGAAGAGAATCACAAATGCAAATTTTTCTGGTTTTCAAACTGTGGAGTATGCAAATTTTGAGTTCGACGTCTAAAACGTCGCTTCAGCGGCAGCGAATGAAATTTGACTTTCAACTGGATAAAAGAGAATGAAGACAAGGATGATCGGCATTCAGTGATTGCTTTGTTTCGATGAGTACGATGTCTCAGCGAAGTCATTTGACAGATTCAGAAGCTTTGAGAATTGTTGGTAGGTTAGAAGGGGGCCAAACTCAAGCCGAAGTAGCGCAAGCCATTGGAGTGTCACAAAGTGTCATTTCCAGGATCTGGAACCGTTTTTTGGAGAGTGGATGTGCAGGCCGAAGACCAGGGCAAGGTCGTAGACGGGCAACAACGCCCAATGAAGATCGGTATTTAGCGTTAACAGCTCGGAGACACCGAACCATGAACGCTACTCTTCTCCAACAACACCCTCGCTCGTCTACAGGCACAACGATTTCAACTCAGACTGTCCGAAACCGGCTCCATGCTGTAGGTCTGTATGCTCGCCGACCGATGGTATGTGTTAGATTAACATCAAGGCATCGTCGCGATCACAGGGAGTGGGCAACCGAGCATGTCAACTGGAGGAGAAATGAATGGAGCAATATTCTGTTTTCTGACGAGTCCCGTTTTTCTGTGCATCCGGATAATAGGCGTATTTTCATCTGGAGGGACCGTGGCAGTAGGAATAATCCTGCGTTCGTGCACGAAAGTGTCAGATTTGGCGGTGGAGGAGTGTTGGTGTATGGTGGCATCTCCATTGACGGGCGCACTGACCTCTACATCATTCGAGATGGAGCGCTGACTGGTCGCCGATATAGGGATGAGATCCTCAGACCTATTGTAGTCCCTTACGCTGCAGCAATCGGAGATAACTTCATTTTAATGGACGATAACTGCAGGCCACATCGTGCAAACCTGGTGGAGGATTTCCTTTTCGAGGAAGGAATCGTTTGAATGGAATGGCCAGCGTGTTCTCCAGACATAAATCCAATCGAGCACGTTTGGGACGCTCTAGGAAGATGAGTTTCTGGCCGCCAACAACCCCCACAAACTCTCCAAGAACTGGAAAGAGCTCTTCTGGAAGAGTGGGGCAGAATACCCCAACTCGTCATTAATAGCCTCATTGAGTCCATGCCTCAAAGGTGTTCAACGTTGCTGGCCGCCCGTGGAATCCATACCCCCTTCTGAAAATGATTTTCTTTGAAGAAAACACCTTTTCTTATTCTTTTTATCTCATATGCACAAATTGTGTTTTTTTCCTTTAGTACACAAATGCGCAATAAAATGCATTTTTTTCTGCCAAACATGTGTAATTTATTCTCATATAATCTACTATGTCTGTCGACCATGTATCAATCAGCTAAACAGTTTACCAGATACAAAATCCACCTAAAACTGCAATATCCTTTAATTGTTTTGAGCAGTTTATTTCAAAGATAAATGGAAATACAGTTTTCAAACAAATTGCATTTAAATGTACTTATTTTCCCAATACGACGGTATAAAAATTGAACATGTGCGATGCTTAGAAATTTAAAAAAAATGCTATAGAGCATTTAATCATACAATGATACACCTGCTTTGTTTATTGCAGGCTTCTGTAAGGTAACGTTATTTTTTGGAGATAAAATAAGCTGGAAGAAAGAAATAGCATACCGTACCTGGGGCTAATAAAATTCAAAACGAAAATAATCTTTTTACTTTAAAAAACTTTTAAAATACTTTTAAAAAACACTTTATTTTTAGTAAAAGAAAAAAATACTGTCTCTCTTGATCATTGCAGTTGGTGCCACGGAAGAAGTGGGATATAGCTTTGCAGAAGTGAATGGTGTTATAATCGTGTGTTTGCCTCCCCATTCAACAGCAAAACTGCTACTTCTCGGTGTCGCGTTTATGTTTCCTTTAATTTTTTTTTCTAAAGTAATAGAAAACTCGCTGTCAAACCATCCTGGTAGAAAGATTGAGAACTTACAAATCGCACAACTTTTCAATGAAGCCTACGAGTGTGCCTGAGCAACCATCATCAAACGGTCAAGTTGTTGTTGCCATCAGTCCTAAAGAGATCAGGGAAGTGCCAGTGATCAGATCACCAACTTCTGCCCGGAGAGGTTCAGCAATATTGAGAACTGGATCTCCACATAAAAACAAAATGAAATATTCCCATGTGAAGAACAAAGGCTCAGCCGAAAAAAAAAAAAAAAACTTCTGGCACCCACCATTTTCAAGGAAACGGGGAAGAATCAACCATGTTAAATTTCCAAACGTGACCTATGCAGCTACCCTGCTGTCGAAAGTAATTCTTTTGTTGACACTCCTTATTGTGATAATACAAGTGATAATGATTGCGGCAATGACGCAGAGTGCCCTATTTGCTTGAAGCGTTTTTCTTGTGATAAACATGGTCACCAATGGGTTCACTATGAAAAACAATGGATTAAGTGCCTTCAATTCTGCACTTAGCCACACGAAATATGCTCAGGAGCCCCGCAAAAAATTACAAGATGTATATATTCATCATGTTTGGATATTTAATAGTTCGTTTTGTTATTCTTCCACTGATAATACTGATAAACAAGAAATGTTTTTTTTGGAAAATTTTAACAGATTTAAATAACCATACCATTAGGAATTTAGGAAATATTCACAAGAATGTGAAGTTGGTTTCTGTTTCAGAGATATCTTTTTCTAAATATATCTCATTATGTTATATTTTTGCCTTTTAAAGTACTTTGTTTCTACAGTCTAATGACCTTGAAAGTGAACAAATATCTTCTATTAATAGTACATCTAGGCGCCAATAAGATGTGTTCCGTCCATGGGAAAAATGCAGCACAGCAGCGCCACCTGTTGGGGGATTTACATCAAAACATAAATAGACCAATTCATACGAAGGATTATTTTAACTTTCTATACTTTTTACAGAGGAAGGAGAAACCAGAAATAGATACATATAGATAGAATAATACAAGGTTCGTACACATTTTTTAATTAAAAATGACGGATTTTTAAGGACTTTCAAGGACAAAAAAATAAGTATATAATGATCTACAAATTAAATAAACTAATAAATTATAATATACATTTCTTAATAAAGGGTTTCACTTATGTAAATACAAGTTTTGAACATTCTAATGGCATTATTTCAATGGGGATTTCAACGCGTGGAAGTAGAAATTTAGAAAATTTAAAATAACAAATACAGCAGACGAAAACATAGTCGGATGTACCAATCCTAAAACTTTCATCCATTTCATACATGTTAATTCTACAAAATTCACTATCAGAGAGCCAGCATTAAATGAAAACCTATGCCCATTACAAGGATTCTAAAGATATGAAATTCCGTGCATTATTTCTTGAGATATGACTATTGCTAAACTAGTGTAAATCCTGCGAAATGGAGCATAGAAGTGCCATCTTTTAGAAGATTTACACTAAAATCTAATTAGCAACAAGTTGTTTTAATACTCACTGAATCTGAAGTTTGATGAAAATCAGTGCATTAGTTTTTGAGATAGAGCTATTGCAAAAATCGGGAAAATCCACACAGCAACGCCTCTATTGGGTGATTAACACCAAAACCTTATCATGAACAACTTGTGTCAACGTCTAACTGAATCTGAAGTTTTACGAAAATTTGGACATTTGTTCTTGATATAGAGCTATTGCGGAAATCATGAAAAATTCAGCATAGCAGCATCACCTGTTTGGCGATTTACACCAAAACATAATCAGCCACTACATTTATCAAGGTATACATAAATCTGAAGTTGATGGTTTTCATTCAGGGACGTTGCGCATAATTTCTTAGGGAATACTAAAGCTACAAATTACAAGTGTATAGTTCAAAATATGATAAACAATTTAAAAAACTAAATTGTCACATGTCATTAAAGCTTTATTTCTTGCACTCTAACATCGACTTTTTTAAAGATAATAGGGAACAATTAGCGACGAGCATGGTGAACGATTTCCCCAACATATTTCTGCTATAGAGTCTCATTGTCGATTGCAATGGAATACAGCAATGCTTTCCGATTACTGTTTTTACACCATGAGGGAAGATACTGAACATAAACATAAACGCAAAAATAGGTACTAATATACTCAAATTAATACACACATATCAAACAGCTGCGTGAAATGTGTGGAAAATACGAATAAACAGTGTATAAGTATACTGCTGGTACATTTAACATTTATGTATTATTATTATGCATTTTTGTACGATCTCCTATATTGTGATATAACGTAATAATATACACATCCATATCCTTCGTTTAAAAAAAAAATAAGAACCAACTAAAAATTTCTAATACCATTTCTATTTACTCAAGTGTATATATAATTGGAATATTAGCTTTAAATTAAAGAAAAAAGAAAACGAAAAGTCAATTTTTGTTTATGAGTGTACTTAGTACATCTTCTTGTGCCTTGAATTAATGTAAATTAAATTACTTACTGATTTAGAAATAAATATTGATTTAATTATAAGGTAAGCCTCGGCGAATTGAATTTTTTGAGTGCGACGAAATTGGGATCATTTTTTTTTTCTTTTGAAAAACAATTTTTCGCATTTAAAATTTTTTTGTACGATATTTGCCTATGTTTCTAGGTGCGTGAGTACTTAATCTATGTGAAATCAAAATTTGGTACGTATTCACTGAAAATTAAAACTTCCGAGTGCCTAAAAGGGACTGGGGGACGGAATACGGTTACTTACTTTACCCTACTTATAGATGAACACTTGCGATCACACGACAAATCATAAGAAATTCAAAAAGTCTTATATTACCCCTCCAGTCTCTAACATGTGTATTTTAAGAATTTTTTTTAAACTCAGCTTCTAATTAAGTTGGAGACTTGAAATTGTGCATATTTATGGAAGAATATTTGCGATCACACGAAAAATCATAACATTTTCAATAAGTCTTATATTATTTACCTTCCCGGCCTCTAACTTGTGTATTTTAAGCAATTTTTCAAACCTCTCCCTTTTTCATCAGGGGGCCACTTTTCTAACTTTTGCCAACACACCTAACGTGATATATCATTGCGCAGCCCTTTGAATACTCGTTCATACTATGCACATTAGCAGGGTTGGCGAACCTTTTTATAGCCGCGTGCCATTTTTTCCCCAAAAAATATTTTATATGACCTGGAGGTGCGAACTAATGAAAAAGTTTAATGGATAAAAAAAATCATGAATAAAAGTTGCACATTAAGAATTTTGAAACATTTGTTCGTAACATACAGTGGTGGTTAAAAGTTTTCGACCGATTAGTTTCTTTGATTTGTTTGCCAGAGCGTTTCAGCGAAGAACAAGCACAATTGGTCCAAAAGTGAGTGGTAAGTAAATGACCTCTGACCACGTGATCATTTTGATTGAATACTGAAGATACTTGATGCAAAGGGAGGAATTCAAAATTTCGCGAGTGCAAAAGTTTCCGGCTTTCGTCATTCGTTACATTATGCTATCGGTAAGGTGATTTTTTGACCAACTTTGTTAATTAATCAACGTGAATAATGTAATTGAAATTAAGAAATTAAAAATTCAACACTTATTGTTCGTAAACGAGTGGTTTGTTTGACGCCAAAGGGCCAATCCTCTCGTGAGATTGCGGCAAAGTTATCGATCGGAAAATTTACTGTAAATGTTACTTAAAAAATATATAAAGAGTGTCATGACCTTCAGGACTTGGAGGAACCGGGACTCCGGCAGACCCCGGGAAACAACTATTCGTGGGGACAGATTTATTAGGAAAAAAGCAGTTGATGACCCGCATAAAAATGCTGCCGCAATTCTCCTTGATTTACGGTGTTAAAATATTGTCGAAATAAGTCGGTCTATCCTTTCAAGACGCTTACATGACGTAGGACTTTATGGAGGAGTCGGTGATAAAAAATCTTTCATAAGTAAAAAAAAAGTCTGATTGCCCGACTGGCGTTTGCCAAGGAACACAAAGACTGGTCAAACGTAAACTAAAAAAAATACTATTTTCCGATTAATTGAAGCTCAACCTTTTTGAGAATGGTAGCAGACACTACGTCCGACGACCTAAAAACAAAAGATAAATTAGGATATATTATTCCTACAATGAAGCATGGCGGAGGACACATTATGCTGTGGGGAGCATTTTCTGGAAAATGTATGGGTCCGTTAGTTGAAATTCGCTGCAAGATGAATGGTGCAATGTATAAACCAAAATAATTTGCTACCTTATTGGAGGAAAAATTATTGTCTCAACTATTTGTTTCAGCATGATAACGACACAAATGAACGTGCAAGCTTGTCAAGCAGTGGCTTTAGCACGAAAAAATTCCGCTTTTGAAATGGGCAGCTCAATAACACGATCAGAAAACAACAGAAAATCTTTGGAACGAACTTGAAAACGTCTGCGGAATTATAAATATTCCTATTTAGCAGAATGTTACCAAAAATTGCAAAATCGTGGAAAAAATTTACCATAAACGATTATCCTCTGCCCCATCTCTGCGCCGCAATACTTATTCTTAAACGTACGAAGACAAAATACTGATTGTAAATGTTGTTGATCACTGTAACTTTCTGTTACAACACCATTTTTTTCAAAACTTTCCAAGATGGCCAGAAACTTTTGAGAACATGCGTTTTCTTATGCAATTAATTTTCTCAATTAAATTTATTGATATTTAGTTTTTATTCCATAAATTCGTTCCTCACTATTATGTCAATAAAGTGTATTAATATCCTTTTGCGATATCTCTTCATGTAAGTATACTCACAAATTAACCAAAACTTTTATGCTGGCCGGAAATTTTTGATCGCCACTGTACGTGTAGGTATTACACTATAATAATCGTAAAAAATAATTATATTTTAGAAATTATTTAAAAAAATATGTGATTAATTTTGTTATTGGATCTTGGATGAAAAATATTAATAAGGTTTATACTTAGTTATGTAATTTCAATTGAATGCTAACTGAACTAGATTTATCTGACAGATGATTTTTATATGATTTTTATTGGTTTTTCGCATAATTGATTGGCAAAAATAATAAATTTGTAGACATAAATTGAAGAAAAAATTATTAAAAGGGAAAAGGCATTTTCTTTAAATACCTTTGACATTAATTTCTAAGTTGCTACAATTTTAACATTGGTATTTTTACAAATGCGATAATTTACGGAATTTTCAAAAACCGCGATGAAAATTCTTTTAATTTCCAATTAATCGAGTTTAGACAAGATCAGATATTCTTTAGTAATCATATTTTCATCATAAGTTCGTGTTGTTTGTGCAATATCACCGTATAGTGATTTAGAGCCACAAGGAACACCGTGCCAAAATTATTCTTACGCGTGCCACTTTTGGCACGCGTGCCATAGGTTCGCCGTCCATAAGCTATAGCCTTATATATTTTAATTATACTTTTTACAGCCAAGGGTGCTTACCTATCTCGGGTGCTATGGGCAGGAACCCATCGACTAATCTCGGATCGGGAACTAAATGCGGAACTAACTACCTAACTATGTATAGTGTGTAAAACGGAGCTTCGTTCGGATAAGGGTATATTTAGAACAGGGTACGCCTTTTGGTTACAAAATGTGGAACTAACAGATTTTGCAAAAGGTTAAAGAGTTTTGAAAGTAATATTAAAAGAAACCCTCTGTGCGATCTCTGATCACACTTACCCACTTTTTTTTTCTTTCTCTATTCTTAAAATTTTATTACAGTATATTTATAATACTACGGTTTGACTAACGTTTATGGTTCCTGTAAGATGTATAATACAAATATTCATCAACAAAGTGTTAAGTTGCACTGTATCTAGCAATCCCATCAAAGCAACACCTGTTAAACATATGTATTTGTAATGAAAACTAATAACGAAAATAATAAGTGATTTTAGTAAAAGCTACAGGTGTAGAGACTCGTTGTCTTTAATTCTTTTTTCGTAAGATCTTGTGAAATTTACGGGGTAAACTCTTACTAATCCTGTTTTTAATTTAAAATTTCACTTTAGCTGCTGTACTGGAGTTGTAGACCGGGTTCTTAAAATTGCACAAAAAACTCCAATTAATAGTTTTACTGGAAACATGAAATTTTATTTAAAGACATTTAAGTTATGGTGAATCATGCAAATAAATTGATACACAGTAAAATGGGAAAGAGAGCCCGTAGACAGAATGCGCTTGAAGCGCAATTTTCAATTACATGCTTCAGATATGGTGGTCAGCGGAGAAAAGGCAGTTTCGCTAGCAATCAGATATATTGGCGGTATACAATATCGCCAATTTACAAACTTACTGACGCCAGAATGGATAGATACAAAGCATTGGTGAGAGATTCAGCAGAAGATAATGTGGCAGCCCCCAACACAGCACAACTTACCGGTATGTAATGCAAACCTACCGTATTTATGAAAGGGCGCCATAAGGACTGGATATGTTTACTTTAACAGCAACAAATTGTGCTTAAATGATATTGTGAAATCATTAACGAATGTATGGAAATGCAGAGAAAGAGGCATGTGCTAAAAATAAATGAAATATATTTCAAACTGCAATTCCCATAAAATACATTTATTATTTATTCTTTATTACCCGTCAAATTCTAACTGCAATTAAGAAGGCAGATAAAAAATACGACAAGCGGAAATGAAATGTTAAAAAGACAGCTGCGCTTAGATTTTGTGTATTTGATTACATTTAAATAAAGACCGTTAAGAAAAATAATAATAATGCAAGAATGGAATCTCGAATAACTGTAAAATTAAAATATAAATCATTGTACTTAAACGTATTACGTTCGTTGGGAAAAGAGAGAGAAACAAAAATAAATAAACATGTGCATAGAACTACGTATAGTTTTAAGAAAAAGAATTAACTTAATGATTTCACTTGTTCAAAGTAGATTTTGATTAACGGCGGGCTGGTAATTGATATGTTGCAGAGAACGCTGCCACATATCTCACCGGGGAAACCGACAAAAAGCTGTGACGATACGTTACAGCTTTATACTTAAGTCCAACTTCGCATAACAAAAAAAGTTTGCAACACATTAGCAAGGTAAAAAAATTCTTTAAATCTGCATCACAAACTAAAATCTGTGAAGCCGTATCTCTAACATTTATATGAAAGAACTATTTCCAGTAATATTTATATAACAAAATATGAAGTAAATACATAAACACATTTGCTTGTTATTAAAGTTATTATCAAAAATTTTCACTCATGACTGAGCGCTCTTGATAATAATAACAATATATCAATTAAATATTCCACAATATATATATATATATATATATATATATATATATATTTGCCACTTTTGATGAAGAATTGGGATCCCTTATTTTTGTTTGTGGCGATGATTTGTGGCACTGGTACCAGCTTTCTTTTTTTTTTTTGTCATGATTCAAAAGAGAAGTATTCACAATAAATATTTATAACTTCTCACAACATGATCTTACATAGATCATAATTTCATACAATGCAAGCAAATGAAAAAAAAAAAAAAAACACAAAGAATTTTGCAACCAGAGAAAAAGTCGATATATATAAAGTAAAACTTAAATATATTATATTGGACAAAAGGTTACTGATATAGGGAAGGAAAAAAAATTGTGCATGAGGCACATGACTACCAAAACAAAATAGGTGCAAAAAGCACGCCCATAAAAATTGTAGCCCTAATTCTTGTAATTATACAACTTTTGTCACAAGAATGAACTGGCAAACCAAGTAAATGTGTCTCTCATCACAGTATATCGTGAAACGTTAGGGCCACAATTTTGAACGGTTCACGACTTGATGGAATCTAATTATTAAAAAACTCAAAATTGTGATACATTTCATATATCAAATTGAAAAAAAAAAAAAAAAAAAACAGTCCATAGGTGGTGAGAGACAAATTGTTATTATCAGGTAAAGGCGACAACTGCATTCATTAAAAAAGTAAACTATTATTTAACAAATAGAGAAAATTTTCAAAGGCATCTAAGTTAGATTTAGTGAATAAAATTAAAAAAAAGAAAACTTGTGTTAAAACTACCGCTTCAAATCAAATAAATGTAGACTTTTAGAGTGATATGGATTTCTTTAAAGTTAACTCCTACCAATTATATTTAAAAAAATACTAACAAACTGTATATTATTTCGTGTAGTGTAGTGAGAGACCTTACTTGATATGCCACTTCAAGAAAGGAGTCTATAATAAAAGTGTCAAAAAAAAAAAAATGGGAAACGTTAAGAGTTAATTGCTGCAAAATGAATATGTCGTTTCCAAAACGAATATGTCGCCGATTGGCAGCGCCCACCACAGCACAACTTACCGGGATGTAATGCAAACCTACCGTATTTATGAAAGGGCGCCATAAGGACTGGATATGTTTACTTTAACAGCAGCAAATTGAGCTTAAATGATATTGTGAAAGCATTAACGAATGTATGGAAATGCAGAGAAAGAGGCATGTGCTAAAAATAAATGAAATATATTTCAAACTGCAATTCCCATGAAATACATTTATTATTTATTCTTTATTACCCGTCAAATTCTAACTGCAATTAAGAAGGCAGATAAAAAATACGACAAGAGGAAATGAAATGTTAAAAAGACAGCTGCGCTTAGATTTTGTGTATTTGATTACATTTAAATAAAGACCGTTAAGAAAAATAATAATAATGCAAGAATGGAATTTTGAATAACTAGAAAATTAAAATATAAATCATTGTACTCAAACGTGTTACGTTCGTTGGGAAAGGAGAGAAACAAAATAAATAAACATGTAGATACAACTACGTATAGTTTTAAGAAAAAGAATTAACTTAATGATTTCACGTGTTCAAAGTAGATTTTGATTAACGGGGGGCTGGAAATTGATATTTTGCAGAGAACGCTGCCACAGGTGCGTTTGTAATTATATAAATAAGAAGCACCTATAGTCGTCGTTCAGTCCGTCTGTCTGTCCGTCTGCCTGTCCATCCGCATATAACAGAGCAAAAACTACCCAACTGAATTATCTGAAATTTTAAATATATAATTGCTGTAAAATTTTGTAGAGCCATTTCAAACTTTATAAAAATCGGATGTATAGTTTAATTACAGGGACAGTCAAAAGGTTTCCGTTACATAACGGCCAAAAGGAAAAATTATTGCAGGTGCATTTTAATGATGTTACGGACTATGCACTTATGAAGTGTAAAATAATATACATTCAGTATAATATGGGGTGGAAAAATATTTATGAAACTAGTTATAGTACAAACGCACCTCATTTGTCACGTTTGACGAGCAATTTTCTACTTGTTTAAACCTTTCAATCGCCGAAGGAGTGTTTGAAATTCATCTATTCTTTCTCATGTTTTTAAATATTTAAAGATTATTTCATTTATCAGTGTTCCGTACTTAAAAAGTAATAACGGAACCATTAAAAGATCTCTCCTGTGTCTCTCTGTCCGTCTGTCACAGCCAGTTTACTCGTAAACTATAGAACATGAACAATTCAAATTGACTGAGATAATAAAGACAATTGAGCCACATATTTATAGATTATTAACCCTTCAAAAATATATTTAGGAAAAATGTAGAGGGATTAACTACATTACATGATTTAAGGGGACAAGGGACCTTAAAATATTTTTTTTTCTGTAAATTTCACCTTAAATATCATTCAAGAGTACATTATATGCATTATAGCATGCATTTATCACAATATATATATATATATATATATATATTTGAGAAAAAAAAAATGAAATTTTACGTGTCCTCTTGGAAATCTTAGAAATGCCCCCTGAGCATTTCATATCAATGAAAATCCCCAATGTTTTTTATAAAAGTTTGATTTATGTATATGTTACCGGCCAAACCCGATTTTAGGCTAAACTAGTTTATCCTAACGCCCATAGGATAAACTAGTTTTTCCTAGGCCAAACTAGTTTATCCTAACGCCCATAGGATAAACTAGTTTTTTCCTAGGCCAAACTAGTTTATCCTGACGCACGTAGGACAAACTAGTTTTTCTCATAGGTTACTCATAGGATAAACTAGTTTAGCCTGCTATTCATAGATATGAACTAGTTTATCCTAGGCCGATCTAGTTTGTCTTTGGCCAATTCAATTTGGCAAGCTTTTATTGATCCCAAAGACCTTCTCGGCGCCAACCTTCTAGTTTGTCCTAGTCCTATCTAGTTTAGCCTAGGCCAATTCAATTTGACGTGCTTTTATTGATGCCAACCAGTGTTGGACACACAAAAAAATGAACTAATGCAAACTCAAATTCAATTTTTCAAAAATGAGTCGAGTTCAGGCTCAAATTCAAAATTTTTCTCACGAGTCCGCTCAACTCAAACTCATCTATGGAAGTGAAAAAAGTTCACTTCATACTCTTTTTTTTTTTTTTTTTTTTTTTTTTTAATATAAGAGAATTTTAGCGTCCTAATTTACAAAATTTTGTGAACTAGTCTTTTGGTTATTCGATATACGGGACTGTACAGGCCCATCCAATTTCCCTTCCTGACACTCGATCCGGTCTTGTTTTGAGAAGTTCGGACCGAGATGGACCTTTGACTCAATTTTTTTCTGGCTTCAGTCGGGAGTTGACCGCATTCTTCTTGAGGTCCTAACAAGGAGAAATTTTCAGTCGGTAATATAATAAGGTACTTTAAAACCTGAGAAAAATAACCTGCCTATGACGGAATCCCGTGTTTCAATAAGAAAAAATGTTGATCTATGTAAAATGAAGATGTTAGTACTTGTGAAAAGAATATAATGCATTTACAACAGACGATGAACATGCTAATAAGGGAATCTGCCTATAACGGATTTTTCTTCTTCCCTATGCAATTCTGTCTTAGAAGATTTTATTGTATAGAATTTTAACAATTTTTAAATCTCCAAGCCATAGAACGTAGATTGACGACATTAATGATTCTTTTGTAAACTATATTCATTTTTTAATGAATCTCTATTTGTATGTAAATATCCGAATTACTACTAATACCATTAATGCTTTTACACGGAGACTTGAAAATCTGAAAAATTCTATATAGAAAAACCATCTGAGCCGGAATCACAAAGGAGAGGAAAAACTTCGATTTTGTTAAGTTCCTTTTTTAGCAGACCCATCGTCTTTAGCAAATGTATTATGTTTTTTTCAAACGTATTATAATATCTAATTTGCACCGGTTAAAAAAAAAAAAAAAAAAAAAAAAAAAAAAAAATCCGTTTGAAACAGGATTTTGTCATGCGCAGTTTCTACTAACAGGTTTTAGAGTACTGTATACCCATCCGTCAAATGTATATGTAATATTCTGTAAAGAGAATTTTATTTGCAGAATAATGGTAGCTTAAAAAATATATGTACATTTTCCGTAAAAATTGTTGACCCAAGAAAGATTTTTGCACGGGTCAGGCAGGTACGAGTCAATAATTTTCATACATGCAGTGTTGTGACCGGACGAGAATATTTCGGGACACTTCTAGAAAGAATACAGCACAGGTCCAGAAATAAGTTCGGTTCGGTCCGGCCCGTGCCTGCAGAGAAAGCATGAACCGGGCACGACCTAGAAAAGTGATGATCAGACTCATCTCGTCCTGAATTAATCAATTCTCCAAATTATTCCTCTCCTAAATTTTATGATAGCATCGCACCACATTCTTGGTGCTCCAGCACATAATTTGTCATATGGAACATATTTTGTAACTAGCGATGGCAGTGAAATGGGAAAGGTAGGGGAACTGTATTCCACTTTTCATCAAATAAAATATATCATACAGCGGTGACAGCAATACTACTTTGCACAAGGTTGATGCCGGAGTGGTAGTTGGGATCAATAAAAAGACGTCAAATTGCATTGGCTTAGGATAAACTAGAATGGCCTAGGACCAACTAGAAGGTTGGCGTCGAGGAAATCTTTGGGATCAATAAAAGCTCGCCAAAATGAATTGGCCTAGGACAAACTAGATCGGCCTAGGATAAATTAGTTCAGACCAATGAATAGCAGGCTAAACTGGTTTATCCTATGAGCATTAGGCCAAACTAGTTTGGCCTAGGAAAAACTAGTTTGTCCTATGGGCGGTAGGATAAACTAGTTTGGCCTAGGAAAAACTAGTTTATCATATGGCCGGTAGGATAAACTAGTTTGGCCTAGGAAAAACTAGTTTATCCTATGGGCGTTAGAATAAACTAGTTTGGCCTAAAATCGGGTTTGGCCGGTAACATATATAAATGAAATAGAGCATCGAATTTTATATATTTGAATTTAAAGATTAAAAAAACAATTAAAAATTTCAAAATTTTTCATTTTTTTTTTTTTTTTTTTTTTTTTTTTTTTTTTTTTTTGTAAATTTTATCTTAAATATTACTCAAAGGTACATTACATGCATTTATCACAAAAAAAAAAAAGAGAAAGAAAGTGGAATTTTACGTGCCCGTCTTAGATATCTTCGAAATGCCCCCTGCGCATTCCATATCAATGAAAATCCCCGATATTTTTCATAAACATTTTATTTATATATATAAATAAAACAGAGCATCGAATTTTATAAATTTGAATTTAAAGGTTAAAAAAAAAAAATTGAAATGTTTTCCAAAAAATTTCAAATTTTTTCCATTTTTTTTGTAAATTTCATCTTAAATATTACTCAAAGGTACATTATATGCATTATGGCATGCATTTATCACACAAAAAAATATTTTAATGAAAAAAATGGAATTTTACGCGTCGTCTTAGAAATCTTCAAAATGCCCCCTGCGCATTCCATATCAATGAAAATCCCCAACATGTTTAATAAAAGTTTTATTTATATATATAAATAAAATAGAGTATCCAATTTTATATATTTGAATTTACAGGTTAAAAAAATTGAAAAGTTTTGAAATTTTTTCGAAAAAATTTCAAAATTTTTAATTTTTTTAACTTTTAAATTCAAATATTTAAAATTAGATGCTCTATTTCATTTATATATATAAATCAATCTTTTATAAAAAATACTGGGGATTTTTAATAATATGGAATGCGCAGGGGCATTTTGAAGATTTCTAAGAATTCCATTTTTTCATTTTTTTTTTTTTTTTGATAAAGTCATGCCATAGATGCATATAATGTACCCTTGAATAATAATTAGGTGAAATTTACGAAAAATAGAAAAAAAATATTTTTAGGGATTTTAAGGTCCCTTGTCCCCTTAAAAAAATCTTTTCTTTGTATGTCGTGTGAGTTATTGTGCGAAAACTATCGTAACGCAAAACTCAAAAATACATTTATTTTAATTTTAGGTATTATATTTTCAAAGATTTCGTAAAAAATATAGTGCAAAATTTGTAACCTCCACCCCCCCCCTACTGTTTCCGAATCTACTAAAACTAACATTATAAAGAAATTGGGGGGGGGGGAGTAGAAGTTTATTTAAAACTTGTATAAAAACTAGGTCACATAGTTTTTGAGAAAATCAACTTTTTATGTTGCGCACAAATTTCGATTTGCGGACATTCAGGAAAGGGATCGAGTAGCGCTGAAGTTACTTATTGCATCAGAAGTATAAAATGATTGTTACTAATGATTTTTGAAAAAAAAAATCGTCCGTAATTAGCGGAGTTAATAAACCCTAAAAACAGGGTAGTTTTGGACATACATAAAGACACGAACGTCATACTCTAAGCGTCATCGGCTTTTAAAGGCTAGATAACAACTTCTAATGATATATCTCTGTAATACGATGCCCAGTAGTAGTATAAAATCAATAAACGCCAAACTGTTAAAAACAGACTAATTTAATTAAAATTAATCACATAATTACTGGGCATTCGCCATTAGTTTGCTTTGATTTGCTCTCTCAACACCCCAACTGTGTCTTTAAAGTTTAATTAAAAACCTATCAAGAAAATAAAGGCACGAACCTGCACAATGGCACGTGCGCCCCTTCTCAGCGCGCATAGCACAATGCCAAGTTTAAACTTTGAACAAGTGGTTTGTTTTAAGTACACTGAAAAGAAATGATTATTACTCCGCTTAATTTGTGTTTATGAAATGTCAAACGAAGTTTACAAATGCACTACTTTTATTATCATCACCAAATAAAGTTCATCTTAAACATATTAGTATAAAATTAAACAAATCTGAAATTATAGGTCAGATGCGGCAAATGATGTGCGTGAGTACTATAACTTGTTTTATAAATATTCAGATCTTGGTACAATATCTGATGTACTCTTATGCAAAAATGCAAATTTTTTATCATTATATATATTATATTCAGTAATATGGAAATAATATCACACCATCTTACAATTGACGTAACCAGAATGGCAACCAAGAATCATTAGAGAAGAATCATCAATAATCATAAATTTTCAAAATTTCAGTTATGTGCATATTTCATATAGACAAAAATAAAAATTACATAACTAAACAGTTCCAATAATTATTCTGAAAATTGCACAAGAGCATATATGACTCTGTAAAAAAAATTACAGTAACACTTCCAGAATATTCTTGTTTCGATGATTTTAAGAAAATGTGACATAAACCTTCGGCCTTAAAACACATCGATTAAAATTCATTATATAGATTGAAAAGAAATAATAATGGCATCGTATGTAACCACTTTAGAAAAATACACATACTAAAATAAAGTATAAAAGAACACATCCAAAGAAAAAAAATCTATTTATTAAATATTCATGGAAATAAAATATTTGCATATAATGTTAGCGCTGTTACCGATATAGAAATGTGTTATCAAAAATATTTTTGTTACACTGTAATGACGCGCACAACAAAAGAATTTCTTATGCATTTCTGTTCTTTTTATCTACATTGTTCTCTACATTTTGGAATAATATAATTACGATTAGTTGATTCATATATAAATACCCCTGAAAGTTGATGTTTTCAAAGTAGAAAACATATTAAAAGAGGGAAATAATTTTAACAAATCAGAAGTGGAAAAATATAACGTTTTTTCATTTTGAAAACGTTAGAAAGTTTATAAAATGAATTGAAGATACATTATTACAAATACATATATTTATTAAACAACAAAGTAACTTATTAGAATGAATGGTCTCATAAAAATAGAGTAATTTTCTGTAAAATAAACCTCGATCATGAAATGTGCTATTGATGTAGAAATTCGTTTTGCTATATATTAGGTTTACAAAAGATTTCTTATTAGTCACTGTTATTTTCATTTCTTAAGAAATCAGTTATACGTGATATTATGTACGGAAATTTGTATGTAAGAATTTAGCTGTGATTAATATAAGAATGTAAGATATATCCAAATATGTCAAATGAATGTATGCAATTATTTAAAAAGAAAAAAAAATGCAGTTAATTATCATGGAAAGAAACCTCAATTATCAATCATATTATCATGTTCACGCAACAATTGTTGCGTTATTTATGACAAAAGCTTCCAGTACAGAAAAACTTGGTGATTTTGTTAAGGAAACAGGAAATACTGCGAACACTTAGACCAAAGAGCACGGCACACGTTCGAATGACGTTCTTATATGAGCTTTGAAAGCAAAACCTCTAAACCGCTTTCGGGAGCTAATCATGGACAGAATAAATCTTGCAGACATTACCCTGTAGATTGTTGTGCTGTACACTTGGATTATTAATCATTTATGATTATTTACAATTATTACATTTCGTAAACGTGTTAATATAAGCTTTTATTTAACTTGGCCTGTGTTTCCGTTTGATTAAAATCTTGCAATCTTATTTTAACACAATTCGTGTGTGGACGATCGTACTGCGAGGGAAAAAACTTGTTACCTCGGCAACCGAGCACCTGACGTAAAAGCGTGACGTCAGCCTCTACAGGTACAATCTTAAAACTCAAAACAGTCTGAATTCGAATGTTGATAATGAACGTACGTGCATTCTTTTACTCTTTTGATTCGACGAATTAATTATGCGGTGTGATGTTAGATATTTACCTCTATTCATTTACTTCAAGTCTAGTCGAGAATAAGTCAACATTCAAAGGTGTCTAATTTAACTCACCCAATTTGGTTGATGTTATGGCCATTTTTATTCTTTGTAACTATAATTCTCATCCTTCACACCAGCATACTATGTTGTATTGAAAATTCTTATTCAAATTGAAATCGTTGTCGATGTTTAGTGTCATCTGTATAATAAAAAGTGTGTGTTTATACTGCTGCCATTCTTTTGTCAGTGCCTGCCTGAATTTCTGGGAAAATGTGGTAAGTAACGTAAATTTAACCTTCATTCTAAATTCTAGTAATGACAACTCGCAGTTTTTGTTTTAAAATCGAATCGTGAATTGAATTCTGTTAAGTCCTATTCTTTTGTCAGATTATTCATATTTTTTTTCGCTAATTTAAATTCGAGTTATTCAAAATTAATTCTTAAATGTTCTACCCATAAGTTTGGTCCGTATCGAGCCAGGAGCTACGATGGAATCTATTCTTAAGTCATAGCTGTCAATTAATTTATCTGTGCTAGATGTAACGTTAAGAAAAAAAAGTAAAAACGGTTGTGTTTATTTATTTAATTGATGTTTGTTTTTTTATATTTTGTATATTATGGTGCATTTTGTATGACATTGTGTGAATTACGTATTTTTATAATTTTATTCAGTTCATATATTGTTTGTTTGTAATTATTAAAAATGACTAAACAAACAAAACAGGAACTTCATTTTGAGCGAATTTGTAAGGAAATAGATATAATTAAGCATAAAGTTCAGATTACGAATTCAGATGAGTAGGCAAAAATTAAAGTTTTGAAATCGAAAATATCTTCGTTATGAAGACACTCTTGCGCAAGCATTTGATAAACTGTCGCCGAAAGAAAATAAAGAGAATTTGGATACTTTTTTGAAGTATCAGGAACTTATTTGTGATCTGTTAGTCGATTTAGAGGAGAAAACCAAAGCTGATTCTCCGACGGAAATTCGAGTAGAAACTCAAAATAAACAGAATTATTCGCAGGTGAAATTACCGAAATTCGATTTGCCCCATTTTTATGGCGACTCGGAACAATGGATTTCATTTAAAGAATTATTTCAGTCTACGATTTTGGGGAATGCAAATTTATCTGATATTGAGAAATTACAATATTTGCATTCTTCTGTTCGCGGAAATGTCGCAAAATTAATTCGAGGATTTTCTTTAAAAGCAGAAAATTTAGTGGTGTTGAGATTTGTTAAGTCAAAGATATGAAAATAAAAGACAGTTGTCTTTAAGTCAAATAAATAAAATATTTTCGATAAAGATTATTAAAACTATTAATTCAAAATCCTTGTTAGAATTGCTAGATACAAGTAATGAAGCAATTCAGAATTTGAAAATTTGAGGATTAGAATCTAATGCTTTGAGTGATTTAATGTTAATAAATTTAATGTTGAATAAATTAAATCAGCCTCTCAAACAAAGATGGGAATTGTTGTTAGACAATGATAAAATACCGGATATGGATTTATTTCGAAAATTTATTGAGCGGGAAGCTAGAAGTGTAGAGGAGTCAAAATACACTAAAGTAGAGTCTAAATTCAATTTCGCAAAAAGCCTCTAAATGCTAGTCGAGTCAAAACCAACGTAATGAACAGCGCGTTTGTTAGGAATAGTAATAACTGCCTATTATGTAATGAAAGCCATGCGTTATTCAAATGTCCTTTACTGAATTCAAAACCAGTGAAGGAGAGGTGGAAAATCGTTCAATTAAACAAATTATGTGAAAATTGTCTTAGACAAAACCATCAAGTAGGGCAGTGTAGAATTAATGCTAAATGCAAAAATTGTTCCAAAATGCATCATACATTATTACATGTGTATACGACTAGTCAAATTAATAGAGAGTTTCTTAATGATAATGTACCAGAAATTTCTGTATCTAATAGTGCGCAGTGTCATTCATCTTTGAAGAATTATAATGTTCTATTATCTACCGCTCTTATTAATGTAAAATCTAGCACAGGAAATGTTATTCAGTGCAGAGCACTTATTGACAATGCTTCTCAAAATTCTTTAATCTCAAAAATTGTGTAGAAAGATTGGATTTGCCTGTAGGCAGAACGAACCATAGGCTTGTAGGTATAAATGGCATTTCTGCTGAAACCTGCCTAAATTTCACTGAATTTAATTTCTCGCCATATTTTGAAAATAATTACAATTCTTTAAAAGCCCTTGTAGTTAATCAGGTTACTACCCCACTCCCTAACTTCCGGCTTGAAAGGCATTCATGGCCGCACATGGCAGACTTACAGCTGGCTGATCCTGAGTTTCATATCTCCAAATCAATCGACATTCTGCTAGGAGCAGATGTTTTTGCACATCTGTTATTAGGGTCACCCATTTTTGGACAATCTGGTGAACCCGTTGCAATCCCAACTCAACTGGGATATATTCTAAGTGGCCCAGTACCTTATTCGTCTAAACCGGCCACGACCGTGGTCTGCCATTCAGTAGACTTCACTGATTTTTTCAACTCAGAGTCTGTTCCTCATGCTAAGGAGTTTATTAAATCAGATGCAGTTAAAGAACTGTATCACAATTCAACTCGGCAAAATAAACAAGTTTGTGATGAGAAAATACTAATTTTCCTGTCGTTGCCATTATAGCAAAAGATGATAGTTTGCCAATTTCTTTAAAGGCAAGTAACTTAACCCATTCTTTCAATCCGAATTCATCTGAAAAATTTCTAGGGTTAGAGTGGAACCGGGAAACACATTCCCTGCGTGTACAAGTTGTAGAAAAACCTACAGTAAAGACTAAAAGTCAATTATTATCCGTAATCGCTAGCATTTTTGATCCTTTGTCTCTTTTGTCACCTTCCACTGTTATTTTGAAAATGTTATTGAAAAAAGTGTGGAAGGCAGACTTGAAGTGGGATGATCCTCTTACCTCAGATATTCTAGAAACGTGGAATAGATTCCATTCTGAAATAAATGCTTTTAATTCTATGCACATTCCACGATTTAGGAATTTCAGCACATCATCACCTTTCGAACTCCATGGGTTTTCTGATGCCTCTATACGTGCATACGCTGCGGTTGTATATATCAAAACTTTTAATCCTGTCACGGTAATGCTAGCCTCTGCTAAAACTAGAATAGAGCCCGCCAGTGCAATAACATTTCCAAGGTTAGAGCTATCTTCAGCTCTTTTGCTAGCAAACCTTATTCAAGTTGTGCAAGATGCATTACCTAACGCTCTCCACGAAACATTCTTGTGGACCGATTCGACCATTACATTAAGCTGGATTTTGAAACCTCCAACCAAAGGCAAACAATTCGTGCTTCACCGTGCCAATAAAATCAGAGATTTGACCTCAATTGAAAATTGGTATCATATACCTGGTAAACATAATCCAGCAGATTGTGCAACACGGGGTCTATATCCCTACCAGTTAAAGGATTGCGAATGTTGGTGGTCTGGGGCTACTTGGTTCTACACGTCTTCTAATCCTTTCGTTGATGATCCATCTCCAACTTCAAACTTTGCAGTTGAGTCTTTACCCGCCGAAAGTTCTTGTTTAATAAATCAACGAGAACCCGATGTAGATATTCTTATCAGATTTTCTTCATATACAAAAGTAATCCGAGTAGTGGCATGGATTCAAAGATTCGCCTATAACACAAAATTCAATTTAAAAAAAAAGGGCCATTAAATGCAGTTGAACTTAACAACGCTTGTAAAACTGTCGTCAAGTGCTTGCAACATCCAGCCTTTTCTGATGAAATTAATCTACTTAAACAACACAAACCGCTACCAACATCCAGTAAATTGCTTTCTTTAAACATCTTTCTCGACGCAGATAATATTTTGAGATTATATAAGCAAAAATATTACGTATGAATTCCATCTTTAAAATATTTACATTAAAATCACAGACAATACATAAAACAATTAAAATTATTACATAAAAACACATTAAAATTGGGACGTTTCGGATCATCACGATCCCTCCTCAGCCAATTATAAATGTTAAGTCAATACTATCAACAGTTACAAGAAAAACACAACAGAAAGTCATCAATTTCAGGTTACAGTTAAAATAAAATAGAATACTCGGCCGGCACAGATGCAGCTTCGTTAATCGCTAAATACTTGGTTTTAGTATGCCAGGCCTCTAAAAACACTCTCCCTGCGTAATTGTTGCAGCCGGATCGGATCACAAAAGCTTTATTAAAATCTGGAAAATGGTCGGTTGCAATAGTATGCTGAACGATCTTTGAATTCAAATTTCTACATCTAAATTGAAATACGGCTTAAAGAGCATAAACAGGCATTTATATGTAGAAATTTGAATTCAAAGATCGTTCAGCATACCATTGCAACCGACCATTTTCCAGATTTTAATAAAGCTTTTGTGATCCGATCCGGCTGCAACAATTACGCAGGGAGAGTGTTTTTAGAGGCCTGGCATACTAAAACCAAGGATTTAGCGATTAACGAAGCTGCATCTGTGCCGGCCGAGTATTCTATTTTATTTTAACTGTAACCTGAAATTGATGACTTCTGTTGTGTTTTTTATGTAACTGTTGATAGTATTGACTTAACGTTTATAATTGTCTGAGGAGGGATCGTGATGATCCGAAACGTCCCAATTTTAATATTTTTTTATGTAATAATTTTAATTGTTTTATGTATTGTCTGTGATTTTAATGTAAATATTTTAAATATTTTGAGAGTTGGTGGACGCCTCAGCAAACACAACACCATGTCATTCGATTCCAAACATCCAATGCTTATCCCTAAAACCCATACCTTAACAGAAGCCATCTTAGGTACTTCCATCTCTGTAGTCTGCATGCGGGTCCTGATCAAGTTCTTTCCTTAATTCGTCAAAAATTTTGGATTCCAGATGGCAGATCAACAGTTAAGAAAGAATTAAGAAAGTGCATTCGTTGCATTCGAATTTCTGCCCAGCCGCTTACTCAACTCATGGGTGACTTGCCCTCTTCACGAATTAATCCTTGCAGAGCGTTCCAGCGCACCGGGATTGATTTTACAGGACCAATCAACACAAAATGCCAACATAAACGGAAGTCAACTACTTTTAAATCCCATATCTGTCTTTCTATATGCATGTGTACCAAAGCAGTACACATTGAATTAGTTTCAGAACTTACCACCGAAGCCTTTATATGCACTTTACAGCGTTTCATATCACGCCGGCGACATCCAACAGACATTTATTCAGATAACGGTAAAACATTCGTTGGTGCAGCCTCATATTTTAAAAAACTGTTCCTAATTCTCAAAGAATCAAAAGTCCAAGACTTTTGCGCACAACGCCAAATTATTTGGCATTTCATAGCTCCTTATGGTCCAAACTTTGGAGGATTATGGGAGTCTTCCATAAAGCTAGCCAAACGGCATCTAACCAAATCATGCCAAGGTACTCTTATGGCTTTTGAGGAAATATCCACAACCCTATGCCTTACTGAAGCATGTATAAATTCTCGTCCACTTATTCCTTTATCAACAGACCCTAATGACTTATCCGTTTTAACTCCAGGACATTTCCTCATTGGTGATCCATTACTTGCTTTACCTGGCATGTCATCTCATAAAAATCCATGTATTAGTCTCTCTTCCAGGTGGAAACTGTGTATCAAGATTCGAGATAATTTATGGCAACGCTGGACTAAAGATTATCTCCAAACATTGTCCTTAAGGCATAAATGGAAAAAGGGCAATCATATTATCAAGATTGGTCAACTAGTTTTGGTAAAAGAATCTTCAATTCATCCAACTCATTGGAAGTTAGCTCTGGTCGAAAACACCCATCCTGGTGCTGACGGTGTGGTCAGAGTTGTGATTATCCGTTCCAATGAAGGTACATTCAAGCGTCCGATTCAGCAGATTGCTGCTTTACCTGAAGTCCACGCCGGCTCCCCAGAGGTTATGGACGATCGTACTGCGAGGTAAAAAACTGGTTACCTCGGCAACCGAGCACTTGACGTAAAAGCGTGACGTCAGCCTCTACAGGTACAATCTTAATACCCAAAACAGTCTGAATTCGAATGTTGATAATGAACGTACGTGCATTCTTTTACTCTTTTGATTCGACGAATTAATTATGCGTTCTGATGTTAGATATTTACCTCTATTCATTTACTGCAAGTCTAGTCAAGAATAAGTCAACATTCAAAGGTGTCTAATTTAACTCACCCACTTTGGTCGATGTTATGGCCATTTTTATTCTTCGTAACTATAATTCTCATCCTTCACACCAGCATAATATGTTGTATTGAAAATTCTTATTCAAATTGAAATCGTTGTCGATGTTTAGTGTCATCTGTATAATAAAAAATGTGTGTTTATACTGCTGCAATTATTTTGTCAGTGTCTGCTTGAATTTCTGGGAAAATGGGGTAAGTAACGCAAATTTAACCTTCATTCTAAATTCTAGTAATGACAACTCGCAGTTTTTGTTTTAAAATCGAATCGTGAATTGAATTCTGTTAAGTCCTACTCTTTTGTCAGATTATTCATATTTCTTTTCGCTAATTTAAATTCGAGTTATTCAAAATTAATTCTTAAATCTTCTACCGAACAGCGAACAGCAGAACAGTTCAATGAGATACCTAGTAGCAGTGCTACTCCACTCCCTGTAAATGAGTAAGTGTATAGTAAATCCTAGAGGAGCCATCAGAAAAGAGTTTAAGCGTAGCACAACAGTACTACAATAAAAAATAGAGAAGTTAAAAAATTTAAATATGGAGAGGCTGAAAATTTATGAGAGGGTAGTCCGAGGGCTACAGTATAAGTACACGTTAAAATTTAAATATAAGGATAGATAAAAATAAATTAATGATAGAATAAAATGAAGTTGTTAACACTGTTTATAGCACATAGCAAGACCGCTCCAAGCAAAGCAGGAGAAATATACCTAATCCCTTAAAACCAAAAAAGGCTGTTTTCAGCGCTATACATTTATAGTTAAAAAAATTACAGTAAGTATAAGGCTTTACCTTGGTAAAGCAATAGTGATAAAATAATAAGAAAGTATAAAAATAATATATATATATATATATATTTAATAATTTTTTAAGAAAGAAAAGAAAAGAAAATAAGTATCAGCCGAAGAGCGCGACTACTCGTCAATAATAGTAGTGTAACGGGGCATCTTGTGTTTAGTAGTGCTGAGACCATCGTAGTCCGGTAACTCGTACATAATTTCATTTGGAACTTTATAAAATTGGCTGTGAAATTTTTTAGATAGAAATTTTATGCGTCTGACCAGAGAGGTAGTTTTGAGGTCGTTTCTGATCGTAGTGTTACGTAGAAATCTAGAACCATTTCTGATACCGCGAAGTTGGTTGTTGTGAAGCTCAGAAAGCCGGTCCATGCTCGTTCTACAGAGGAAGCCCCACACCGGACAGCCGTAAAAAATGATGGTGAGAATGCAGGCGTTGAAAATTAAAAGCTTGTTATGGAAGGACATATTAGGGTCCCTTAATAGAGGTGAGAGACTTTTAGCAACCCCCGAGGGTTTACCGCGGATGTTTAGCATATGTTTCTTGAAGGTAAGGTGTTTGTCAATGATAACCCCCAGGTACTTAGCATCATCAGACCAAGGGATGGTAGTATTGTTAATGGTTAGTATACTGGGAACAGTAAAAGTACGGGAAAAGTAGACAGCTGTGGTTTTACTTTCATTAAGTTTGACACGCCACTGATTGCACCAATCTATGAATAAATTTAGGTGATTTTGTATGTTTTTATAAAGTAAATATGGATGTTGTGCAGCAGCATAAATGGTGGTGTCGTCCGCATAAAGGGAGAGTAAAGTGAGTAGAGTACGAGGCACGTCAAAAAGTACAGATTGAAAAGTGTTGGGCC
This sequence comes from Maratus speciosus, assembly GCA_963932465.1. Classification (NCBI taxonomy): domain Eukaryota; kingdom Metazoa; phylum Arthropoda; class Arachnida; order Araneae; family Salticidae; genus Maratus; species Maratus speciosus. The sequence continues at coordinate 87,023,936 of OZ010790.1, forward strand.
CAGGATTGAGCCCTGAATAATACCACATAAAATGATGTGTAGATCAGATAAAATGTTGTTTATGCGGACGGAGAAAGAACGGTCGCGAAGATACGAGTATATAAGATGAATAAGTCCGGAAGGAAATCCAAGCCGAATTAATTTGTAAATGAGGCCTTCATGCCAGACTTTAGCGATGTCCAAAAAAATGGCAGCAGTCGGCTTTTTTGCATTGAAGTTTTCACTGAGGAATTCAACAACGCGCAAAAGCTGGTGTTGTTTGGAGTGGCCAGCTCGGAATCCGAATTGTTCCGGTGGTAAAATATTGTGTTCATTAATGAATTTGTTAATTTGCAATCTAATGACGCGTTCAATAACTTTAGAAAGGCTAGAGAGTAGACTAATAGGGCGGAAGTTAGTAGGATCATGAAGATTGCATGCAGGTTTAGGTATGGGACAGATGACAGATTTTTTTCCAAGGTTTGGGAAAGTACCACAATTTAAGAATAGAATTGGTGAGTTTAGTAATATAGAGGATACAGATTAAGGGAAGTTGTTTAAGAGCAAAGTTAGAAATATTGTCGTACCCAGGGGATTTACGATTCTTAAGTTTTTGAATAATGTTATGGATAACAATGGGTTCAATAGGGGGGAGAGGCTCGGGGGGGGGGGGGCAAGGAAGTTACGAACAGTATCATTGACATTATTAAGGTGATTTTGACTAGCGAGGAAGGGATTTGGTGAGAACTGCTTTTCATATGAATTGGCCAAGCAGTTAGCCTTATCTTTATCGGTAAAAGCAGTGGTATTATTAGAAATGAGGGGGGGGGGGATGGTAAGTATAGTTGTTGTTGAGTTTCTTTTTAATTCGCCAGAGAGAATTATCCTCGCTAGATAAATATTCAAGATAATTTTGCCAACTTTTTTGTTTTTCTTTTTGAATAAGGGTCTTAATTTTATTATTTAATCTGTTAACAGCAGTTTTGAGGGTAGGGTCTCTGGAGGATTGGTAAAGCCGCCGGAGGTTATTACGTTGGTTGCAAATATTGCGGATATAATTTGGAAAGAAAAAGGTATTATTATTTTTGAATTTGATGTAGGTTGCATGTTTTTGGGCGTTATTGGTGATATTTTCAAATTTAGTAACAGCATTATCAATATCAGAATTGTTGTTAATAATTGGAAATGTGAGGTCGGCATCATTGAGAAAATTTTTAAACTTATTCCAGTCAACTGCAACAGAGGTGGGGGGAGTAATAGGATTGATAAGATCAATTTTGAAAGCAACAGGATAGTGGTCAGAGCTGAGATCGTTAATAACAGAGGTAGAAATAGGAAAAGTAAGATTTTTAGAAATAGCAAAAACAATAGTAGAAGGATGGCATCTACGATTCCATGGAATGTGGGTAGGAGTGGAGGGAGCGTGCAGACTAAGGTTGTTCTGTGAAATAAAATTATGGAGTGATTTACCTCTAGAAGTTGCAGAAAAACAGTTCCAATGCGTGTTGTGTGCGTTATAGTCACCAGCTACAAAAGCAAATTGGTGTTGTGAAAAAAGATGAGTGAAGTCATTAATAGGATATTGTGGACTGTGTTTAGCATAAAGAGAAGTAATATTTAATTTAGTGTGTGGAAGGTCAAGGACAATACGGGTGTGGTTTGGACTGTGTAGTGTGGAAGGTGAGATTTAATGTAAATCGCAGTGCCGCCCTTTAGAGAATTGGAACGCGGTGTATGATAGAGCTTGTAGCCCAAAATGTTTAAGCTGCACGTCGGAGATCCAATTTCCTGAATTAAGAGAATATCAAATTGTGGATTAAAAGAGATAAAAGATCTAAGTTCGTTAATTTTGTTTTTCATGGAATCGCAGTTCCAGGAAAGAATAAGAAGAGAGCCATAGGTAGGTGTATTGTTCATGGTTTGGGAGGTTAAGTTCAGTAGCAAAGGAGTCTATTTCGTTAACAATGATTATCATTTTTTCTATAGCATTGTCACATGATTTAATTTGATTGGCTATTTTAGTAATACATTTAAGTAATTTAGTGATCTAAAGAAGTTCCTTCCCGTAAGGCATGGTGACGTCACGGCGACGTCGTTGTGAAGACACACTGTGATTTTGTGACCGTCGATGTGACGTCATAGTGACTAGAATGCGAGGTCGTTATGGCCGTTTTAGAGGTCGTTTGTGACGTCACATTGTGACCACTCTGTGAAGTCACGGTGTGACAAATTTGTGAAAAGTGTGTCATTTGTGGCTATTTCGGCATTAACTTTGTGACGAACCTGTGACGACAGCGACAATGCTTTGACGTCACACTGTGATTAATTTGTGAAATATGTGTCATTTGTGACGAACCTGCCATAAACAATGTGATGATTTCAAATGAAAATCAAATTTCAAATTAATTGTTTAAAAGGGCAAAGGCCAACATACAGAAAAAGATTCCAAGCCGGGACTCGAATCCGGGCCATCAGTGTAGCGCACTGACATTCTACCAACTAAACCACATAGAACGAGACCCAGCCTTGAAAATTTCTTACTAGTACATGTTTGAAAGGCTACAAACGCAGCACAAGATGGAATATTTATCGTGAGCCGCCAACATCGGGTAAACACGAAACTTAATTAAATCCAGCATCGATTCAAACTATATAAATTCTTGGAAAATTTTCCATAGAGAACCATTCGCCTTGCATACAATATTTCAAATGAAAATCAAATTTCAAATTAATTGCTTAAAATGCAATTTTAATTTGAAATTTGATTTTCATTTGAAATATGCAAGGCGAATGTTTCTCTCTGGAAAAATTTCCAAATATTTATATAGTTTGAATCGCTGCTGGATTGAATTAAGTTTCGTGTTTGCCCCATGTCGGTGGCTCATGATAAATATTCCATCTTGTGCTGAGTTTATAGCCTTGCCATCATGTAATAGTAAGACATTTTCCAGGCTGGGTCTCGTCCCATGTGGTTTAGTCGGTAGAATGTCAGTGCGCTATACTGATGGCCCGGATTCAAGTACCGTTATGGAATTTTTTTCACTATGTTGGCTTTTGCGCCTTCTAAGCAATCAATTTGAAATTTGATTTCCATTTGAAATATTGTTTACAAGGCGAATGTTTCGCTCTGGAAAAATTTCCAAGCATTAATACTGTGATGATTCTTGTTATAAACACTGTGATGAATTTTAAAATAAAGTTTTGTTTGAAATATACAATATTATCTTTTTACCGTACTTTTTAGCAAAGAATCGCTATTTTGGAGTCCTATTCTTCTAAAATACTTTTAATTTTTACACTGAAAAAAACAATGCTTATCAACTGGCATCCTTTTTTATTAAGTTCTAAGATTGATCTTGAGTTCAAGCTTTATATTAAGAATGTGTAAGTTTTTATGTGTTGTGATTTGTTATTATTTTATTAAATACGAACATGGAGTCTTACGGATATTAATATATTTCCTATTTAAAGAAGAATAAGATAAGCCATATTTATTTAAATTTTTTATTCCCGTGTATATTGTATTTTGTTAATATGAGCTAAATAGATTTGGTATGATGTATAGGAAATGACTGATCTGGGAAATAGAAAAAAAACAAGTAAGAAAAATCATGCGTTAAGCATAGATTATAAAGCACTTTCCAACGTTTCCTGAATGCTTTAACTAGACATCGTAATTTAAGGAAATAACGTAAATAAGATAACTAAGTAAATATTTTAGAAAACGCATAAAACATTTGAAAAACTGATTTCAGCACTTACCGTCCATAGCCAAATATGTTTTCCAATTCTTTTGAACAGCCCTGTATTTAATCTGCATGTTGATATATACTAGTATATAATGTGAAAATTTAGTTTAGCCAGAAAACGCATAACAAGTTGAAATTCTCATTCAGCAATTTATACTAATATATGAAAACATACTTGAATACTTTTGTACAACCCTGTAGTTTACCTAGAATCTTTATTACACGCCACTATTTAGTTAAAATTTAATTCAAATTAAAACACTCTTAAAACTGCTGAAATCACATTTCCAGAAATTATAATTTATAGACGGCCATATATCCATTTCCTTGCGTGACCCTGTGTATCCTTTTATCCATATTCTACAAAGATTTCTTTGTAAATTAAATGCAGTTCAACATAAAACTCCATAACTCGTCTAAAAAACACCTTTAAGCAATTTGCGCCCATACCCCTTAACTCTTACGTATACTTTTGTGTAGCCCTGTATATGAATTATAGCTTTTATATACACCATATACTATGCATAAATATAGAGAATCATAAAAGCGCATATTATAATTAAAAATGCATTTCCAGCAATTATCGCTAATGAACAGTACAATATCAACTTTTATAAATATCATAAATTATAAATATTTTTTTTTTATAAATATTATAAATATCAAATTTTAGAAAGTATAATAAAGCAGTTTAATCTATAAACTTGTTATCAGGCATAAAAAGCACTTTATTTCAATGCTTAAATATCATATTTTATTTTTTAACGTGAAGTATCGAACGTGTATCGAAAACGTAGAAAATGAGTTAACAATCGAAGGAAATTTAATAACTGATTCTGAATGTCTACAATTAAATGTTTGATTAAAATCACGAACAGTAAAAACGTGTTTACATACAATTTAAAAAAATAAATATACCAATTTGAAAAACACTAAATAATTAGTATTTATAATTGTACGATTAAACAACAACAAAGTACAATAGATGAATTAAATGTATTATTAGATTTATCAATTTCTCAAAAATCTCTCCATATGTTACAAGGAATTCCTATTATTTTATAATTTTGGCAAATGTTAAGTCTGAAAACATTGATATGAAGATTTAGGATCTTAAATAATAATTTAAAATATTATTAGCAATGAAAAAATCCCTGCCGGCTCGGGCCTACAGGCGGAGGTAGATTTCGAAGTTAAGTACTAAATTCACCAACAAAATTTAAATCAAGATTAGAGATAAATACAGTTCCTTCACTAAGAATGAGCTCTAGGGAGCTAAATATTTTGTGAAAATTCTAATATACACGAATACACACAGCATGTACCGGGTGTCCCAAAAAGGACTGACTGATTTTAAAATTCAATAACTTGCAAAAGGTGACAGATATTTAAAAAATTCTTGCAGGAGGGTTATACATAAGGTCAAAAGTTTTATTACAGTGATTTTCGATTTTAGTTCGAATTACAAACAATAGATGGCGCTGTAAGCAATAGTCGCTAAATACAGGCTCGATTTCTGGTCCTTTCTTTTGTTCCATGCTGAAAAAGGAGATGGAAATGTATTATCCGGGCCACGAAGTACCAAAAATCGAGCCTGAATTCAGCGTCTATTGATCGCAGCGCCATCTATTGTTTGTAATTCGAACTAAAATTGAAAATCACTGTAAAAAACTTTTGACCTTATGCATAACCCTCCTGCAAGAATTTTTTAAATATATGTCACCGTTTGCAAGTTATTGAATTTTAAAATCAGTCAGTCCTTTTTGGGACACCCGGTATATAGGAATAGGTTTAAAAAATAGCTAAAGCAAATTCAGAGAACCTCAAAGTGTTAAAATATGTTAATATTTCCATAGTCGGGTTTTTATCATGTTTTAATATGTTTCTTTAAACTCACATGACGTTACATATTCACCTGCTGAGGTCCATTTTATTTCCAATATGACACAATATATATTTTTTTAATTCGTCAAACTATTTATTTCATTTTGAGTTTTCATGAGAAAATCTTGCTCCAAAAAACTTATGACGTAATATTCAATTTGTTTTCAATTCGTCAAACTGTTTATTTAATTTATTTTTTCACGTGAAGATCTTGCAAAGAAAAGCAATTGTTGTGGTGAGAATTAATTTTATTGCTTTTATTTTTAATTGTTGGCAACTGCTATAACGAAAAATATTTATTTTTTTCCTGTCATTGTTGTGTAAGAGCTGGTTTTATCAGAATCATGTCAAGACGGTATTCAAAATTTTGAACCCTCCCCAATTCCATTCCCTTGGGCCGATTTTGCTCATTTTCAATCCCCGTCGAGATATTAGTCATCTCAAAGTTGTTGGCGAGTTTGAAGACGATCCGAGCATAATTGCGACTTTTATCGTGCGGACAAAATTTAGTACATACATACATATATATATATATATATATATATATATATATATATATATATAAACTTTTTAGGTGGGGGTGGTTTTGGGTTCCTGGGGTCCTATAATGAAAAGTTATGAAGGAATTTTTCAAAAGTCGTACCATGGTAACGACTGCAATAGGTAGTATTTCTTACGAAATCTACCTAAAAAGTCTTTCAAAAGTTTCACAACTATAGCATGTAAAACGACATTTCCCATTCAGTATAATGTTAATTTCTAATCTGAAAAACAATACCAGATCAGTCTCTTTCTATAGGTATAATATAAAACTATTTAACTCATCTCACGAAATATACAAAACAAGAATAAACAATTTAAATTAAATAAGACCTACTTTTTAAGCTCCATAAATTAATTATTAATATCCGTGTGTATCCGAAAATGGCGACGTCTTTTTCTTCCATTAAAAATAGCACACGCAAAAGCTTACATTTTAGACTAGTAACTTACCGCATCTGTTAGAACAAAAAGTTCTCTGTTTACCCTGCGGTATCGTGGCAGACGATTTTGGGCAGGTGGATTTGGAACTTACATGTGCAATCATTTTATGAGACTGTCTGTATTTAAATTTTTGTATTTGAAGAATTTTCCAATGTATTTTACCGTTTCTTTTTATCAGTTCCCCACCCCCCCTCCCTTTTTCTAAGTAAAGATTGTTTCACACATAATAAATACAAAATATCTTCTTAAAAAATAATAAGATATAAATAAATATCGAGCATAAAAAAAAATTTCTTTGTCAATCGTCATTCTTTTCATGTTGATTTCCCGTAGAATAAAACAATTCGTAAAATAACTTTTTTTTTAGAGTCATATCTCTAAAACACAAATTTGAAATACGAATAATAAATTATATCATGGGTTTTGCATAAATTTTGTATTTTTTTTTTTTATTCGGAAAATGCTAATTTTATTTTAAAAGTCTGAAAGAGGTAGAATTTTTAAAAAAAATAGTTACTTAAAACAGGTACACTAACAGGAAAAAATATGACTTGAATGCAAATTATAAAGCAAGAAATGTATGTATGACTAAACTCTGAAGACTCTTTCTACGTGCTCATTAAAAGCTGCAGACTTAACTATAATAGAATTTTTTTAGTTTGAAGCCACAAAAGTGTTTCGAATACCAGTGGTCGGTAAAAATAAATTAAAAATTTTTCTCCCTGCAAACTAAATATGTAAAGTGTACATATTTAATATTCCTAATTCTAAATATGTTATCCAAATTGCTCCAGCACGTACCAATTTTCCGAGAAACACTTTTATAATAATAAGAATACGAGAAGGATTATTATATTAAATTGCAATACTAGATAAAATTGAAATCAGGAAAAAAATATACTTTCACTCTCTTAGATATCAAATTGATAAAATATAGCATGAAAATCTAGTTTGTTGATACTTGTATCGTGCATTTTCCTTTATATGCCCCCCCCCCCCCCCACACCATCTTTTCGTGTCTGAATTTACTATTTGCTATCCACTAATATATTTTCATTCCTTATGCCGCTGTAACTCGGGCCTTTTTAAAACATTTCTCTTCATTTTCAAAGATTTTTGAAGTTCATATTTTTCTCACACTGTGACTTACAATATGGGGGATTTTTTTGTGAGTGTGACGTGACCTACGTTACATGCAGTGACATAAGAATTCTTTCTTATTGCCAGAAAAATAAAATTTTACAGTAACATGTTTTGAAGAATTTTTGTAATTTTTTAAAGTTTTCTAAGAAGTTCACATCTCAGTCACAATGTGACATCACTGAGTGGAGGCATTTCGGTCACAGATGTAACGTGACCACAGTGACTCACAGTGACGTCACAACGACGTCACTGTGACCATGCATGCTATGAGGGTTCATATCCTTGAAAGCATCAAATACATTTTTTAAAGTCGAGACATAGTCCTCAGTAGGAGTTTTAGTCGAATTTTTATCAGTTAAAGTATTATCCTTGGTTGAATTGGAGGCAACCGCGATAGGGGCTGTATATTATTACTAGTAGATCCTGTATATTATTACTAGTAGATCCTGTATATTATTACTAATAGATGGGCTAACATCGATTTTTTCAGTTTGTTTTTTGGTTTGTTTATTCATGTTATCCACGTAGTTAACTTTTTGCAAAATTTCGACAAAGTCCTGAGCATTTTTAGAAGTTTGGTTAGTCGGTTGTATAGTTCTAGAGGGATTTTGCGTGACATTAGTTTTATCAGTAGAGGAGGAAGTTCTGTTTTGGTTAAGGGAGTTTTTTGGGCAACCTCTGAACTAAGAAGGGTGAGCGCCCTTACAGTTAGCACAGGTGCAAGTTATTCTACCTTTATGTGGGCACTGAGGGGTTAAATGCTCCTCGACACATTTCATACACTTAGCCTTGGAATTGCAAATTTCGCTAGCATGGCCAAAGCGTTGGCAACGGTAGCATTGTTTGGGGTTATTGGTATTACGGAAATGTTCAATAGATGCACGAATATAACTCAATTCTTGTATTTTGTAAATACGGTCAAAATCTTTAACTGAGAGTACATTTACCATATAAAGGGGCATCCCCTGCCTGTTTTCCTGTTCTTGAGCATGGCTGCTCTTGTAGCAGTAAAACCATGCAAGGCTAAGTCATCGATTATTAGTTGGGGTTCCGTGCCAGGCGAGATACCTCGGATGCAAATTTTCTTTGGCCTTTGGTCTTTAGGGTGAATAGTGGTGAATTTGTAATGTTTAGAGTCCAAGTATCTCTGGACTTCCCTGAATTGTTCTTCCGTTTTCGGTTGAATTTTCATTAGCTCTCCCTTAAGGCAGACTAGAAGAGGGTTATCCTTATCAAGTTCTTTTACTTCTTGCGCGATTTTACGCCAATCGACTTCGCTAAATTCTATATATAAAGGGTGAATTTCTTTCTTTTTAGCCACCGGTACGGTGCTCTCAGTATCGTTAGTTTTAGAATTAGAATTAACATTTATCATTTCTACATTATTGTCTAAATTTACCTCGTTTTCGAGCACAATGTATTTGTTAGTTAATGCGATATCACTATCCGTATCGGATTCAGAATGTCGTCTTTTAGCAACACGGGAAGGGTTAGGGTTAGGGCTGATACTTTCGAAGACCTTAAAACTCTCCATATAATCAGATTTAAGAAATTTATAAGCTCCAGAATCAATAATAAGTTTTACATTAAATGACTCCCCAAAATGGAAATTGCAGTAATACACTACACATAGTTCTCACCTTAGTTTTCATTTCTTCGTTGGTGGAGTAGCCAGGGGTCTCTTGCATCTGTTGAATATCTCCATCGATGCCGGCGAAGATTTCCCGTAGAATTATATTAGCTGGTTCATGGTGTGTAGGAAATTCATTAAAATGTCCTAAATAGTTCGCAACCAGCATTCCATTAACGTAACTATCCAGGTCGTTGTTGTAATCCTTTATAGCGTTCATCTCCTCCTCCGATAACGCCATTTTCATAAAACACTATCACGCCCGTCGATAAAAATCCAAGCTATTCTAACGAACCGCTATACATCTTTACCAACCAGAGCAGTAACACAGTAACAAGAGAAAGAAATAACACGTCTACACTCCGCAAGAGACTAACTCAGAATCCGCAAGAGACTAACTCAATCTTCTACCCAGTGTGTTACAATTAATCTAAATTTTACTAGTATGTAGTATTTCCGGTGACAATACATTTTCCTTCAAACACAAATACTTGAAATTTGCCTCAGACACTCCTCAGGGGTAAAAAACATTTGCAAATGAAGGTTCTCAAATGACATCTTGTATTTGACTACGAAAATGTCATTGCTTGCTTAAGAAATAAGCTGATGGATTCTTGGATTGAAACGTGGCATGGTTCCTAAATGCGACATTTTTCTGTTCTCCGAAGGGTGAGAATGGATGTTGAGTCGATCCTCACGAGGACGTTGACATATATATATATTTTTTCTTCGCAGGAAACTGGACATGAAAAGTGTATCAATTTTATTTTGTATACGAACTGTTAAAAAAATATCTCGCAAATTCATTTATTTCTATAAAATATTCCTTAATTTAAACTGTTGTCCTCCAACATTTCTTTTTAATTTTAAGTACATTGCAATAAAAGCTTGTCCTTAAAACATTTTTTTTTAAACTTTTAACTATGGAAATTTCCATGTAATAATGTGTTTGTTTTGTAAGTTTCGTGTAAGTTTGCAAAATGTTTGTAAATATGTAAAATATAGGCATGAAAGTACTTATAAAGGAAAACATCATATCAGCATAGAGTTAATGTTTTATGAAGTACTATATATTTCCATAAACAAAATTACAAATTTTAAAGATCTAGTTGTAATTATTAATCATACAGACACTTGAATAAAATCAGCTAATAAGTCATTGTTCTCATTATATATTTTTTTAATTACTTTCTTCAAAAATATCTAATAAACTCAACATACGTATATGATATTAAAAAAACGAAAATCTTTGTTGTACGACCATGTTTACAATAAAATATTTAATAAAAGCAAAAAAAAAAAAAAAAAAAAAAAAAAAAAAAAAGGAACAGCAGTTTCTCAAGGCGATACAAAGAAAGACCTGATTATTAAACATACATGAAAAGAAAAATTTCGCATGTAATTACAAGCGGACTTACTGAGATAAAAATATGTTTTATTAAAGTGTATTGTTACACTGTCAAGACGCACATAACAAAAGAATTTTATACACATTTCATTGTATTACTATATATATTGTTTTTTTTTTTTTGTTACTGTTTTGTTTACAAGATTTTTTAAGTTCATATATTAATTTATGTGTGCATTTTAAACAGGCATATATATTAAGCGAAAGAGTTTCTACAGGAGGATAAAAGTTGTGTTATTTATGATAAAAGTACCCATCATAAAAGCAAACAATCGACTGTTTGTTGTGGATTATGATTATTTAGATGAGCAAAGTTCGGCTAGTTTATGTTCTAATAAACACACAATTAGCTTTTACAATATTTCTGGGTAAACCAGGTTTTCCGGCTAATATACTATAACAAAATTAAGATTTGTTAATAAAAGAAAAAAATAATAAATATGCAATAAAAGTGCGTAATTAAAACAGACTGCTGCAACTATTGAAATAATACTATTTTTTTAATAACACTTTGAAGTTGTATTTTTATCGTTTACCCCCCATTTCTCCCCCTCCCCCTCCAATTTTTTTATATGTATATTGATTGATAAATAAGTATCGCGGGTTGAATCCCATCCGTTTAATCCCCTAAGCTTCTGTCCTCCTGATGCAAAGCTATAAATCAAAAATTATTAATTTTTCGTATAAATATTAATTTTCTACTTTAAAAATATGGGATGTTTTTTTTTGTTTAAATTTACATACGCTTGTATATAGAAAAGGAAAATATAAGCAATGCGTAATTTAAAAATAAGTTACAAAATGCCAGGATATTATTTCGGGGAGGAGGGGGGCGACTAATCCCTTAAGCTTCTGTCCTCCTGATGCAAAGCTATAAATCAAAAATTATTAATTTTACTTTTCGTATAAATATTAATTTTTTACTTTTAAAATATGGAATATGTTTTTTTTTTTTTTTTTTTTTTTTTTTTTTTTTTTTTTTTTACATACACCTGTATATAGAAAAGGAAAATATAAATAATGTGTAATTTAAAAATGAGTTGCAAAATAATAAGTCTAGAATATTTAAATTGATTACTTTTTTAAAAGAAAGTCAGTTTTATCAATTTTTTGCAGGAAAAAAAAGGATATTTTTAAAAATATCATATCATTGTTTTCTGTGATTAAAATTCCTTACATGTCGTAAGGAAAATTTAATATGATTGCAACTTAATACTTGAAAAAATCTCAGTTAGGAAGAAGTGTCTACCACTGCTCAATTATCAGGATTTGTAACCTTGAGAAGTAATCGCGGGATTCTTGTTTCTTGTCAACCAATGGGATAATGGAACCTTTCACCGTTGAGTCTCTTCCTCGGAGACTGGTAAGATTGATGGATTTGCCCCGCCCTGCGTTACACTGCCTTTTATTATATAGAGATTCTCTTAGTCGCTATTACTTTTTTCTTTGATATGTATGTAGAAACTGTATTTAAGATAACTGATTAAATGCAAGCTGTTGAAGTAAATGCATTGTTGGTTAAATTTTAAGCAATAAACGCCAAATGCTTATTTTGTTTTGTTTTAGGGTTCAAACAAAAGTAATATATACATCAGGTGCAAAAAATAAATGCCATTTTAAGGCACAGAGAATCGATATGATGTCACTGCAATGTCACAGTCTGCATCGTGTGCGAAAAGATATCGTTCAAGAGTAATAATCAAAAGCATACTAACTTTTATTTCCATAGACATTCCTTCCATGATGGAAACATTGCAGTAAAAGAAATAATGGACATTAGAACATTATACAGCTATATAAGACATCATAACTGCGAGTCGAATTAAAATTAAAACATTCCAATATAGCATTATTTTGAACTCCAAAACTGCTCATTTATCACAAATACTGTAAAATTTGAAGTTGCAACCAATGAAAGGTCTATTTTCAAGTTTGATTCTAGCGGCCCAGTCTTGTCTCTTGTACAACAGTTATCATATGTGTGCTGGCCGATTTCAGAGAATACTCCTAAACAGGCTTTATGCTTAGAGCTACGTTACAGATGTCCAAGTCCCCGTCTCAATATTACTCTCAAATAAATGTTATTTTGTGTCTTCACTGAGAAATCACTATGACTTTTGCTTGGGGACAGAGTATGTACTAATAGTTACATTAAATTCTTTTGAAAATTCTGGCTTCAAGAAAAAATTATATAATGAGTGATGCAGTCTCGTTTTACCTTCTACACTCAAGGCTGCGGAGTCGGTGGGAAAAATGGACGACTCCGACTCCGGGAATTTTAACATATCCAACTCCGACTCTTTCACTCAAAAATGGGACGATTCCGACTCCGACAATGCAGACCTGCTTGTAAAATGTACGACTCCGACTCCGGGAATTTTAACAGATCCGACCGACTCCACCTCCGCAGTCCTGTCTACACTCTGAAAAAAATATGGTTCTGGCATCTAGAATCTAAATTATAGCAGTAGAAAAATAGTTTTATGTCATCCCTATAAATTTTAGTTCCCTTTGCTAGAGAGTTCTAGAGTCTCCTTCTACAATTCAAGAGCGTTTTCCTGTGTTCTCGTCGTCAAACTTATTAAAAAAGCTCTGCTAATAGACGCGAACAGAAGAGGTTAGTTTTAGTAACTAAAATTCTAGTTTTTGAAACGAATCCAGAAATCAAGTGATAATTTCTAGCTACTGAAATGAATCATTATTGTTTCATCACCCAGAAAACAAGAGACTAGAAATTCTAGATATTTTCATCTATTCAGCTCAGCTGTTCACCCTATTCGCATAGCTCAGAAATCCATATTTGTAGTTTAGGGATTCAGAAAATGACTACTTATTCATTCTTGGTGAAGGTGGTATTTTTTTTCCCTCAGTGTATCGCTTTATAATTTTAAATACAATTTTAATTCTATACATTTATTAATAATATATAACAATTCAGCATAGAAATATTAAAACGCAAAATATCCAAATCTGCTAAAATAAAATAAATTATTTATTAATTTTCAAAGTGGGTGAAAAGTCCGCATTGTTAAATATTCATAGAAATAAATTATTTTCATATAATTTCTAAAGGTCCGTTTAAAATTAAGTTTTAATTAAGCATTTTCTTACATACCGAAAATAAACACACAAAAAAAATTCATATGCATTGCAGCTCTGCTTATCTACATATTTTCGCATATTTTTTGAAAATTTATGCGACAATTTTTTTTAATATTACACAAAATAGATTGTTAAAATTCAAAATTTTGCTTTTATAACAAGGAAAAAACATCTAAATATATTCTTTCGTTATTTTAATGGGCGCATTTCGTTACAATTTTTTAGAATTATACATCTTATTTTTATTTACTTACTTACAAATGTAAAAGTTTTAATTTTGTGGAAAGAAAAAGAAAAATCCAATTATTACATGTGCGACTTTCTAGTAGATACTTTTTATTATTTTCTTAAACTCACATTTATTATAGTTTAAATGAATACTGAATACCATATTTTTTTCTCTAACTACTTCCTTAATATTCAATAAAATACGTCTGATACTTCAAAACAAAACTAATTTATTTCACATAGTAAAAATCAATCTTTCATGATTGCAAACGTATCCTTTCCCATATGGGTTTACACAAGAAACATTATGTGATTTCATTTGTTGCCATACTACATAACTAAATTAAAACAAAATAAAAATATTTCTAGAAAAATCATTATTATGAATTATATGCGTACGCGCAAATATGATAATATTGATTATTGGAAAGTTATTGGTTGAAAAAAAATGGCCAAAAACATAGCTTCTGCGAAGGTGCAAGTATAACTTTACCATCGGTGTCGACATGGTGACAAACATTAACTATATTAAAATTTCTCAATATCAACACCCGTGATTTCAAGCTATTGCTTTTTTTTTCTAAAAAAAAAAAAAAAAATGTATTACTTCCGCTAATACATTTAATGTTTTAATAAAAAAAAAATGACGCTTCAATATATTTCGTACATATCGTTTCTATTAATCATTTCCTAAAAGCAATACATTTAGTTTTGTGAAAGGTCTTTAAATTTTTTTTTTTGGTTTCAAACTCTGACTGTTCTATCTTTCTCCGGAAGTACCTCCAATATTATGACTAATGAGCAGTTACAGACTGGCACATTCTCTTCTTGCAAGTCAACTTGAATACCTATCTTTAGATTATTTTTCATATAATACTATTTTATTCTCAATTGTACTGCTCTGAAATAATTTTTTAACCATTTTTGGCAGATGTTTTGAAATATTTTAGGTAATTAATACCAAATTTTAAACGTATTATCAGTTAAACTTAACAGGTGGATAGATAAACTTAACAGTCTCTGGAGTACTAGGTTTTCGATTAAAGGAATAAGTGTTTGTTAAGATAAGATTATAATCATCCAAAATAGACTGACAGATAATGAAATGTTCGAAAATGCGAAATCCCTTCAGTTTGACGAATTATCATACGCAATTTCGAAATAATTTTATATTACCCGCTACACGGTTAAGTTAGGGCTTGGAAAACATGACGCCTGCGTATATATAGCATTATGATGGGGAACTCTTGTTCGAATTTCCTTTAGTTTCGTATTTGCACCGCAGTCGGTGGCTCACGGATAAGTGTTCCATCTTGTACTGCGGTTGTAGCCATGCCAACAAATGATAGCCAGAAGTGACAGGTTGGGTATCATTCCAGCATGACACCGATGACCCGAGTTCGAGTCCCGGCTTTGACAACATTTCACTCTGTTGACTGTACGCCTTTTTAACAATTAAAATTTGAAATATTATTGAATGCAATGCGTGAGAAATTTTCCAAGCATTATATAGATTTATAAAAATAACTCTATCAAATTCATCTCTGTGAATTATAAGCCAGCGTAGGACTAAGCGTGAAAACACGGATTATGGAAATATTATGAAATCAAAATGACTGGTCACAAGCATAACTGAGTTTCCATATACCAATATGCCCTGTTTAGCCCGTGGAACTTCATGAAAGCAAAAGAAAAAAAATCCTATGTCAGATTTAGATTATGTTTAAAATATATAGCTGATTTAAACGGTGGCTCTGTGTTAGTTGGTGAGATCTCACACTTTCCTTATGCATGTTAATAAAAATCAGCAGTTAATGCATTTAATACTTTAATTTATTCATATGAAGAATTCACCAATCAAAGAACTCGGAAAATAAAGAAAATAAAAGGCTGAATAATAATAAATAACAATAGTAAAACATAATCTAAATAATTAAAATATATAGAATATGTAATAATAAAAAATTACTAAATTCGAAAAAAAGGAAGGTTTATAGAACAAAGAAATGAAAAACCAAAACGAACATTACTTGACTTGTTTTATTTCCTAAAAATATACTAATTTTCAATTAACCATTTTAGGGATTATATATTTCACTTTCTGTAGCATTATTTATATTATTTTATACGTCTATGTATGATAAAGATAAGAGCTTTTTTAAGATTAATATGAATTAAAAAAGAATTTTAGACTGTTAAAAGTAAAAAAAAAAAAAAAAAAAAAAAAAAAAAAAATGTTTATTTTTGAAATATTTTGCAAATATATATTTTTTCTTTAATGGTAGCGTCATTAGCTACTTTACTTTCAGAATCGCATAATTCGAACTAATTTTTCTATATTTATGTACAAGTTAATTTTGAAAGATTTTCTAATGCTGGTTTAAATAATAACGAGGAAAATATTAGTGAGAATTAGTTATGAATATAATCGAAACTTTAACAATTCTACAATTTTTTTGTTCACTGCAAACGTCAAATATGTGCATGATAACATACTGTTTTATCTTGTCGTTGAAAACCTGACACAAATAAAAAACAAACACACATCTTCAACATTGTTTTGTGATGAGCTTTGAAACTTTGCAGCGATGAACAGTAAAACAAGAATCTTGAATTCCTTGAAATATACTTCTCTGTGTTCACAAGTCACTTGAAATTTTCACAAACAAAAGTCATTCAACAACTTTTTTGATTTTGAACTACCAAAATTTACATAACAAGTTGAAGTAATATTCACTCTATTTTAAAATTTTTATTTATTGAAAATATTTATGTTTCTCTATATTTGGAAAAATAAATGTAGAATATTCTACTTTAATTCTATATAGAGATTGCAGAAACCGTTTAAAATATTAATTTAGTGAAAATTTTATAAATAGTACTGAAAATAATGCAATGTATAATTTTTAACACTCTCGAATAAAGTTGAAAGTTCTTATGAATTCGGTTTGTCTGTCTGTCTGTGCTCTAACTCACGTAAATATACTCCGATTGCCATGAAATTCATTCAAGTTATTGGGTATTACTATGGCATGTTCAGTAAAGAAAACGAACTGTGCAGCATTTACAGTTCATTTACAGGGGCGTTCAAAAGAATTCCGTTACATTACAGTCTATGGAGAAAAAACGCTTGCGGTTTATTTCAATCTTATTAATCAATTTTAAACATACTAAATTTTATATATATTACTGAGGTGTACTACACGATTCTTGCTGAAGAATATGGTGTGCATAGAATCTATGATCCATTTATTGCGAGTTATAAAAGAATTTCGGTACAGGGAAAATTAAAAATAATTGAAATATTTAAGCCCATGAACAATAATTGGTGGAAATGCGTTTTCAGCTGTTGTACCCGCTTTTAAATTGAACTATTTTTTAAAATGTTACTAGGTGCGTATAACTTCTATAGAAATTATACAGGGCTGCTCAAAAGTTCTCAAGTCAATTTCCATTCATTCGCGAAAATTTCTGAATGGAAATTTCAACTGTCCTGTTCGTTTAACTGAAGTAACTTTAGTGTAGTATGCAGTATACATACAAATCTATACTACTCAAAAATAAAAAAAAAAGTCAAATTTTTTTAGGGCTATTGTTGGTAATAATAAAAGTTGCGTTTTCGAATGCGTTAGGCTCTTTTCAAATTGTTTATTTAGACATTTAAAAATTTGATTAAATTATTAACAATTTGGATCCGAGTTATACGTGTTAGTGGTTATCTGGCCCTTATATTCGCGCTATACTAAAATATATAGCGCTACGGTTTAAAAAACAGGCAATATCCTCTGTAAGTGTACGTCACGTTATTCACTCAGACAAAATTTCAGCGCTCTGTGGCAATTTGATCACGAGTTGTAAGAGTTTAAATTTATCGAGCTCTTAAATTCAGCTTTTTTATAAAATTTAGGGAATTTGATAAAAAATGATAATGGCCCTTCATGATGCTAAACCTTACAACGTTAAGCAGAACTACTTCAATTAGACTCCAAGTAATAGGGTGGAGGGCCCGAAAAGCAAAGAGATCGAAATTGCTATGGCCCGAAAAGCAAAGAGATCGAAATTGCTATGGCCCAAAGTGGCATTGGGATTTAAATATCTGGTAGAAAACACCGGGATTGAATTGTCGGGACCCAAGTATCATGTACCCTAATTTTATAGTTAGATCAAAGTAAGGTTCAAATATCATCTGCTATCTATGTGCGCCCGTGTTTCAAAGACATAAAAGCATATATAAGTAAATTTAATGTATGTTAATGATTACAGAGTGGATATAATTTTAATAACATATAATTAAACATTGTTTCACTGTATGCCAGCCAGCGTAGCATTCTGCGTTTCAAAGTGTATTAGGTGGATATATTGAAATTACAAAACATTATACTCTTCCTCCTTCTACTTTATTAATTAGATTTTGTTCGTAAGAAGTGGCGAAATGATATATCATATGTATAATATACGAACTGAAATAACAC
This sequence comes from Maratus speciosus, assembly GCA_963932465.1. NCBI lineage: Eukaryota > Metazoa > Arthropoda > Arachnida > Araneae > Salticidae > Maratus > Maratus speciosus. Next base: position 87,042,515 of record OZ010790.1, read on the forward strand.
ACAAAATTTGTCTGAATGTATATTATCTATAGCAGAAATAATGAGTAATATGTAATATCAGAAATATATGAGAAAAGTTTAGATCCAAAAACGTATCTACTCTCCGTTTTTGCCAAACGATATAGCAGATAAACTTAAAATGTGATCGGAACATACTCTGAACAACTTAATTGACGACATAATCACTGAACAACTTAAAATCAGGCGGTACACACAGTATGATTTTAAAGCGTTACTGTCTCCCTGTGTACTCACCGCATATGACTCTTCACCATATTAATTTGCAACCCCTCTACCTTCTGGATGCAGGATTTGCAAAATTATTGGCTTAAAAATATCTTAAACTGTTTACCTTTATTTTTCTTTTCTCTGGAGATTTCTACTAATTCTTATAGTACTTTATATTAGTAAACTTACATTAACTAGCCGCCCTTGGCGACAAGTTTGGTCTCCCTTAAAATTTATGTTTGGGAAAACATGCTAAGCATTGTATCATGTTACTTTTTTTCATAATTTAATTCAATTGGGCTCCCTTAAATACTATAATTAATAAAATCCGTTAAGCTAATATTAGATTTTGTTATATTAAAACATCTCAATTTGTTGATTTTCTGTGCTCAAGTAAACCCTGTGGGTTTCGAATGGAAGACTATGGGAATTTGGAAAAATATTATAGATATTACTATGTTGGCAAATTTGGCGCTATATTGCCAAGTTGGCGACAAACGTCGCGGTATTTGGCGACAGAACAGCTTCCCCCTTATGGTAACCGCCTTATTGGTATGGATTTGTATTAAATTCTGTTCTATATCCAATGAGATGCATTTCATTCGGGCGTTGCCATTAAACATTTAACAAATAATCGCGATTTCTGTGACACGTACGATAGCGTAATATATATATATATATATATATTTGTATATATAATAATAATAATAATAATATTGAAAGTTTATATTTTTATAACTATCATTATTAATATCAGTATTATTAATATTAGTAATTGCGGTTGTACTATGGAGTCTGCCTTGTTATTGTCCTATTGGGTCACATCATTCATCGAAATTCTCTTAAATATTTTATAGGATATCTTCCTAATAAAACCCTCTTTAATTCATCTTAAAAGCGTACTTAATATTTCAAGCTATCGGATTTTCTGTTATTTACAAAAGTTAGAACTGAATGAGGGCTATGCGGACATGTAGATAGAATATCCAAATCATAAGTAATTTTCGACGATGTCGGTGAATACTGAAAATCAGGAAAATCGGAGTGAGTGGATAATAAGTTCTATATTCTGTTTTTTTCGGTCTATGGCTGATAATTCTTTTTCAAATCTACCATACCATGAAGTCCAGAAAAATATGATTTTTATTATCGGACTCAAATAAAAATATCATAAAATACCCGCAAGCATAGAATCAGTAGTACTAACTAGTGATGTGAAATTAGCTGATCCCCATAGAAGCATTGTAATTATGATTTTTTTTTCTTTGAGAGAGCTGAATTTGAATACTGAATACACTATATCGGTGAATGCTGAAAATCAAGAGATCAGAGAGAGTGGATAATAAATTTGATATTGTCTTTTTTTTCGGTCTATGGCTGATTGTGTCAATTTTCTTTTAAATATACTCTACAAGTAAAATGGAAGTCAAGAAAAATATCCATTTAACCCTTGAAGTCCAATAAAAATATCCTCCAAATATCCGTAAGCAAATATTTAGTAGCGCCATCTAGTGGTGCAAAATTAACTGATTCACAGGGTGGACACTATAAAAGCATTGTAATTATGATTTTTTGTTCTTTGATAGAGATGAATTCGAATACTGAATACACAAAGTCCACGAGTACTCAAAATTAAGAGAAACGAAGAGAGTTGATAATAAATTTGATATTGTTTTTATTTTTCGATCTATGGCTGATGGTGTCAGTTTCCTTTCAAACGTACTGTACGCGTAAAAAGGAAGTTAAGCAAAATTCTGGGACATATTTTTAACCCTTATGTCAATGACCGGGTACCCAGGTACCTTTTTTCTCTTTTCATCCCGTTTTCAGGATGTTAATATCAAAAGAAACTAAAATGAATTTAGATCCCCATTATTTGTAGTATTCGCTGTCCATTAGTATACAGTCATTCAGGGTAAATTTGAACCATGGGGTGTAACTTTGCACAACCTCCTAATTTTCAATATTTTTTAATTCAAAAGACTAAATAAACTCCAGAACTTTGTTCTGTTGGCAAAGTTCTAAACTGTGATGTCGACTCTTTATTTTACAAAAATAAATTAGCAACATTATACGCAATTAAATGCGTCATCTAACGATTTTTGCGAAGTACTGTTTTCAAGATAAATTTGACTGCTGTTTTGAAGTTGTTGTAATCCAATTAAAGTTTCATAGTAAGTAACAATATACTCATTTATCAGACATATTATTGTCTAAATGTTGTAAATGTGATAATATTTTGTGATTATTTATTTATTAATAGTTAATAAAATGTAAAATAAGAAGGCACTAACATTTTACTGCATTTTCAGGGTAACTTTGAGCCGGCCCAAAGTTCTACTGATGTTTTTAATTTACTAATTATAAGTGCTACTGTCAAAAATTTCCCATATTTGCACGTATATTTTATATAAATGCCGAAAATGATCATTAGATATAACATGTAAATATTTTCACTAATATGTGTAAAAGACATACAATTCATTTAAAGGCGTTTTTCGGGGCAGAGAAACTCAAATTTGACATTTCATACATTCGACATTTTTTATTCATGTTTGAATAACACTAATACTAGTATGTTTTACTGTAACTATGGATATGTTATTGAGATAAAACATTAAAAACTGTTTTCCACTGCATTTTAATTTTTTATATGAAAAATAAACAGGTTTTTTTTTATTTCTAAACGTTCATGGTTCTCTTCTTCCCCTTTTCTTATGCCTGATATTTGTTGTAATATCATAAATTATAAAAATCTTGTGATGTTGAGAAATGCAAGTTCGGAGTCATTACATATCTGAAAACATTCTTTGGGGTTCAAAGTTGTCCTAACTATAATACTTTTTTTTATAATGAATAATTTATATAATATTTATTAAATTGTGCAAAGTTACTCTAAATGGCTGGGTAACTTTGAACCAGGATAAAAATTCATTTTTCATATCTTTTTTCAATATTATTCCTTAATTATTTATAGTCATACAATAATTTAGGATGATTTCTTCCCTTTTATGCCATTAGTTGCAGCAATAGTCTTAAAATAAGAGTGTGGCATATGAAAGTAGAGAAAATGCGGATCAAAGTTACCCTGAATGACTGTAATCACTTTAAAATTTGGATTTTTTTTAATTACTTTTTCAAGACATTAAACATTTTTATACCTGTCCTCAATGACCAAGGTTATCAGATACTATGTCTGCATGTGAATTTTCTGTGAAAAAATACGGAAATTGATTGATTATTTAGATTTAGATCAACAAAGTTTTAATTTAATTTGAAAAAAAGAGTTAGACATATTTTTTTAAGGTAAATGTAATTTCATTTACGTGAAATTTTGTGGACACGCTGTACAATAGCAAAAGGTGCAGGAATGTACATCACATACTGTCTTTCCACATTGTTTAAATGATTTTCCGGTTTTTCTGCTCCGTATTTCAGGCTCTAGCAAACACATCTGACACAAAGTGATTTTATCCTTCTTGCTTTATTTCCCCTTAATCTTTTTGGACTGGGTTCTGAACGTGCGGCAGCTTCAGATACGGTCAAATATTTTTTTTTTCTCAGTTTACTTTCAATTCCCGATTTGGTCGAAAAATGTATGAAATCCTGTGCATTTTGCCATTGATCTTGAATTGCTGAAACCCTCTAGATCTCACCTAATTCCTTCAATAACAGGCTACGATTGTCTGTTTTATTTATAACAATATCATTATTTGCAGTATGTATAATGCAAGTAGCAAGTACTGCTATATCCACAATATAGAAAAATAATGCAAGTAGCCATGTTGTTGTATGCCTATGTGTTGTATATTTTCCCCAATAATTTATCCATTATAATTACTCCATATTTCAGTTTCCTCGTAAAATTGAATCATTTTGAGTTTATCTTTCGGTACTGTGATGGTTTTATCATGATGCATAGTAAACATTAGAATGACAGCTTTGTTCCTTTTTGGAACTTACGAACAAATACTTATGCACACTTATTACGAAAAAATACTTATGTGCGAAAATAACTGCTCATCAACCGTTTACTATTCTGTCGGTATGTATTTTTTCAATAGGTTAGGATTTAGCATAGTCCATAAATCACTAATTGCTGCAGCTTTAACATTTTGAAGGCATTCCACTCGTGTGTTCTGGTTGTCAAAACGAATAAATCAAAGAATATTCCAGAATCGGTCTCAACTCATACTTGATCGATAAAACGGATATAAGATTTCCACATCTCTAATGTGTGTTTCTCTAATCTTTGTTTGAATTGCTGACACTTTAAGTACAGTAGAATCCCGCTAATCTGAAATTCCGGTTAATCCGAATCGATTTTATTTAACGCATAAATGTCTGGAAAAAACGTGTACGAGTTAGAATTAAACAAAAAATGGCAGTAAAGCATGATTTTTTTTTTCTTTGAACACCTTGAATCGAATTAACAAAATGCTCAATAATGCAAAAGTTCAACATATGTACACAAATGTATTACGAAAACGTGCACTGCAGGTGTACTGGCAGAACCCCATCTTTTTAAAAAAAAATTCTCGACTACCAGTTTGTTTGACAGTAATATAAAATTATTTTCTAAAATGCAAAAAGTAATTAATTCGGATGATAAAAATTTATTTTTCTTTCAACAGTTTGATTTCTCAAATTATCGACATAAATGTTTTTTTCTCATCTCCGCCTTGTCGACGTGGTGTCTGAGCTATTTACAGATTCGCAATTTTGAACCGTTTGTAATAGGTTGTTACGCAATTCCTCATTCTGAATTTCCATTGTATTATTATAAACATCAGGCGTCATTAAACAAGGAATAATATTTTTTTTCGAAAGTCGTGCCGGATTATCGAGCATGCCGGATCATATGATGTCAGATTAGAGGATATTTACTGTACTACTGAGTATTTATAACTTACATTTTTTTTTAGCACGCATAGTTTTCTTTTCTATTTTCATCGAAATTCCGGCAAATCCGAATTTTTTGTAATCCTAGCAGGCACCGATTCCAATTAGTTCGGATTAGCGGGGTTTTACTGTAATTAATATTTATAAAAATGCATCAAATTCCTCTTCTCTAAAGGCAAACAGTTACACTGCATGAAATAGTGGTGTTTTATGTCTCGCGTATGTTAAAATCGCAGCAGGTAACAGGGTATCCCGGTCAATGCCCAGGTCAAAATTCTTGCTAGTGCCAGCATAAAAATTATGCTAGTAATTGTATTAATTTATTGTAAAAATTATGCTATGCATTGCTTTGTCTGCTAGATTTTCATGCTAGTATATGCTTTACAATGCTAGCCAGCATCACATGCTATATAGCTAGCATACACAGCAATAGTATGACAAGCTATATACAAGCATTTTATGCTTGTTTGCTGTTTAAGCTTCTTCCAAAGCATGGAGAGGTAGGTACCTTAACGTGCTATTATATGCTTTTTTATGCTTGCCAGCATAATATGCTATGCAGTCAGCTTAGGGAGAAATAGCATAGAAAGCTATGTACTAGCATTTTATGCTTGTTTGTTGTTTAAGCTTCTTACAAAGCATGGAGAGGTAGGTACCTTAACGTGCTATTATATGCTTTTTTTATGATTGACAGCATAATATGCCATGCAGCCAGCTTATGTAGAAATAGCATAACAAGCTATGTACAAGCATTTCATGCTTGTTTGTTGTTTAAGCTTTTTCCAAAGCATGGAGAGGTAGGTACCTTAACGTGCTATTATATACTTTTTTATGCTTGCCAACATAATATGCTATGCAGCCAGCTTAGGAAGAAATAGCATGGCAAGCTATGTACAAGCATGTTATGATTATTTGCTGTTTAAGCTTTTTCCAAAGCATGGAGAGGTAGGTACCTTAGTGTGCTATTATATGCTTTCTTATGCTTAACAGTATATTAAGCTATGCAGCCAGCTTATTCAGAAATAGCAAGACAAGCTATGTACAAGCATGTTATGCTTATATCTGTTTAAGCTTCTTTCAAAGCATGGAGAGTAAGGTACCTTAACGTGCTATTATATGCTTTTTTATGCTTACCCGCATAATATGCTATGCAGCCAGCTCAGGGAGATATAGCATGACAAACTATGTACAAGCATTTTATGTGCTTATTTCCTGTTTAAGCTTCTGTCAAAGCATGGAGAGGTAGGTACTTTTACATGCTATTATATGCTTTTTTACGCTTGCCACCATATTATGCTATGCAACCAGCTTTGATAGAAAACAGCATAACGTACTATGTGCAGTAACATATGCTAATTTGCTACACAAGTCTCTTCCCAGTAATGATGAGGTCGGTACTTAAATTAAGAATTGTGTGCTTGTTAATGTTTGGCAACATCAAATTTTTATTTATTTATTATTATTTTTTTTTTTTTAGTTACTCGAAAAACATATATTTGACAATGTTTTTTGAAAATAGAAGAAAAGGAAATTTTAATTCAAATATTAAATTATATTTCAAATCCGGGAAGAGACAATAGCTCTCTTCCACTTCCGTCCCCCCCCCTCCCCTCCCCTAACAGAAAATTCTTACTTTCTCTTTTATTTTAAGCTAAGAGAAAAGATTAAATTTCAATTTGTTTTTCAAAATCGGAGATAAAATAATGTTAAATTTACAACTCGAAGGAGGCTTAATGGATCACCTAAGCCCTCTTCTCTTAACGGAATATTCAAGAGTTTGCGTTATGGAGGTTTCACTCTACATTGCAATTTTGAAAGATGTAAAATATAACTTCAATTTTTTTAATTAAATTCTATGGGGGTGTGTTAAATTCTGTGAGGGATTTAACTTCTATGAGAGTCTTCTAGGGGAGCCCTCCACTCCCCCACCCCCACCACCTATTATAACGGAATTTTTTTCTTCTGTTTCTTAGAATTTAAATATTCTAACTTACTCGAAAAAAAATTCAGTATGTCTTTAAAAACCTGAGAAAAACTTTTTGTTCATTAAAATCTAAAATCCGGGCTGGCCCTGTCCTGAATTCAATACTGTCTTAAACCACACATTTGAGATTAGTTTTTAACATCTAAATATCAAAAGAAACAGAACTAATAATTAATTTCCAAAGAGGATATAGAAGAGTAATCCCCCCCCCCCCCCTTCCAACGGAAAATTTTAAACTGATCTTCCTCTTACTGTTAATAGGTTATCTGTAAATTATAAATTTTCTATATCTTTAAGAATGGGAGAAAAATAAAATTTTGTTCATTAAATTTCAAAAGCTGGGATGGGGGGGGGGGGTGAGGGCTTTGTCACCGCCACCTGAATTAAACACTGACCCTTGAACAAGTTTGAGATAATTTTTTAACACATAAACTTAAAAAAAAAATAACAAATAATTTCCATGGTAGACTTAAAGTGAAAAATCCCCCTCCCCCATCCGAATTGGAAGAAAATTTATAACTGCACTTTCTCTTAGTATTTGATTCTTTTAAGTTTCTCGAAAAGATTAAATTTACTGCGTTTATTAAAATCAGAGAAAACAATATTAATTTGTTAAATTTCAAAATCCAGGGTCGGTAGATTTCCTTTACGAACCAATACAAAGCAAATTCAATACTGCCTTCGTCCACCCGTTTTAGATAAAATCTAAACACATAAATCTAAAAAAACTGAAGATTAATTTTTATAGAGGATTTATTGGGAAAAAGCGATCCCCCCCCCCCCCCCCCGGTTTAGATAAAATTTTAACACAATAATAATAATAATAAACTAAAAATTAATTTCCATGAAGGATTTATGGGGATAAGCGCCTCCCCTCCACTTCCCCATCGTAAAATTCTTAGCCGTTCATTCTCTTAGTGTTAAATTATATTAATTGTACAAAAAGAAAAAAAATCCGTTTTTTTTCAAAAAGAGAATTTAGTCAGTTAAATTTCAAAATTCAAGGAGCACTGTTTCATTTAAGAAATAAGTTCATAACAATCGAATTGAAAATATGTACAATTGACCCCCCCCCCCCCAGCTCCAATAAGGACTAAAATTTTAAAATCATAACTCCCACCTGAAATTGATAAATTCTATCCTAAATACGCTTCAAAATCGTTTATTTTTCTGCAACAAATAATTATGACAATATTCAAACCATTCATTAACAAAGAAAATTCCACTAATGAATTATAATCAAGCCATATTCTAATTATCCATTAAACATAGAAAAATCCCTAGTAATAAATTAACCTTAATAATTGAAACTTGGAGAATAACAGCATCGATAAATTCACTCTTACCTTATAAAAGTATCAACACAAAGCAGAATCAGCTCTACACCCATTACTCGCATTTAGAATCATTTACTAACACAACCCTAGTAGCGAAGTTAGTAGAGCATCAAGTTCCCAAACCGGAGATAGTGAGTTCTGTCCTCGTCAGAGCAAAAGAAAACCCGATATAATATCCCCTTCTAAAAAATATAGGTGCTTCAGAAATTTTCCAAAGATGGTGCCACCAGCGTCATTTTTTTCTAACTGGGAGAATAGAAAAGAATAAAAGCAAGTGATACTAGAAAATTAATGCTAGCATAGCAAAAATTAAAAGCAAGCGACGCTAGAAATGTAATGCAAGCCTAGCAAAAATTAATAGCAAATGATACTAGAAAAGCAAAAATTAAAAGCAACTGATGGTAGAAATTTAATGAGAGAATAGCAACAAAAAAAGAATCTGTTGCTTGTGAATTATTGCTAGAATTGCAGAAATTACAAACAAGTGGTGATCTTGATTGCTGCAAGGCCAGCAACATATTCAAGCAACACAGGCTGGAATTTCTATGCTGGCAAAGCTGTAAAGAGTTCCAATACACACCATGACTTGCTGGTAATTATGGTGGAACCAATAAATGAGTTATGGTAGTTTATGCTAGTTTACTTTGCTGGGAAACAGCATTTAATGCTTGTCTAGTAAACAAATACCAGCAAGAATTTCGACCTGGGTGGACACAAGGGCAAAATTTGGTCATTGGCATAAGGGTTAAATTCAACAGGAATGTATGGAACAACACTGAGTACAACGTCTTTTATACTAAAAGAAATTAATTATTTATGGAAATACTAGATTATTATTTAGAAATTACTAGAACTATCAACATTGAAATAAATACTGTTTTTTCGCAGATTATTCTATAAGAGAAATATCACATATATTCTGTGAATATCATCCGATTCCATAGATATAAGAGGTTATAAGATTAACTAAAAAATAATATTTCCACTCAACTTTAGAACTAGGCAAAATTAAGTAAAATATTTATGTTAAATAAATAGAAACAAACATAGATTTTATACATTATCATTTCGGAATACCAAGCATATATAAATATATATATATTTTTTTCTCTTTATGGATATCTACGAAAGTCTCTTTGTAATAAATGCATAATCGGAAATGTTTCTGAATTGGTATAGTTCAATCATGCGTTTACTAGAATTCTCAATTCATAACTTAAAATGCTGTGGAATTGATCTATAACATCCTATTATGAGATTAAAACTTTTCATTGAAACCGTTTAAAAATGTCTACCATCAAATGAATGAGAATGTAATGATATGGAGTTAAGCGATTGTGATCCTTATGTTCGTAATATTATGTTTATGTAAGCTGTTCTGAACTCCGTTTATCAATAAAATAGTACTTATATTAAGGTAATGTTTTCTTTGTGTTTAAAGCCTTTAAATATTTTATAAAATACAATACTTTAATATTTTTAAACAAATGATATTGAAGGCAATTGTAAAGAAAATAGACGATTTTTCGTAAGAATTTGTACTATAAAAATCATAATGATGTATAAAAAAAAACATCCATCTTGAATTAAATCAGTTATTTTAATAACCGGTATGCTGCAGCTATCAAAAGCATTATTTTAATTTTTTTCTTATACATTAATTTAAATAAAGCTGTTACACGTTTATAATATTTAAATTTAGTGCATTTATTTTAAATTAACTTAAAATTACAAAAAATAACAAATAGAAATGGGCGAATTAATCAGTACTCCAGTTCGGTATTAAAACAAAAAAAAAATGGAAAAACGTACATAATTTTAATTAATATCTTCAAATATACAGTTTGAAGTTTTCTACCCGGTAGAGCCGATGATACATCTATAATGATCTTCAAAAAAAAAAAAAAACAACAAAAAAAAAAACAATGAAGGGCATGTATCGAATGAACAATAGCAAAATTGTGTCAACATAATGTTTAATAATTATTTTACATTCTAAATTTAGGGAAAATCCATCTCACAGATGCCAAGATATAGATTTGACAGAACTCCTGAAAAATACAGCACAGTAGTGCTATACCAGAGCTGGCCAACGCGGCATCAGCGGTTGCCATGGAGCTGTATGAATATTTGTTTGCAGCCCTTTTGAAAGTTTTCTGTTACTAGTTTTTTTTTAATAAAAAAATCATTTTAAATGGCACTTTCTTAAAAAAAAAAAAAAAAAAAAAAAAAAAAAAATGCATGTTTTTTATTGTATTTTTGGCGCGATTATGATTTCTGATTACATCGGTTAATTTGATTCCGTCAATTTTTGTTATAATCTAAGGACACTACTCAGTAAAATGCTATTCTAACTTTACTGATTTATTTATTTTTAACCATTTGGAATAATGGTTATTGTCCTCGTCAGGGTAGGAAATCAAAAGCATATCTGAAGCGTGTTATTGGTTTAATCCGCATTTTATTTGTTTTCTGATTGGTCTATACACTAACCTTTACTTTCAACAGAGATGGATACTGCTGTTTCCACTATGACAAAAGAAGTAATAAAAACTACAAAAAAAAATTAATAACTCAGAAACAAACTGAGATACAGCTTTCAAACAAATTGCATTTAAAAGTACATTTTTTCTCTATACGACGGTATAAAAAGTAATATTGTGGGATGTTTAGAAGTTTAAGAATGAAATTTCATTTAAAATTGGTTGGAAAAGCCTTTTTCCGAACAGCCAATGAAATGTTTGGATAATACGTAAGTTTCAGGTGGATAGTACGTAAATTTCAGGAAATCTGAGGAGTCGCAAGCGATTTTTATCGCTTGGAATTTTTACGTGTCATAACACTATTAATGTTTAATCCATGGCGTACGTAATGTATGATCAACTCCGTGCGATTTTTTACGTCTTAAATTTTAGTCTTCGAAAAAATCATTTTCCAAATGGTCGTTGTAATTTGTTAAATTGCATTTTTTTTCACTATTTTCTAGTTTGTAGTTTTTCATACGTGAAATCTATTTCTTACTATCTTATATATATTTTTTTATTTATCTGAATTTAATGTATGCCAATAGAGTCAAAACACTGTTTTAAACACTAGTGTCGTGAAGGAAATTTTCACATTGTTATTAATTAATAAGTTTATTAATGTATGCCATTCAATGTAAAAAATATTCAGACTTGTGGCTACAACCAAGAGACGTATATGCATAGTATAAGATAAATATTTATTACTCCTGAAACAGGGACATAATATTGTTCGATATTTTGAATTACGTAAATAATAACACATATCTTTGTATCTCACAAAATGATTTATCCACTTGACTATTGAAATGTGGAGATGACCGGCGTGCACACACTGATAAAAATGACAGTTTTGATAAAATTTGTGACGAAAGTAAAAACAAATTGAAATGGAAAAAAAGAATGTTTTTGTTTTGAATGTAAAAATAAATATCAATTTTAATGTGGAAATATCAATATTGTAAAAGTGTTACAACAAAAGACTGCCTCTGTCTATTTTTTTTTATTCCGAGGACACATAGTGAACGTAGGTGGTAAAAAGTTTATATTAATTTCATTTATACATAATCACTAATAAAGAAATGTTTTGCCGCGGAGTGGGCTTGTTTAAAAGCTTTTTTTTTTGTTTAGATTTACCCTAGAAGAATTTTTTCAAATTGTTTTAATTGCATACAAGTCTTTTATTAATAATGATAAAATTACATATAATTGCACAGTTTTAGACTACTTAAACGATTTATAATTTAAATATCTTTTTTTTTTTTCGTTTTTAACGGGGAAAATATTCTACGATCTTGCGTGAGTAATCGGTCTTACCCTAATTATTAAATTGTGAAAACGTACAATGCTGTTACGTGATGTTATGAATTTAAATATGACATTCAGAGAAAATCTTATGCTTGCAGAGATATTAAAGGTAATCAAAGAAGCTAAGGAAGCAAAATATAATTGTGAAACTAATAAATATTTTTGAGAATGATCTGATAAAAACAATAAGATGGAAGAAAAATGAAATATTTGCCCGAAAAGACAGAATGAAAGAGGACGATTATGCACTGCCAGAAGAAGTCGACAGACAGCAATAATATTTCTGCAAATGAGAAGTTGAAGGTACCCAGTAAAGAACAGCGGAAGTTGTAAGATTGAAGTGATGAGAAACTTGAGTCGACTGCAAGAAACAAATAAAACAAACGTTAATAGTGGGAGTATCGATTAACAGTATGGGAGTGAAAATGATATGAAGAATGTTTACTAATATACGAAATGGAGTTTGAGGAGAATTTTAGTTCTTTGAAATATGAAACTAACATGGAAAATATTGTGGTTTTTGGTACCTTAGAAATTAAACTATCAGGAACATTCACTTAATGACCTATAAGGGAATGCTGATTGATATTATTAGAGGTTCAAGGGGCAAAAATGCTTTAGGCTCATACTTACGAGATTGATAAAGTTCTGGAAACTGATGAAGTATATGCTGTGCTCAACTTTTCTAATAAATAAAAAATTATTATGGTTGACTATGATACGTTTTCAGTTTCAACGTCAAGAGGGTAGGGTAGTCAAGACCTCCCTAAACCCATCGAGAAAACGAAAAGCACGGGACTTCCATACCTCTTTTCAGAAAGGATAAATATGAAAACAAAGTGTTTTTTTATTTGAAATTTTCCAGAGTTTTAGTTGAAAATGCGTTAGTTCCTGTTGTATAATTTAAAATTTTTGCTGCACTTGATTGACGCAGTTTTGTGTCTTTCTCGTCGGTTTTTAAATACATTATATTGAACGACGTGACTCCCATTTTTAACCCAGAAAATACCACTAATACAATATAACGTTATGTCATTCTTACTTGTTTATACTGACAAAAATATGTTTTTGTTAACCCATATTTACGGGACAACAGGGGGTAACTAAAAAAAAATAATAACTTTCCTTCAGAAGCCGTGATGAAATTTTTGCTGATGGTAATGAAAAGAACGTATCCTACGGAATATCTTTCGGTTGTCAGAAAACCCCATAGATAATAGTAATACTCCAGTAAGAGGACAAACTCAGATACATGAAATTCTGTTTCCAATTATTCTGTCTGATCCTAACGATTAATTTCATGCTGTTTTCAGAGCACTGATATAAATTAAATCTGCATTAATCTAGAATATGTTTTTTATTTCATAGGCTTCACTAAAATGTCAGAAACAGTATACATTATACCGATGTAGCAGTAAAAAGTTATGAAGTAAATGAAATGATACACACTTTTTCATACAACTTTAAATTTTGAAAAATAAATGTGTTTGCTCTTTAGTTTGCGTTTTATTTTCTTTTTATCATAAGCTCACTTTCAACTTTTGTATTTTAAACAAGATTCATATACGAGAAAGACATTTATCTAACATTATTAGCAACTTTTTGTTAACAGTAACACAAAATAGTTTCTCTAAATTTTCTTTATGTATGACCTATTTTTTATGTCTTTCAAAACAACGGTCGAATATTTTAAATTTATTTAAAATGTAGTGACATGTTGTTTTATTTTGTGAAAAGAGAAACCTATTATAACTTTTTCAATGTTTATTTCTTTTCGGAAAGAAGAGGAATTCGTGAACTGTTTTCACCTAAATTAAACTTGGAATTGTTTTCAATTACCTTAATTTTACTTTCAGATATCATTCACTTTTTCTTTTTCGTATAATTGGCATTTTCATTTATTAAAAATACTTACGGAATTTCTTATAATTTATTTATAAGGCAGAGACTATTTTATAAGGTTTAAACAAATTATTAGCAGAAATTCATATTGACAAAAATAAACAACTTCGGTATAATTGCTGTTAAGGTTTAATGCAACAAAAAAAAATATTTCTTTAATCGGTTCTTTAAAAATACTTTTTATGAATAATTTGATATTTTTTTCTTAAAAAATGTTCAATAACAAAATTGTAAACTCCATAGTTTAAAAATATTGGACATTTTGTAACAAACGCAAAAGTATATTTGCTACGAAACAATAAATAATATTATAATGTTTGAATTAGGTGTTTTATATTTTTCCCCTGTTTTCTCTCTTTTAGAAATTTTTGCTTTACTAGTTCTCATTAAATTCCTATTTTGAACTTTTTTTATAAGTGATTTGAGAGATTGTGTTTTTAACGTATTTACTTTTTAATTGAAAAGTTTAAAGTTTTCATAATTTGTCTCATATTTACATTAAAGTAACAAATACCCCTCCTTTTTTTATTTAACAATAATTTTAAGGAATTTAGTATGCTCAGAAAATTTCAACTATTGAATTAGTATTTATTCTGTACGCTATTTATGTAAATCATTTTAACCTTTTCAAAAATAAATGTTTTTTGAGGAAGGAAAGTTTTTCGAAAATCTCTTTTAAAATATGTATAATTTTTAAAATAAATTATAACTTACAGTTTCGATTACAAATTGTAAATTATGTATTTTTTTAACGGAACTATTTGTAGAAGCTTCAAATATGAAATTTGAAGTTTGAAGCTCCAAAATTACAGCTCATTCCTAAATGCAGTTCTCGATTTCTTGCTTTAAAAAATTACCTTTTTAGAAAAATTAAGAAGGATATTAACACTGCGGATTCCAATCTTTCAGCCTTCATAATTCCTAAACTATTTGAAAGAATGACTCCTCCTACGAAGATAAAATGTGCTGATAAATCCAACTAGTAAATCTGCAGATCAGGAGCCTCAACGTCAGATCTTAAAGTGATTGCCTTTTAATCTCTCATTGCATAATATTCAGCATCCTGTAATCAGTATTTTACTTATTTTTTAATAATATACATATTTAGAAACGAATAAAATTCTTGGAAGCTTTCGAAAATTAGAAGCATTAAGTTATACATGGTGTGACAGTGAAGTTCTGAAATTCTCATGAATTGCTTATTCTGGTATTTTTTTAGATTGAAAAATATATTTCTTTAGAGGGGCTTTGGCCTCCTAAACCCCCACGTAGTCTTATTAAATTTAAATGAATAATTTTCTTTTGATTGGACTAATGGTTATAGTGTATCTTGAATTTCGTTTTACACTTGAATTTTCTTAGGATAAGGAACAGTTTAGAAAAGGATTTTATGTTATCGTAATATGCAAATAGCAATATTTATAGTTAATATTTTTATGTAATATTTATATAATATTTATACAGAAACTATTATACTTAATTAATATATAATTTAGGGATCTAATGTTTTTTAAAAATTTTTTTCAGAAAAATAGTTTTGATAATCCTTATATAATAGTTATATGCAATATCTAGTCTAACTAGATGCTATAAAATTGCGCAAGAAAAACACTTACTGTCATTATAGTAAAGTTATAAAATGCTAAAAGTGAAAAAAAGTATATGTAAAGGCATATAAATACTCTGTTATAAACTGATATCCAGGTTTTGCATGCACAATCGGCAACTTTTTAAAGATAAATGTTGATAAAAAAATACTATTTCCATAGAATGTTTAAAAATAAATTTGGTAAAATAAAAATCACGAGATTTCAAATATACTGAAAGCATGTGCTCTAATAAAAAGAACGTGAATTATTTTATTCTTTTTATTATTTTATTGTTTTTAATTTTACAAAGTGTCTCTTCCCATATTTGCAGATCGTTTTTGCCGTAAAATGTACTTCTTTTCACTTTTAGCATTTTAAAATTTTATTTTAAATACATCCTAATCTACTCGATAGCTATAACACACAAAAATCACATAAAATACACAAAAATCAAGAATAGGCAAATCTTCATTTAAATCTACTTTATAATAATTCATCATCGTGTTCACTGCTAACTGCCGAAATCGCATCGATTTGTTGCTATACAAAATTTCTTTGCGATAGCCTTTTATTATCTACATTAAATTTCAAAATGTAACGTTACTAACATCGTTAATGTTTGACGCAAAGCTATATAGCACACCAAATTATTAACTAACTTAAAGATTAACTAACTTTTTAATTCCCGTAGCCAGACCTTCTTCTTAATATTTCGTAATCGGGATTATTAAAATATTTTTTATTTGTAGGCTATAAAATGCAGTTGCTATAGGTAACTGACAAAAGAAAAACAATGAAATATGTATCATATGAAATAAGTAAAGTGCAAGAGAAACATGTTTATATTATGGCAAAACATGTATAAAGTTCCACCAAAATTCATACACCTAATTAAAAAAAATCCGACAAATATATTAACAAAATCCCAAATAATAGAAATAATTAAAAGTCCTTATTTGGTAATTTCAACATCCATAATTTACCATTTAAATACATTAATCAAACACGCCATTTTCTTTAAACAAATGGAAATTTGAAAATCGTCTGAATTGCCATAGAAAAGCATTATGTCACAAAATAAAATGTTCTATATATTCCGAACGAATGAACCAAATTTAACCAAAAACTATAAAGTTAAATCGGGGGTCCTCAACAACATGCCTCCTTAATTTAAAGCTGATCGAAGGTTTTTTACGGCAGTTATTGCGGGACAGACAGACAAACTAAGTAACTTACTAAGAAACAGAAACCAAAACCTTTTCGCGTCTCCACAGTAAGACTTCACTGACGTTTCGGGAATTGTACGATAAAAAATTATCTAACAGAGTTTTATTTTCAGAGTTTTATGAAGACAGCCAAATAAGTTTATTTATTTAATTTCATTGAAATTAAATAATTTCACTGAAAAAAGACATAATTTTTAATCTAATAGCTATTTTCTTTCATCGCAGTGACAATTTGGCAATTGAATTTTATGGGTGTATCTTTTTTTAAACCAAGTGTATAAGAATAACTATGACTTTTATAAATCTTATTAAAAGTTGAACTTCCTTTCTGCAATTACTCCAATGAAAAATGAAAATATTTTTTAAAATATTAATAATTAATTTATTATTAAATAATTAAAACAATATTAGTTTAGCATGTTAGTTTAAATTCGTAAAATAAAATACATTGTTCTTTTTTAAAAGAAAGTCTAAACTTTTCCATTTTATGGAATGTTAACATATTCATGCGATTTTACCCTACCGTTCGAGTAAGACTGGATGTTTTGAACATCGATAAATAATATTTTAGTAATTAAAATATAATTCACAATTCATAGACGTTTAAACCTCTTAATACGAGCGCGACTAAAACAAGGACATGGTTTAAACAAGCAATTTGTACGTCAATTAATGCCGTTAATCATTTGAACTAATTAAGATTTTGGCGATTTTTCCAAGGTACGGCAAGTATTATACATCAAATATGAAGAAAACATATGTTCATATCAATGTGACTTTCGGCAAAATGTAGGGTAGAATTAGAATAAAAAGCCCGTTCTTATCGAACACTAATCTATAAATATGAATACTATTTCGATATTACACATGTTTGTCAAAATGCAATAAGGTATGAACTTTACCGGTGAATATTAAAGGGAAGGTTTTGCCATTTTTTTTCCTTTTGGAATAGGAATGAAGATTTTAGCTCCGGATATTTTTCTTGTTATTTACTGTAAACTGAAGTACATTTCTTTTTCTAATACAAAAAATGATGACGTGGCTTGAGTTGCGTACGTGGATGCGCTAGCGTGCCCACAGTGCACTTCCTGTCGGGCGTAATACGATAGATCGCCAGAGATTCCAATCAATTTCCGTGAAGGATTAGGAAAGAAGATAATATTGTCTGGAACTTCAACCATTTTGGAATCAAAAAGTTGAAAATCAATAAAGGAGTTTATATTGGTAGTGTTCCAGACTAGTGTAATCCTACGAAAGTGTTGCGCTAAAGCATTAAATAACTACGAAAGGACTTAGAACTCCCAAAATATATGTACCCGGATAATTTACAGACCATTTCAAACAGAAAAATATCAGAAAACAAACACCTTTAACGTTACAGCAGAACCCCGGCCCCTTGCTCCCCTACACATACACAAAAAATTCTAAGGCATAGCAAGAGATTTTTAAAGGACTGGAGATAGGAGGGATAGATAAGGGCATTTCAAATACCGCTTTTTAAAAAGATTTACAGCTGGGCCATGGAAGGGATGTATTTATTTATTTAAATCTGGATTATGCGCTATATTAACCAGCATTTCGATGTCTCTTATTACAATGCTAAAATGAAAACAATAGGCGAAATCAATAACTCGAAATTTGCAAAGATTATTCCAATGTCAGGCGAGTGTTTCGCGGAAACTTTAAGATATTTTGTTAATTTTAGCACTAAGATAAATAGAGTCATTTTCAGTTATAATTATATTTTGTAACGTATGTGTTATTATTTTTTTACAAACATCAAGGGTATAACGAATAACGGTTTATACGAGGGCTTCCATAGTCTCCTTACTTTAGCAGATTTCTATTGCATTTCTATTAATTTTATACTATAAGGATATGATTAGCAAGGAGTGCAGAGGACATAGGCGAACTCTCATTAACTCATTTTAGGCCAAGCATAGAAATTTTATAAAATGTGATATTATTTCATTGAAATATGCTTAAATTGCATTCATTAAGACAAAAAAAAAGTTTCGTGCATGAAAAATGATATCTTATTTGAAAAATAATATACATTCGGCATTTTCATGCATTCGGTGAATGGTGCGGTAACGTACAATTAAATTTAAAACTGATATATATATATATATATATATATTATAACATTTGTTTTATTGTTATTTTATTTACAGAACTCGAAACTTTAATCCATTATAAAAACATATGATTAATCTCAAGTGGAATAATTATACATTTTCAAAACGTCGAATTTGTCAATAACCGTTTCAATTTTAAAAGACTAACGTATTTTGAAAATTTCTCAACAGAAAGTGTTTATTCGAATTGAATTACTGATATTTTATAGATGTCTCCAGAACCCTTAAAAATAGCAGAAAATTAAAATTAGTGAAAAATATTAGAAACAGTGTTAATAAAAAAATACTTATTGAAATGGTGCGTTTACGCACCTTTGGCCAAAAATTGGTTAAATTCTATTGCAAATTCCCACTTCAAAATCCAAGGAATAATGATGTATCCGTTTTAAACTATTTTCCTTTCACTTTAAAATAATTCGTAAAATCATATAGTTTATAAGGGACTTCCTTTTATTATTTTGATATGTGATTATTTTCTTTAAAACTTTCACAACACTGTCCACAATAACAATTTTCTAAGTTGAATAAACTATAAGCCTGTGTTTTAGCGAACTATTGTTACGGGTTGCACGTTTTCCCCGCATGTTGCATGTTTTTCAGATTTAATATACGTTGTACGCTTAAACATTTTCATTATTAGAATTTTTTTCATGAAGAAAAATATAATAATAATAATTTTACCATCGCAATCTGTTTATTAGTATGCTTTTTTAATTTTTTTCCCTAATTTAAATTTTGATGCGTTCTTTGATACAAAAATGTTACTGCAAAAATAAGTAAGCAGTCTAGTCAGAATAATGTAATGGAAATACAGTTAGAAAATAACAATTTTAACTCATTGTTAATGGTTAGGCTTTAATGCAAATTATTTACAGAGTAGTTTATAGCAATGAATCTCAAATTTTCTACTTTGAATCTGTGTAATAATGTAAGTTTCTTAAACGTGTATTACTGGAACAGAGTTGCCATATTCATTCATTTTATGCAATATTTTTATCTTAGACACTAAACTAACTTAAAGAATATGAATTAATTTTAAAGTAAATATGAAAATACATTTTAAAAATTCACAATTTTATTCTTTAAAAAGTAAGCATTTATAAACAAGTTTCATTTTCTGAATAAAAATAAAATACTCAAAACCTAGAAAAAAGTTTAATGAATTTCACATTGTTAAAATGGTGTTGATGTTCCTGAAAAAAAGTTAACGAAAAAATACTTATTGATTCTCAATCGATAAATATTTTAGAGTAAAAGAAAGGTAAAATATATTTCTCAGAAAAGGTTGAAGAAATAAAGAAACGTATAGAAAAGAAATAATACTCGATTATCAGAAATGCACGAAATGCTCTTAGTATAACAGTTCTTCAGTTTTTGGTCTGTAATGGATTTCTCTGTTTGTCAAGTGGTTACCTGCAATAAAGGCTTTCTGAAAAATATGAAAAATATATGTATTACTTCAGTATTTCTTAAGATAAAAAGTACTTTAGTAATCATATTAAGTTCTATTACGAGATAACTCATTTCTGCAAAATGGTTAAATCAAACATTCTTACACAGTTAGAATATGAATCTTATAAAGAATATTTTTTTTCTTTTTACATAAAAAAGTATTTGCATATTATATAACAAACATATTTTATTACTGCAACGATAAATGCAAAATAATATCATTCGCCTGTTAAAAAAGAGATTCTGTTTTAAACTGCTTTTAAGAAGTAAGTTATGGAGTTAAGTGTTAAATAAATATTGCAGTGGTTTGTTGTAACTTATTAAATACAAACTATGTGGATAAAAGTTAACAAACACTTTCGATTTTAGATGCTTTGTCCAATATGTAGCGAAATTTTTAACGATGTGTTCTTGAATTTTCGGACTGTAACAACTATATTTGAACTCATATTATTCAGTTCAGTGATGATTAAGTCAAAAGGGCAATTAGGAGGTAAACTGCAATTTGAATGAAAAATGTTATTACAAGGTATCTTGAAAAACTAGAAATGACTTGTAACTGTCCCATGCTATGTTTCTCTTCGCCTGTGCCAAAATGCGACGTATAGAGATAAAAAATATTAATAAAAATATAAAAGTTTTATTTTAATACTAAAATTTCTACACTGTTTTTCTTTTGTTTGTAACATTTGTATTTTTTACCCAGTTTCTCGTGGCATTCAGAAAACGTAACAAAATATACGCGAAACAGTATAATAGTAGATAAAAAAAATAATCTATTAAATATGTGTTAAATTATGAGCATATATGAAATACATTTAATTGCAAATGCACGACTAATAGAACATTTGTTTTGTTCTTAATTTGGTATTCAACAACAGAGGGCAACTTATGTAAAAAGGGCAGTCGAATCCCCTAAAAAAGAAGAATGATATCAATGGCAATTAAACTAGGACTTCCCTCAGAGGGATTAGTCTGAGCGATATTACTGAGAACATAGATTTAATAATAACATGTGGAAGCAAAGAAAATGAGATGTTATCATTAATTGTCCATATACTGCGAAAAATTGAAATGATGAAAATAAACGAATTGTAGAATTACAAAATCTTATAGATAAATTCGTATACACTGTTTAAAGAAATGGGAAATCAAACCATTCAAGACAGCCATGCATGGATATAAAATTGAAAGTACGCAATATATTAAAAGTAAAATAGAAAATGAAACACTAATTTACTTATATCGGAATTTTAACTGTATAAAATGATGTCAAGAGCATAATCAGACGCTCCGCACCAATTTGAGTAACTTTAAATGACAAATATATGATGTTTAAAAAGAATGGACTATACTTTATATGGTGTGTGCTCCCCCGGAATAGTTAATATTGTACAATATATGTTTTCCACGGAGGCAATGAGGTTGTCCATAACATTTAAGGAATTCTTTTCTCAAAATCTAATATAGTATCAAAGTACCGAATACATCAAAAGTGGCATGCAATGCTTCGTTAGATTGTAGTTTTAGATATGCTCGATCAGATTTAAATGATGACTGTATGCTGGCCACTACATACGCTGTATTGTTTTGTTTTCAAACATATTCTGCACAAGTTGAGCTGTATTTAGCTTTTATTAAATAAAAGAAATCGGCAATGATTACAACATAAAGTATGACATAAAATCTGAATATATCGTCTGCATAACTTTTGAGCTGTCAAAGTGTCATTTGAAGTAATTTACATATCCATACATATTTATTCAGCAAATCATGCAAGCTAACATACGCCAATGTGAACCCGATTACAAAATTTCACCAGAATAAGTTAATATATAAAAAATCTACTAAAGTTAATTGAGAATATGACCTTATGATAAAATGTCTAGAAAAATGAATCGGATAAAAAATTGATATCACATTTAAAACGGCACTTCCCTCTGTTAGTGGCCTTGGCGAGAGAGAGAAAATCTTGGAGAAGGAACACTTTAACAAGTACTTTCGGGCAATCTACTCACTGTTTCATACAGGTCTTTATTCAATATTTCACAATTTATTTAATGCTAGGTGGGTATCTATCAGTTTTGTTGCATTTAAATCGCATGTTTTGCGGAGGAAATGCAGCATTATGAAATATTTAAAGTTGCTGTACCTAATAATTCCAAATTAATGGTAATTGAGATCGCTTTCCGTTAATTTCATCTTTTTAAATTTTAAATTTTTTAGAAACCATTCATAGAGACAATTGTATATTTTAAAACTAACCCGAAGCAAAATTTCAAGATTTTGGGCTCAGCAGTAACAGAGAAATAGAAATTTTTTTAAAGTTTTTTGTTTCTGCACTGTTTTATATAGCGACATTTTTAGAAATTGTTCTATTGCGAGAATTTACGTCATGATAAATACTGCCATGTTAATTTTCATGTTTATATTCCTAACAGTTCCATGTTCTTCGTTACTTAGATCATCTTTAGATCTTTTTCCGCTTTGTTTAGTCTTTCTGTTTTTTAGAATTCGTTCTACAACGAGCATTTACATCTTATTATTTACAACCATGCCAAAGTTCTAGTTTCTAACCCCAACAGTATCCCGAAAATTTCAGTATTCCAAATAAATCATAGTTTAGAACCCTTCTAGATATTTTTACGTTTATCCGTCAAATTGAACCTTTTAGATAGCGTTCATTACGAGTATTTACATCTTAAAAGTAACTACCGCACCAAATTTAAAGTTTCTAACCCAATCAATATCGCAGAAATCACAATTTTAGAACTTTTTTGCTCCTGCAGCGATGTAGGTTCTTGCACTGACATAAAATAGTCTTTTTTTCGGAGCAGAGATGGCCACCAACATTTTTTTAAGTTGACTATGTAGTTTCAGAGATAACACCTCACAAACGTACAAGCATTAATAATATTATATACTTTATAATATTATAACGCTTTATAATATTAGCATTAGATGTACAGATACAAAAGCCATTTATCTGTTACAAACTAAAGTGCCGGCGTTGCCCAGAATTTGAAGGATGTTTGTTCTGAAAAATCAATTTCAAAATTTAACATACAACACAAAACAAACATTAAAAAAAGCAGTCGAAATGTTGTTGAATGAATCATATGAAAACGCTGTATAAAAATGTATAAATGTATATAACAGACGCAAAAGAATACAGCTATAAATGAACTTATTTCAAATTATAATTGGAGCAATAATGTTAAAATACGCCAATATTTCCCTAATCGGGTTTTTATCACGCTTCAATACATTTTTCACACTCATATGACGTTATACTATATCCACGATGCCCTTTATATTTCCAATATGACGTAATATTTTCTTCTTTCACGTGGAAACCTTGAAATAGAAAAGTTATGAAGTTATATTCACTTTCATTTAAATTCGTCAAACCATTTATTTCATTTTCATATTTCACGTGAATATCTTGCAATAGAAAAGTTATGACGTAATATTCACCTTTTTTTTTTAAATTCGGCAAACTATTTATTTCATTTTCATTTTTCACGTGGAAATCTTGCAGTAGAAAAATAATTGTTGTAGTAATAATTTTATTGTGTTTTTTAATTGTTGGCAATTGCTGTAACGAAAAATGTTTAAATTTGATAAGAAATTGCTGTTTAATTGGCGGGTTTTTATTAATTAAAAAATAACTATAAGTTATTCCGATTCCGGATTACTTTAGTTGTCTCGGCCATGTTTTAATACACATGTACGTATCTCTTCACAATTTTGGCTTCCAAATTGTGGATTTTTTATAGAATTACAAACAGGCCAGATAGACAAGTTTTCATTTTTATATATCTCTCTATTCTATAAAAAGTAACTAACGCTGTCACCGCCACCGCCGCCGCCGGTTTTGAATTTTTTGTGACCGGAGGTCTTTCTTCGTTAATATTAAGAAAACTATTGCATACAAATATATGAAAATCGGTGGTATTATATCGAAATGTTTGATCAACACACTAATGCATACAGTTTTCAAATCGAAGAATTATTTTAAGAGATATTTAATGCTAAAGTTGGACAAAATCGTTCCATTAAAAAGAATTTATAAGAGCAAAAGCTATACATGGGAATTTAATCATTTTTAGATCATTTTATTCAATAGAAGATCCCGGTCTGCAGATTTCATTAATTTTTTTAATTTGACTCACTTTTTGAGGTTTTATTTCCATTTTAAATTCAAATATTCAGCATTTTGACAGATATTTTTTACATATTTTAGAAAATGGTATTAATTTAAACTGTTATGCAAACAATGCAAACAATGCAAACAATGCAAGCAAACAATAATGTTTGCTTCAAATAAAAAAATTATTTACACGTTACTATTATAAACAGAAAAAACCCTTCAAATGAGAATTAAATAATTAGGTATAAAAAACAGGCACTTATTGGATATTACGCCATAAAAACTATGTTTACATGTGAATTTTAAAAGAGAAAGGATATTGTAAAATAAATTCATTAACATGCGTTAGAAATCTGAAATAGAACAAATTACGTCACATTACACTTACTATGCAAAATGAACAAAAAATAGTATTGCAAAACAGTTTAGATTTAAAAATAGCGCGAGACAAAATATTAGAGGTTAAATATTAGATTTTTTCAAAATTTTATTATTTGTCGTTTGATGTGAGGTGTTCAGCTATAAGTATGCAAATTTTTATGTCTCCAACTTAATTAGGGGCTGAGTTAGAAAAATTGCTTAAAATACACAAGTTAGAGCCCAGAGACTTAATAAATAGTAGTCTTTTTCAAAATTTTATTATTTGTCGTTTGATGTAAGGTGTTCATCTATAAGTATGCAAAATGTCATGTCTCCAACTTAATTAGGGGCTGAGATAAAAAAATTGCTTAAAATACACAAGTTAGAGTCCAGAGGGTTAAATAATAGACTTTTTCAAAATTTTATTATTTGTCGTTTGATGTCAGGTGTTCAGCTATAAGTATGCAAACTTTCATGTCTCCAACTTAATTAGGGGCTGAGTTAGAAAAATTGCTTCAAATACACAAGTTAGAGCCCAGAGGGTTTAATATTAGACCTTTTTCAAAATTTTATTATCTGTCGTTTGATGTGAGGTGTTCAGCTATAAGTATGCAAAATTTCATGTCTCCAAGTTAATTAGGGGCTGAGTTAGAAAAATTGCTTAAAATACATAAGTTAGAGACTGGAGGGTTAAATATGACTTTTTAAAAATTTTATTATTTCTCGTTTGATGTGAGGTGTTCATCTATAAGTATGCAAAATGTCATTTCTCCAACTTAATTAGGGGCTGAGATAAAAAAATTGCTTAAAATACACAAGTTAGAGTCCAGAGGGTTAAATAATAGACTTTTTCAAAATTTTATTATTTGTCGTTTGATGTCAGGTGTTCAGCTATAAGTATGCAAACTTTCATGTCTCCAACTTAATTAGGGGCTGAGTTAGAAAAATTGCTTAAAATACACAAGTTAGAGCCCAGAGGGTTAAATATTAGACCTTTTTCAAAATTTTATTATTTGTCGTTTGATGTGAGGTGTTCAGCTATAAGTATGCAAAATTTCATGTCTCCAACTTAATTAGGGGCTGAGTTAGAAAAATTGCTTAAAATACATAAGTTAGAGACTGGAGGGTTAAATATGACTTTTTAAAAATTTTATTATTTCTCGTTTGATGTGAGGTGTTCAGCTATAAGTATGCGAAATTTCATGTCTCCAACTTAATTAAGGGCTGAGTTAGAAAAATTGTTTAAAATACATAAGTTATAGCCCAGAGGGTTAAATATTAGACTTTTTGAAAATTTTATTATTTGCCATTTGATGTGTGGTGTTCAGCTATAAGTATGCAAATTTTCAAGTCTCCGACATATATAGTTTCTGAGAACGGTCTCTGTGACAGACGGACAAACAGACAGACAAAGGAGTGAGACAGGTAGAGTTTCGTTAGATGAACGAAACTCTAAAAACATGCTGCGGATGACTGTAACAACATCCTAAAATTACATTACCATCAGCGATCTACCAATCCCGAATTTAGTTTAAATTCGTTTCATATATTCTTATTCTTTTGTGCGGCCCTGTAAAATAATTATCAATATTATATACAATAAAACCCCTGAATAGCGGACACCCCGAGAATGCAGAATTTGTCCTCTATTTAGAGGTGACCGCTACTGAGAGTAAAACATGTACAGTTATTTAAGAGTTGGTAATCGAAAAAATGTCCGCTAAATAGAGGTATCCACTAATCGGGTGTGTCCGCTATGGAGGTTTTACCAGTAAAACTTCTGAATAGCGAACACCTCGGGAGGGCAGAATTTGTCCTCTATTTGGAGGTGTCCGCTACTGGGAGTAAAAAATGTACAGTTATTTAAGGGTTGGTAATCGAAAAAATGCCCGCTAAATAGAGGTGTCCACTAATCGGGTGTGTCCGTTATGGAGGTTTTACTGCATAATAATATCATCCTTTACAAGATAATTGCATGCTGTATGGTAGACAGAGAGACATCCAGAGAAAGATAACCTCCCGGAGCAATAAACACTCATGTCTTTTGTTTTAATCATCCACAATTGTATGTCATACAACATGCCAGATTTTATACAACAGGCTAAAAACGGTCACCGTGGTACGGAATACTGTATTATTATTTGTTTGCACACAAAAACTGGTTGCCACGAGTTGTTGCAAGGTTTGTGATCACGTGGTTGAAACTGATCTATTCAATATTACTGCGTGCGTATTTTTTTTTTATTTGCTCCATGTGTTCAAAACAGTTGTCTACGAAAACATCAACCGGTGAAAGTGACGCACACCAAATTTCTGTGACGTATGCAATTAATAAATTGTGCTTTTTTAAGAGTTTTTTCTACATAATTTTTAAACGGTTTGGAACTTCTTTTTCATAGTAGGTGCATTCAGTAGGCGACCCTCATAGGTACCTTCTGGTGCAATCAGAAACGAAATCCGACAAATATTTTTTGAGTTATGCTTGACGAAAGGTTTTTATTAGGCTTTTTTTTAGTAGGACATGGCGTTAATATCCATCGTAGTAGTAAAGTGTCCGGACAGTAATATTTCGCTGAGTATTAGCCTTCGCTTCGCTCAGACAACTACATATAAGTTATCATCTAAAATATTTAAAACATTTCTGAAAATTAGAGTTTTCATCCTAAATCGCAGGATAAGAACATATATTATTTATGAAAAAATTTACTTGATTAACATGAGCAGTTATTTAAACTAGCAAAACTAGCGGCATTGCGCGGCATAGTAGTTGTAATATGCCAATTTGTGTTTGTATATCTAATTTTTGTTAGAAGAAATTATACTATAAGGAATAATTAAACAAAAATACTAAGTAAACCACAGCTTGGCTAAACTTCATTATTACACTGCATGAGGCGAAAACGAGACTGAAATTAAAAAGAATCGAAAGTAATTATAATTTAAAATGTTTTTTGAATCTTTTATGCTCATTTTATATGCTCGTTTCAGTTTTTAATTGAAGTTTTAAATATTTTAGACACAGTTTTTAACACGCATTTACACCTTAAAAGTAACCATCATGTCAAATTTCAAGCTTTTAACCTAACGTCCACCATCCCTCTGGTGGTAGTGGTATAAATATAAAATATAGCCTATGTTGAATAGAGCCTGTCACCATGAATTTGCCAACCTTAATTTTCAAATCGCTTTGGTATTTCCTCAGATTCCATAAGAAACGTAATTTAGAGTTTTTAAAAGGCTTTTCGCTCATTTTATACCTTTGAATTTAGAATCTTTAAGAAATTGTTCTTAAAGAACATTTTTATATTATAAGTATCTATAATACCAAATTTCTAATTTCTATCTTTAACGATGCAACAGAAATCGTGATTTAGTACACTTTTAGAATGTATTTTGCTTATTACCTACTTTTAAATTTCTATATTTTTTAAAGTTTCGATCTTAAAAAATTCAATAAAATTCGAAATTTAGAGAATTTTTAAACGCTTTTTGCTCCTTTCATTTTTTTAAATTAGGAATTTTTTTTATAAATAATACTTAGGAAGCATTTACGCCTTTTAAATAACTACCATGCCAAATTTCATGTTCTTAGTCCCTTCTATATCACAAAAATTCCAATTTTAGAATGTTTTTCGCTCCTGCATCCTTTCGTTTGGTAGTGGCATTGACATATAATATAGCCTAATGTTGGAGCAGGTACAGGAACTGACACCAGAAATTTTCCACCATTACTTTTGAAATATGTTTGCTATTTTCTGATATTCCACAGAATTTTTAATTTTTAAAATTTTTTAAATGCATTTCACCCTTTTAAATTTCGAAAATTTTAGTAAATGTTCTTACAGATAAATAATACCTTCTATGTATCTACCACGCCAAATTTGAAATTTCTATCGTTAACAATTGGAAATATTGTAAAAAAAAATACTGATGTGACTTTACATAAAAAAACTGTGGCAACTTAGTTTCCACCAAAAGTAGTGTATTGAAGCACCACCATTAAATTGGGGTAATGAAACACCAGCAATAAACTTGTGTAAAGAAGTACCATTATTGGTGCAAAGTAACCTCAGTACTGATTTGGTGTACTTTATCACAGTACTAAAAAATAACTCTAACCATTAATTTTTAAATGTAATACAACCATATTTTAAAATAATTGTTTGTTCCCTATATTTGCATGTTTAAAAATATCATTTTCATGTGTGCCGTATAGGTGGGAGAGGAGCTAAAGCCCCTACATTTTGCTATAGTCAATTTTTTTTATTCATTTTTAGCGCATTATTACTTACTTAGAATCTCCCACCCACCACCCTGTAAGTGCTTGGCTTTCCCCACTATATGTAATGAAATAAAATTATGAAGGTTTCACTCGTTGGTTCCCAATAAGCTAAAAGACATCTAACGAAGAATTCCCGATGAAAATATGTTTTGTTAGAGAACGGACAAACGTTTTGAACACAGGTATTTAAAAAAAAATCAGTAACAAAATCATAGTTACTTGTAACTATCACGATAAGTTTAAATCAATTTTTATTTTTTTTTATCAAAATAACAACTATAAGCCACATCTGCTATAAAATTACATCAGAATTATATAATTAAAAAAAAATCTTTCCTGTGCGAGAGAATCCATATTGATGCAAAAATTTCTCGATGAAGTTTATCTTCAAAAATATTCTGTTCTATATTTTGGATTGATTTCTAAGTATTTGCACTTTTGATAGAAAAAAGTTTAAAAACGTAAGAAAAATTTCTAAAATTATTTTAAATTAAAATAAATGTTTTAATTTTTTTTAAATGCATGACCTTGATCAATGACGGCAGTAGTAAAAGGGTTAACAGTATAAAAAACAACTAAACTAAAAATGAAATACATCCGAGTAAATCGGTATCTGTAGCTTTAATTCTTAAATATTCTTAAGGCACTCGAAAGTGTTAGTAATTTCAAGGAAAGCTTTTACACTTCGATCAGTAAAATCAATTTAATGCTTAATATAAAGTTCTTAACCCGTTCGGGACCATGGGTGCATATATGTACCCCCAAAAAGTTATTAAAAGGCTCGAGTTTGATACCAGTAAAAAAGAAAAGTAAAATTTTATTACGACATTTTCGTGATTTATAAAGTTAATTCAAATAATTAACAAAAAATGATGCCAAACGAATAAAATTCGTGTGAAAGATGCCGGACTTTAACGGGTTAAACTCAGTGGTGGGATTCAGCCGGTTCGCAACGGTTCTATAGAACCGGTTGTTAATTTGTATTGAATTCGGCGAACCGGTTGTTAAAAGGAACTTGCATTTACATTAATTTACATTCTTTCAATGTTTAACTGCACAACAGCGTTTTCTAAACATGAAACTGTGGCATGTTCTGATTTGTTTCATTTAATAAAATAATGTTTCATTTGCAAAATATATTTTTCTTCATCAGTCCAGTAAGGAGCAAATTTAACATTTAAACAATGAAATTTTGAGGAATTGAAGAATTTTGTGATCCAAATCGGCAGCTTAGGCTAACTCTTGTTATATTGCATTTATTCAACACTACTTTAACTACATTCTTAATTTGTATACTTAAATTGTAACTTAATTTGTATTGAGTTCGGCGAACCGGTTGTTAAATGAAACTTGCATTTACATTAAATTACTTTCTTTAAATGTTTATCTGCACAACAGCATTTTCAAAACATAAAACTGCGACATGTTCTGATTTGTTTCATTTAATAAAATAATGTTTCATTTGCAAAATATATTTTTCTCCATCAGTTCTGTAAGGAGCAAATTTAACTTTTAAAAAATGAGGATATGAATAATTAAGAGATTCAAATCGGCAGCCTAGGTTAACTCTACTTATATACCGCTTATTCAACACTACTTTAACTACTTTCTTAATTTGTAACTTAATTTGTATTGAGTTCGGAAAAACCGGCTGTTAAATGAAACTTATATTTACATTAATTATTTTCCTTAAATGTTTATCTGCACAACAACGTTTTCTAAACGTAAAGTTATGACATGTTTTGATTTGTTTCATTTAATAAAATAATGTTTCATTTGCAAAAAATATTTTTTTTTCTTCATCAGTCATGTAAGGAGCATTTAAACATTTAAAATTTAACTTGAAAAAAAATGAAATTTTGAAGATTTGAAGAATTTTGGGATCCAAACCAGCAGCCTAAGCTAACTCTATTTATGTAGTGCTTATTCAACACTACAATAACTTCTTACATTCGAATAAAAGGTACATTGTTTTGGCTGCTTCTTTTGAAAATATGCGGTATGTAAAGTGAAGGTATGTAAAGAAAGAAGCACACATCAGATAATGTTTGAGTAAAGACAAAGAAAATTGAAAGTTAGGAGGTTTATCAAGAAGCTATATGTAAATATTTCAAATAATAGAAGCTACTTAACATACTAAAATTCTTTTCTGTACTATAATAACGTTTTTCTACATATTTTATTGTTTTATTTAATAACTATCTGAAATAATACTCTACCTTTTAGCATATATTTTTAATATTTTTCAACATAATACATACAAAGTTATTTTCAGTACATGATATCTGAAATAATTCTAATTTATTTTTTCTGGTTTCAAACTGAAAATGCATAGTGTGCTGATGCATTTCATCGGCAATTGTTATCCATTTATTGTATGAAAGGTTTTGAAAAGATGTTGCATGTTTTTAAACTGAGCTAAATTTTATCACTGATACAAAATTTCAAGAATAAATCTTCTCCACGTGCGCATTATTGTTATTACTAAAATAATTTTAGAGTCATTTGGTATTAATTATAGAAGACGACATTGACAAATAGTGCGGTGAAATTTGTTGTTTTGGTATCAAAGCACAGCATAAAACACGAATACAAAAAAAAAAAAATTCAAAAATCAGTCATTTACCACTTAGAATAACATATTTATTGAAATTAACTTTGAAGAAGTTACAAGCATTTATCACCAAAACAAAGATGTAAATAGGAATGCTTGATATTTAGTGAGGTGGTATTCTCGTGAGATTAGAGACTTGGCAATATCTCGAGATCTCGAGCTCGTCCTACAGTTAGTGTTTTTAGTATCTAATTGTTTGCAACTTTAGATCGTGATCATCAGTTAATTCTTAAACTCCAATTTCTGCTATTTGTGTGCTATCCTTTTTGCATTATGCTGTTTTGATGCATTTTCTGATATAAATCTTGATCAGAGTTTCACGACTGTCGAATGCGTTTTAAATAAACTATGTCCTTTTACAAGAAAACAAGTGCCAGCAATATTTATTTCAATATACCACAAAGTCAAATATTTTTATTAGTTTTATTATAATATTGGAAAATGCTTCATAATCTATGTGTAATGCTTTTTTTTTTTTTTTTTTTTTTTTTTTTTTTGTACTTCAAAAATCATTCGTGAAGCGAACCGGTTGTTAAATTATTTGAATCCCACCATTGGTTAAACTATAGCAGCAAACAAATAAACAAAGCTGCATAAAAAAATCACTGGAGCAGTATACAAAATACATTACCTCACATTAAATTCAACGTAGGCCGCAGTTTTTAGATTGGCAGTACTATGTTTTAAAAGCATGACATTATTTTAAAAAGCACATGCAGACACTATTTACTCTTATCTCTTATATCTATAAATAATAATCACTTTCCTTACTTTATGTTTAATTAAAAAAAAATATGCTCCTACAACCACCTGGAGGTGGTAGTGTCAAAGACATAAAATGTAACCTATGGTGTATCAGGGACTGCCATCACCAATTTTCAGTCATTACTTTTGAAATAGGTTTAGTATTTTCTGAGATTTAATAGAAATCGTAATTTAGTATATTTTTAGAACGCTTTTCTGCTTGTTTCACTTTTTTATAACTGAATTTTTTTAGAAACTGTTTCTAAAGAGCATTTATACTTATACATATCGACAACAACAAATTTCGAGTTTCTATCTCTAACTATTACCTAGAAATCAAAGCTAGAAAGAAAAAAATACCCTCAAACAAGTGTTCATCTTTTACTACATTTCATAAATAAGATCTTATAACTATTATTTTGTAAATATTTTGGAGCTCTCAGCTTCTAACATTGTTGCAAGGATCCACTTCC
The DNA here is from genome assembly GCA_963932465.1 of Maratus speciosus. NCBI lineage: Eukaryota > Metazoa > Arthropoda > Arachnida > Araneae > Salticidae > Maratus > Maratus speciosus. Next base: position 87,075,729 of record OZ010790.1, read on the forward strand.
GCTTATTTTTTTATGTATTTAATATTGACCGTGATTTTTGTTCCTCTTGCATTTAGATTTATAATTTGATACTTGAAGCCATTTACAATTGTTAATTTTCAATTAAGCTTAATTCATTCATTTATGAAGATATAGATACAGAATGTTTTTCAATAATCTTCATAAAGCATAATTTTTTTTTTATCAAAACGATCAATTTTGCTTACTGCAGGATGGAGGAACAGAATAAAAATTTAAAATGTGTAAACTTTTAAAAATTGATGGCCAGATTTTTTATTAAATATATTCACACATAAAACACTTTTGTAATTTACTTTTTCTGTTTACCCCCAAAATCGCATGTCCATATTTTTGACACACTCTTCGTATGTTAAAAATATTTCTTGTATTTCTTTAATAATAATATAAATGTACACATAAAACACTTTTGTAATTTACATTTCCGATTTACCCCCAAAATCCGTGTCCATCTTTTTGAGTGACTCTTTGTATGTTAAAAATATTTCTTGTATTTCTTTAATAATAATATAAATGTACACATTTCAATACATATTTTAAGAACTTTATGTAAAATATAAATCAAGCATTTTTGTACCAGTATATCCCTTTTTAGGAACTTTTCTAGATATCATCATACAAATTAATGCGAGAAGTAAATTTCATAAAAAAAGTATTAAAAAATAAGATTTTTTTTACAAAATAATGAGGTAAGAAACAAAAGACTATGAACACATACTCCATCTCGAACGAACACTAAAAAATATTGCTTTAAAATAGAATAAAAATGTGTACAAAGTTTGACAAAATTTATAGACAGCATTAATAAAATGAGTCAAATAAATAGAATACATTTAAAAGAAGATAATGGAATAAATTTACTTCCCAAACAGATGTCCGAAAAGTTTTGGAAAATACTTCTAATAAAGAAACGTTAGAACGAGAAGAATAATGAGAACTAATATTTATTGTATATAATATTTTATTTTTTACTATAATTTGTTGCATTTCGTCTTGGAACTCGAATATTTCTGTAGAGCGGCAAATACCAAGTTATAATTTAAACTTTGAACTAGTATGTTTACATTATTTAATAACATTGTCATTTTAGCACAATTAAAATAGTATACTTTACATGGATGATACGAAGACCAAATAGCTGTCAATAGGATGAAATGAGACGGACATATATGTAAATAATAAAATAAAAATAGAAAGCTCTGAGTATTATAGATATATTGTTATAGACATTAATAGAGAATGAAGAGACTCACAGGAAATTAAATACGTAATTTTTCAGGGGAGAACGGCTGTAAACCTATTAAATTATATTTGGTGGAATAAGGAGATCACTGGTAAAAGAAAGTATAATATATACAATTCTATTATAAAGAGAATATTTTGATATGCAGCAGAAGGATGGAAAATTATGGAGCCAAAATAATGAAATTAGAGGCAGTAGAAATTGATGCCTAAAGAAGAGATGATATTAAAAACTGGTATGGTCATGCTAAAAGAATGAGTGATGAAAGACAATCTAAAATCGCATTTAATTATAAAACAAGCAATTAAAAAAAAGAAAAGAAACGGTAATGAACAGAAAAAAAAACTTGACAGATGACATTGAAATGGCGATGAGGGACAGAGGTCTGGAGGAGGAATGGATCTTTGAACGGAAGAACTGGAACATACTCTCTTGTAGATTTTTTAGATGGAGATTTCTAACGACATAAACCGAGTTTATATATATATATATATATGTGTGTGTGTGTGTAGCATAATTTTTTTATTGAACATACGAGATACTGTTTCACAGTAGTCAATCTCGATTAATATGAAAACGGCTAAAACGAGGGCACTGTTACAATGAGCAATTTGCTAGTTAAGATAGGTTCACTTTTTAAACTATATATAGCTGTATATAAACTATATATAAATATCGACTGCCAACAGTGTCCAATGTCTAATTATTAAACCGTTAGTCATAGTCATATAGTTCTAATTACAAAAATGTTTTAAATGTGGTAAAGAAGTACTTTATATCGATCTTGGTCAATAAAACCATTTCCTAAAATATTAGGAAATTTAAAATTTCATACTGTCTTCTGGTCCTTTAAGTTATATTTTGTAAAAATATCCTATTACACTAAAAAAGTAAGATACACAACAGAAAAAACTCCCATTTATTTGCGATTAAAACTGACATCGTAAGCTCTTTAAATTTGAAGAAACTTTCTGGCTGTGAAATTAGGGTCATTCACAAATTTACTAGAAATATGAATAACAGTAAAAATAAATGTTGATTGAAAAATTAACATTACAATATGAATTTGAAATCTGTTTTCATTTTGACGTATTAAAGAAAAATATAAAACATGTACTAAAAATATAAGTTAAAAAATAATAGAATTTTTGTTGGATGAAATGATGCAATGCAACAGACACAATTTTGTACAAAATGTTACATTTTAAAACTTGGATAAATAATCTAAAAAATTATCAATAAAATTTCAATATTAATTTTAATATAAATTTCAAATATCAAAAATTATATTTTTTAACTTATATTTTCGTACATGTTTTATATTTTTCTTTAATATGTCAGAATGAAAAGAGATATCAAATTCGTATTGTAAAATTAACATTACAATACGAATTTGAAATCTGTTTTCATTCTGACGTATTAAAGAAAAATATAAAACATGTACTAAAAATATAAGTTAAAAAATGATAGAATTTCTGTTGCACTGTAAAAAAAAAAAAAAAAAAAAAAATTGTAAAGTTACTAAAGTTTTTCTAGGAAACTGGGATTCCAGGAACATTTTATGTAACGGCAACAACAAACATTCCTGTAACAGACGCTGTTACAGGAATTTTTCTTGTTGCCGTTACATAAAAAGTTCCTGGAATCCCAGTTTCCTATAAAAACTTTAGTAACTTCACAGATTTTTTTTTACAGTGTGGATGAAATGATACAATGCAACAATTTTGCAGAAAATGTTACATCCTTTAAAACTTGGATATATAATCAAAATATTTATCAATAAAATTTAGAGTTATCTTAAAACTTGCTCGAAGTGACTCACTTCGGCTGAAATGCAAAAATGTATACATTGAATAGGTTGTTCTAATATTTAAAGCATTTTGTGTACGATCTCTTGAAGCCCGGGCCAACTCATCTGTGTAGAACCAGTTGCATAAAATTTGTATAAGTGATGCAATTTAAAGTCATAACTCCGTGAATTACAGTGTTGAATGATGGGGACATTTTTTTGTCTTACTTGTTAGTGAAATGGGAAATTTTTAATAATTAATTAAATTTAAAAAAAAAAAAAACGGACTGCATAAAAAGCGAACTAATTCATTATTTGTCATCGCTGTGCAACTATTTTTTTTTTATATTACTTACCTATTTTCTTTATTTAGTTGTATTTATGACTTTTAAGTTGTGTTTAATTATTAGTTCCTATCTATTAACACTGTGTTGATGAGGCCTATAAATGTCTATGATGGTTAGAGTTGCAGTAAAGCTACAGATCCTACCTACACAACTTCCAGCTTGTGTAATATTTAATCGGAGCTTCTGACTGTAAAATAGTCAATGAAACATCATCTTCATTTTGAAAGACCTATCCAATGATATGCCACTTAATATGGCGTGTAAATTTTTTTTTCGTCGCCATTTTGCATTTTAAGGTCTCCATTTTGAAGTTTTAAAAACAAAACCTATCCTATAACCATCGGACGGTTAAGACGAATCGATAGAGACCCCATTCATTAAAACCCATCCAGCCGTTGGGTTGTTTCGAGGGTCTAAAGAAATCCACTTACGCAGATACGCGTGAAACAACCATTCTTGGCAGTCGGGTAATAAATATCACTTCTTTGACCGTGGGTACGTATAAAAATTTAAATCTCGTAACTATTTACAAAATGTTTTTATTGATCAAGACGAATTTTAAAACATTTTTTCCCTCATTTAAACAACGTTTGTAATTAGAACTATACGCCTATGACTAATGGTTTAGAAATTAACCATTCGACACCGTTGAGAATGGACACTCTTTATCAAGGGGCACAGGACCTTTAAAGTTTCAAAAAATAAGTTTTCGTTTTTGTTTCATTCGGATTTATATATATATCTGAACATTATGCAAAAAACCTCATTCAAAAATCTCATTATTTCTTGTGTTATTATAATCATTTATAGACGGTGAGTATAACTGAAGGTCCGTAAGTATTGAAACTTTAAAACGTGTTTTTACATATTAGTAAATTTTGAGCTTGTGCACACTGTTACTTTCACACTATGCAAGCTACATCTTAAAAAAATAATCAAATATGAGTTTCTTTATAGTCTACATGTAAAAAAAAAAAAAAAAAAAAAATATTTTGGTTGTTTATTTTTGTGCACTTGAAAAAATTATTTTTTAAATTTTTTAATTTACTTTTATTTTGCGCTAAAATTAAATTTTAAAGAAACCTTTTTGCATATATTTTGATTTAATTTAGAAGTAGATGTGTTATGATTCTGTTTGTTCAAAAATTGTTTTCTATATGCTTAATTTAGAGTTTTATCATGCGTGCAGCTCTTAATGATTTTAATTCACCCCTTAGCGAGATGTATTTTTAAATTTAAATTTTAAATATTAATTTTGCATTACAAGATTTATTTTTCTGGATAATAAGGATATATAAGGATAAGGATATATATGTACTTTAGCACACCTTAACACACTTAGCTACCTTAACACAAATATTAATTGCATATTATTTGTTCTTTGATATTTTGAAAATGGAGATGTTTTATCGTTTCGACAAACTCAAAGGTGCTGTGACCCCTTAAAATTTTTACGCTTTTTAGGAGGTTTAAAATCATGGACTAATACGAGAGAAAAATGTGTTCATTCCGATTGGTTTTTGGCGTAGATATAATAGAATTAAGAAATAAGTCCTTTTCATAACGCACTCTCTTGTCTCTCGGCAACCATATCGCTACATTACATCAGTTTGTCGAAATGTATTAATTTATCTTTTTTACGAGGTAGAAATAGGACCTTCATGGAGATTCCATCATCACCCAAGGAAATGCAAAGGAATATGCTGAGAGCATGCAGAAATGAATGAAGGGAGAGATTAGGGACGTATCAAATATCGTTCTTCCTAAGATCTACAACTGAAAAATGAGAAAAAAGGCGTTAGGAAGAGATACTTTATTTCTTTCTTAAAATTCCACTATTTGCCGTTTTAAGCAGCTTTTATATGTTTTTTATTGCACTTCTAAAAAAAGGGATGTGTAAAAACATAGATTTAACTCTGTGACTATTGCAGTACTAGTCGTGGTTTTCAGGTAAAAAGTTATATTCTGTTAATTTTAGCATTCAAATAACACAGGCCTGTGATGAAAAAAATACAAGGGTATTGCTGGCTGAACTTTATGCATTTTTTGGTGCTTATTAAAAAACAAATAATGAAAAAATTCTATCACGTCACATTTTCTTGAAAAATATTGGGTCGATTGAAAAGTTTGTCGTGTTGGAAAAATCAATTCGTACCGGTAAATTCTGCCAGGTAATTATAAGACATTAGATATCAGAATCAATGTAATATAATTAAATGATAGAATTTTCCGATACGAATTGATTTTCCCAACATGACACAACATTCCAATAGACCCAGTTGTTTTAAACCGTTTAAACCTATAACAAAATAATCGATTACTGAAAAATCAATTTGCCTCACCGAGAATCGATTTTTTTTTTTACATAGATTTATATGGATAAAGTCACTGTTGCCAGATAGCACATGCAAAATTGTCCAAAATTGTCCTTTTCATTTTAGCAAAATTAGCGATACCGATGTTGCGTGATGGGGGGAAATGGAGGTCATTTTCGAAATCAGCCCACCAAACAACATAAAAATCAGCGAAAACTTCTCCTGTATTTTTTAAAAACTTCAATTTCGCAGGCCCGTGAAATTAAAACCATTTATAGTTGTAATTAGTTTACTTATATGTATGTTTTTACAATTTTTGGGGGGAAATCTTCACTGTTAGTACGAATAACATTTAATATACACTTTTATATTACCATGGCTTCTCATATTAACCAAGTTTGACTATAACGGATACTTATTAATTAACATTCTAAAAAAAAATTGGAAAGTAACCAGCAAAATTTTATGGAATTATATTTTATATTTAAAATTTATCTTTTACTTATATCTCTAAGTATTTCTGCAAATAAATGCTTAAAAATAATAACAAGAGTGCTTTAATTGGATAAAAAATGTGGAGTTTATGAAGATGACAAATTTTAAAGTATTAAGATTAGCTAAATTAAAGCATACATAAAATGATGACAAAAAGTAATGACAATAACTTTTTATTTTTTCGAAAAATGTCTGTTACTCTCACTTGCTTTTTAAAGAGCAAAAACTTCTATTTTAATTAACTGTGAACTTTGGAACAATTATGAGGATGAATATTACCAACATTTTTACAAAAGAGAATTTTAATCAGAAGAGCAAAAATACCAGTTGTTAAAAGCTATAAATTATGTGATTCATCTACAAACTCATTAATATATTTTTCCGATAATACTCATATTACGAAACAAATAAAAATATATTAACAAAACGTTTATGCATTGCAAGATAAATTATTTTCAAATAATTTAATTACTTTTTCGTTGTCTACTTTCACTTTAGAATGACTTCTCAAATAAATTTCTTAAATAAAAGATTTTAAAATCTTTCTTCTTATCTGTTGTTCCCCGTTTTTTATTTAGAAGTGGCTGAAATATCTATTTTAATCTTTTCTTAATATAATATTTTCTTAAATAATTTATCTAGAAATTTGAGATTGATTTCTTTAGCAGAAAATAAATAATCATCCTTAAACATTCATCGATAAAGAATGAAAAAAGTTAATATATAATAACTTTAATGAGGAAAATAATAAGTATTTTACCGTTCATTTTAGAAAATCAAATTCTATATTTTAAAATAATGAAGAGTTCGTTAAAAAGCTCGAAATTAACAAAATAAATATGTATGTTGAATTTTACACACGTATTTGTATTTCAAGTTCTGTGTGTTTCTTTGTTACATTTGTTATTATTTTAAACTGGTGGAAAATCGCGAATCTTAATAGCTTCTTCATTTTAAAAAATAAATTTTACATTTCGAGGAATATTATAATGTTCTCACGTAGCATATTTTTAGGTATTTAAACAGTGTTGTTCATCAGGATTTATTTTTTTCATTTGTGGTATTAAGGTGTTATTTCTTTTATATTAGTAATATATTTTAGAGTCAATGGCGTGCGATGCAGTGCAGCACGAATTTTCTTGAGGCCACAGAAGATCACGACACATCGGACGTTGTAAGCATTTTGGTGTGCGACTCCATTGTAGTAGTCTTGCTGACGTTCACTCCGAGTCGATACCACAAACCGGCACATAAAAGTCATGGAATGTACTTTCGTTTGGCGTTCGGCGATTGGAACACGGTTAAGAGCCGATACAATTACGCCTTCCGGTTTTCATCAAAATTCTAAGGAAACTTTGATGTCAAGTCACACATCTGAGCTTGTGGCCCTTTGAGAGTGGAAATGTTACCCTTTCATCCTATGCATTTGTGATTTGTCCGCTAATTTTCGGTACACCACGGAGTATTTATAGCAAAACGCATAATTTTTTTTTATATATTTTTTTTAATACGAGAGAAATTTACATTTTTGAATTGCCTTTTATTCCTTGTATATTCACAACTTTTAACGTATGGATCGGTATTTCATTTATTTATTTGTGCCAAAAAACAGTAACATCTTTGCAAAATCAGCTTTGCAAAAATACGAATAAAATGATAATTAAATAATTCGAAATAAAAAACGTTCTTTGCATCTAATCAAAATTGGATATGAAATTATTCACAGTAAAATAGAAAAAGATTCGAATAGTTTTAAATGTAATTTTTAATAATTAATTAATTAATTAATTAATAATGCTTTCCTTTGTTAGCGTATGTTACGTTTGTTTGATCTTTGTGTTCTTGATGTTTATGTTCTTTTAATTATGTACCACGATAATGTTCTATGATTGAGAAAAGGAAATTACTATTTCACTTATCGTAACTGATTTAGAAATAGAAAGTGTAGATGTCTATCTCAAAAATAAAAGTCGTAGGTAGCTGAATGATTATGGTAACATTGAAACATGGATGGAGATCTGTGTATACGATAATATTACGTTACGCATGACGACCAAATATGCGCTGACATATGCTATCAAAAATGCCACGATTCAGGAATGCATTCTTTATCTACAATAACGTCCGACACCAATAGATTTTTCGAATATAAAGAAGTACTTCTGAAAAAATTCATATTGCTACCTGTAATTTTCAGATTATTTTCGGAGTAGTTTTTATAATGTATTAATCAATTTTCTCAACTGGGTATCAACACAAAATATTGATTTTCAGAATTCTGTTAATTCTTACGAGTTCATTTTATGCTGTTAATTTAAAATCTTTGTCTGTTAATCATTTTTGATGCGAATAAAAAAGTATATTTAAAAATTTATAGCATTCGAAAAACCGTTATATCGTGTTCATACCGGGATGAGAATACTGCGTAATGTGCTGTAAAAACTACTCGACAGCGTTTCCCCGAACTACGTTCAGTAAAAGTAACTTTAGTTTCAATAAACGGTCAAGTGCAAATATTACTCCTGCACACAGGGTCCCGTACAATAAATATATTAATTAATAATTGTATTATTTAAAAAAATCTTTGCTAAAAGAATTAAACTTTTTAAAAAATATATACAATGTAGGGTTGGGTAAAGTTGTATATATTACACTGTAAAAAAATCTGTAAAGTTACTAAAGTTTTTCTAGGAAACTGGGATTCCTAGAACATTTTATGTAACGGTAACAACAAAAATTCCTGTAACAGCGTCTGTTACAGAAATTTTTCTTGTTGCCGTTACATAAAAAGTTCTAGGAATCCCAGTTTCCAAGAAAAATTTTAGTAACTTTACAGATTTTTTTTTTTTACAGTGTAGAAAAGTATAAAAAGATACACCATGAAAGTTCAGAGAGACATGAAACCTAAATAGTATCAAATATTGCTATTATGTACAAATAATTTTTTAATCTTATCCTAATCTGTTTATGAGAAACCGATTTTTTTGCCGACAATAAAAGTAGTGTATTTTTAACCTATTCGGCCTTTTAATAGTAATAATCTTATCTTTTTACAGTGTACCTAAAACAAAACCCATGTTCAAAGTTTAAACTTGCATTTAGCTAAGAACACTTCGAAACAAGGTCGCAAAGTTGCAATGCCGCCTTTGTCCGTGACATGTTTTTCCAGATTGGTTTTTAATTAACTTTTAAAGAAACGGGAGGCGTAGCGTATTGAGAGATCCACTCAATTTAAACTAGTCGCGAATCCCATAGCATTTACGTGATTAATTCTAATCAAATTAGTCTGTTTTTAACTATTTGACATTTATTGCTTTTATACTGCTACTGGGTATTGCATTACAAAATTATATCATTAAAAGTTGTTATCTAGGCTTTAAAAGTCGATGGTACATAGAGTACGCCACCCCTGCCATTATATGTGTCCAAACAGCCCGTATCTTTAAGTGTTAATATTTCTGCCGACGATTTTTCCCGAACCATTATCAACAATGCTTTTATACTTCTGCTACGATAAGTACCTTGAACGATCCTCAGCACCATTGCTCAATGCCCGCAAATCCAAAATTGTGTGTAACGGAAAAATGGACTTTTCTCAAAAACATGTGGCCTAGCCTAATCGCTATAGTTTTCCTGCAAGGATTAAATTAACGTCTACTACTTTTCATTTTTACATAGTTTTAGTCTCAGTAGTCTCAGGAATAGAGCGGGGAGGACATATTTTTGCACTGCATTTTCGAAGATATCTCTGAAAATATAATATCTAAATTTAAAAGAAACGTATTTTTGAGTTCAGCGTTACGAAAGTTTTCATACGTTACACCACACGATGTACAAAGTAAAAATTTTTTTGGAAATAACTTAATTAGCCCCTCTACATTTTTCCTAAATATATTTGAGAATGTTTAATAATTTGGAAATATGTGGGTCAAAAGTCTTTATTACTTCCCCCAATTTGGAATTTAAAATTTCCATAGTTTAGTAGTAAAATGGCTGTGACAGACAGACACAGGAGTGATCTTATAATGGTAGCGATTTTAATTTTTAAATACGGAACCCTAAAAATGGATCTTTAAATGTGGAAAATCTATTGGTTTATGAGGTTTTTGAAGGAAAAAGAGCACATTTCGAAATCGTGAATAATTCGGAAGAAGTTACATTTCATTTTAAGTACCACTTGCTAGTATTTACATTTTTTATCGTGTAAAAAAAAATAAAAAGCAAAAAACGTTCTAAATGTTGCAAAATTAATTTCTGAACATTTGAAATTTATAAAGACATGCCTGCATGTTCTTCTTTTATAAGGCTGTTTTAAAAGAAATTTATGTAAAAAGAGACGGGGAAATTTTTGTAACAAAGAACTGTTTTCCATACAAATGATATACAGTCTAATAATAAGTTTTAAGCACGTTTATTTCCTAATATTCTAATTTTTATAGAAAAACACAGGAAATTTACCAATTCGTCAACAACCCGCCGAGTTTCTTTTTCTCGATACTGTCGTTAATTTATTTCCTTAAGCACCGTAAACGAGGAGCATTCAAGTTCTACGGCCTGCGATTTTGTTCGAACTACTCACCCGAAAACTATGGAACTGGTGTTACTTCTCGGCGTAAACTCCCTGCAGACATACACATTTTTCACAACGTCGACGCCCTGAGTCCATGACCGCGGCGAAATTTTCTTAGGTGTCTGTTTTGACCACTGGAAAATCGCTGAAGCAATAGCAGCACGGCTGGTGAATGTGAGGTCACGGAGAGTGTCTTTCATTGATGGAAACCACAAAAGTCACTAGGAGCCAGATCACGTGAGTAGGGAGCATGAGAAACACTTCAAAGTTGTTTTCACGAAGAAACAGTTGCGTTGCGTTAGCCCGATGTGCGGGTGCGTTGTCTTGGTGAAACAGCACAATTTGCTTGAGCGACTTCCCAGTGGTCAAAAGAGACTCCAAACAAAAGCCTTCGTCGTGGCCATGGAATCATGGCATCGACGTTGGGAAAAAAGTGTACGTCTACAGGGAGATTACGTCGAGAAGTAATACCAGTTTCATAGTTTTCGGGTGAGTAGTTAGAAAAAATCGGAGGCCTTAGAACTTGAATGCACCTCGTATAAGTTATACTTCAATTTTAAAAATATACATGTGAAAAATCCTGTTAAAAAATGAGAAAATCAGACAGTTGTTAATGGCAATAAGGTAGAAGAAAAACATAAATGGATCATAGCAGCAGAAAAACTTATTTAGTGATAAATACAATGCGTTTCACCGTAATCGAAGTTGGTTTTTCATTTATGCATTTGAAATAAATACGATAATTAAATGATAGTTTTTAATATGCTTTTTGTAAAATGTGAAACAAAAGAGAAAGTAAAGAAAAGAGTAATGCGATCAATGATACCGAATGAACTGGCAATGGCAGTAAAAATGTCGAGTGTCTGACTCATAGTTCATGAAACCAGGGTTTATACTGGAAATTTATAACGTGACATTAACAGAAAGAAAACAATTTATGCTAAATGTTGCATTGCAGTATGCTTTTCATTCTCAAAATTTCTAACAGAAACCCAAGTACAGTTAGAGAGAACAATCTGTACTTTTCGATTAAAAAGTGGATTGCGATAGGACTTCCCCCTTTTTCTTCTGTTTTTGTTTTGTTGTTTGCAGGCTGCTTTTTTTCCCCTTTTGATGCTTACGAAAAGTCCTTTGAGTTTATCGAATCTGTGTGTATCTTGTATACTTAAAACAAAATTTGTTTATACAAATATCTTATTAATACATATCTGTAAGAACGCAAATGAAATTAACATTAAATTATAAAGCTGTAAAACCCAGTATGTGATTTCATAAAATGTTATTCTAATTGAAATTTATAATTGCAAACCATAATACATAATAAAAATAAAGTATTTTTGTTTCCATTTTTATGCTCGATACATTGATATATTAAGACGGAAGATATTAAATTTTGCTATCTGTCTAAAATTAATACCTTCATATATTTAATAATATTTGAATGATTGCATGAAAAGAGTTGCATGCCAGAGTGGTATTTTAATAAAACTTACTTGAGAACATATGAAAAGTGCAAATTATGATATTTTGTCGACAAAACAGTTTTCATTCATAATTATCCATTTACATAATATGACGCATCATAATATTATCATATCCTGAATTAACAATTTCCTTATTTTTAAAATTGGATTGATTGAAAGCATAAGAGGACAAATTATGTTATTGTATACAACAATTCATATTCTAATCTTAAGAAAATTATTTTTTAATATTGCTTGTGATATCCTTAAGGTTTAAATACTTGTTTATGTTTATATTGTGGGTATATTAATAATTTTAATTAAACTCCTTGTTATTCACACTATATTTGTTTAATTTTACTTAAATAAACTAAATATGAACTTATAAATGGCATGTTTAATTCGTTTTATCTGTCTAAAAATTTTAAGTCTTAAAAAACAACCAAGCCGTTACTTTTCGTTGCTTTAATTTATTTAGAATCTATTTATCATTTATTTATTATATATTTTTCTCCTTTTGAACGTTCATTCTAGAGAATATTTGAATTATGCTCTAGTAAATGCAAAGATTCTTTCAAAAATATGCTAAAATATGTTACTATGTAGAAAAGCAAAGCGTATAAAATTTATTTTGTTTTGTGCATCTTTACGATATAAGAAATACTTTAATAAAGCGCATTTTTACCTCACTAAGACCTCCTGCAATTACATGCAAATATTTTATTTCCATGAATATTTAATAATCAAGTCTTATTTTTCTCCCCTTGAGCTGCGTTACTTCCTTTTTCTTTTATTAAATATTTTATTTTAAGCATGACGATAAGATTCAGTTTTTTAAATCCTTATTCCGAATTTTAAATCATTGTAAATAATGATATAGAAATAAAAATTACAATTGCAAATTAAAATTAAAATTTGAAGTATCTCAAGTAAGGTACTTGATTTAAAATGCGACCGAATTATTAATGAGAATGTGGCTGGCAAAATAACTTAATTTTATTTAATATATTGAAACACGTAATGAAGTATAAGTTTTATTTTTTTAAACTCATTTGCGGACTGTGTGTAAAAATACTGGTTGTTATGAGTAAAAGTACTCATTACCCACTACATATAATAAAAAAAATACAGTCATACTATTCCTGCAGAATAGAAACCAATTAATTAACAGTAACGTATACTATTAAATTCTGTGTGTACATTTATCTTCGGAGGTTGTCTTCATACTAAATATGTACAAATTTTCATTTTTATAAGGGTAACACCCAAATTTGAAATCTTCTTTTAGTTCTTTGTTCAAAGAAACCAGGAAAAGATATATGCAGTTTATGTACTTTGTCAAAAATCTCCATACAGTTATAAAATGAACAAAAATTGTTTAGAAGTTTATGCATAAATTTAGAAAATTATTGATTTTAAACGAGAAAATACTAAAAACAATCAATAAATTACTATAAATAATTACAGAAAAGGTAAGCTACATTAATGTGTAGTAAAATAAAGCTTGACGTAAATGATCCGGTTTTCAGTTGTTTTTATCTTTTTATACAGTATGTTACAAGATACGGTCACTTTAATCCTTCAGATGGTAAAATATCTTATATGTAGGTACATTCGTTTTTCTGATTTGTAACTTCCACATTTTAGATCTTTTTTTAGTTCTTTGTTCAAAACAACCAGGATACGATATATGTCGTTTATGCACTTCGTTAAAAATCTTCATACAGTTACAAATACGTATACCCATAAATTGAGGCAATTATACATTTTAAAGGGGAAAGTACTGAAGATATTCAATAAATTACATATCCTGTTGTCATTTTTTTTTTTTTTTGTAATAAAGTATGTTACAGGAGATGGTCACTTCAGACCTTCATGCTGTAAAATGTCCATATATCGTAAAGGGTAAAAAAAGAAATTAATTATAAAAGAATATAGTCATGTTTTTGACGATGCTTGAAACAACGATAGAATATTTACAGGTATTTATTTGCATTAAATGAAGCAACACAATCCTTCAATGCAAAGAGATTAAAGAGAGATGAGACATACTTTAGAGTTTAGAAATACATATAACTTTAATAATATCCTTTATAAAGATGCAAAATACCCCAAATTATGGATAAAATACATTATTTTTATAAAAGATCTTTAGAAGTGGCTAAATATGTACCTTATATTAAAATTCTTGAATAATACATATGAATGCAGGTATTTTAAAGGAGCGGAAGAAAATATGTATTTCATTTTATCAATTATGATTCGCAAAATATGACGCCAGAAATAGTTTAAAGAATGAAATAAAATAGGTATTTCGTTTCATATATTTTTTTTAAATTTTAGATAACCAATAATTAATTTCATTTTAATGTGGATGAAATAAATGGAATATTTTAAAGAAACTATGTCAGTTTATATTATAAGACAAATAAGTCTTAAGATTGGACGTTTGGCAACATTTAAGAATTGTTCAGTTGGTTTTATATCGATGATCTATGCGGATCTATGGTGAATTTGCTAGATCCACGTTTCTTCGAACAATGTAAATATACCTGTCAATAAAATTTTGTATACAAATTAAATTCAATCAATAACTTGTAGTTACTGAACCAGAGACCATGAGTATTCCAATATTCGCACCATTCGACAAGATAACAAAAATGTTACGTGAAATCCTCTTCAAATCTGTTTTTTAAACGCACGTCTTATATTCAAAGTATTGGTTCAGAGAGTTTTATTTCTCTTTTGTCTAACGTTCCAATCCGATTACATCTTTCGTTAATTTACAAATGACGGTCATTAAGTTCAGTTCTGTCTTTTGTTCCATAAAAAAAAAAAAAAAAAAAAAAAAAAAAAAAAAAAAAACAGTTTTTTCCAGCATTTGATTTCCGTTTCATTTCTGATTCTTGATTTTAATACATAATCAAAAGATCCACAGTCAGTGGCAAAAAAGCAATACCATCCTACTAACTGTTTCGAAAATATTCGTGGAAATGTAACTGGAACATGTGATTAGTAATGGTGTCTACTAAAAATTTCATACTTAAATCATGATTAAATGGTTGACTACACATAGAAATTGTAATAAAATTTTCAATTCCAGAACTTTAGTTTGTCATCATTATTGTTTTCTTCAGTAAACTCAAACATAGGATTCCAAAATTTTAAGTCATTTGGTTAAGTAGTTAGGAATTATGCAAGTCAATATTAGTCATTTATTTAAAAACAAGAGTCAAGATTTCAAGCGATCAATGCAGTACAAATTTTGATATGAAATGCGATGGATATCACAGTCATGCAGATCTAAATTTGGATTTTTACATTCGTTTATGATTTCAGAAATTGAACATAAATATTCTTTGCTAACTTTTTTATCAGGAATGATTCGTAACAGTCAGAATATTCCAATGAAAAGTTTAAAAATATGAAGTAAATTGGCAGTATAAATTTGCTTTTTTAGCGAATGCCTGAACGAATTATTACTTATTCTTTTACTTTGAATAAAATAAAGAAACAAATAATTTAAAATGAAATAGCACAAATATGAACGATGAAATGATAAATGAGTAAAATATAATAAATATCTCGACAACAATTTTCATTTCACAAAATATGTTCTTAAAGACTTATTTAATAGTGCACGAATCCCAATTTAAAAGAAAATACATTTTATAACTTTATTACATTAGCACTAAATTAGTATACAATTTAACTTAATTTTTTAAATCTATGTCTTAAAATGTCAAATATAATTAGTGTTACAAAAAATATATATTGTACTTTATATATGAAATGGTTTATAAAATTTCAATTTGATTACGTATTTTATGAATTACCGCTTTTGCAGATTTTATATTCGTTTCTTCCAAACGCTCTAATTATAATTTGATTAAGATCAAAACAAGCAAACTATCATCATTTATATCACCAGGTTTGGTTTGTTTTGCATTGTATTATTAGTTTTCTATCAAGCTATTATTAAACGTCATTAATAATTTTCTGCGTTAAAAATAAAATCAAATTGCCTGTTGCATTTATAATATAAATTATTCTTCATGAACAGAAAAACAAAGAAATATATTACAGCCGCTTAAAAATTTTTAATTGAGAAAACTATAAGAATTAGTTTTAAGATCTTGAAATGTATCATTAGAGAAAATTATTTAAGAATAATTTCCAATATGAATACGGAATATGCATAATTAATTAGAACGAAAAATCTTTGCTTGCAATGCGCAGACATTTTATTAAATTGTTTGTGAATTCTATAAGTATTTACGCAATCTTAGTCCTCCAAAATAATAAAAGTATGGAATGCTTTTATTTCTATATTTTACTGTCAACATATAATTATTTACAAATTAAATAAAAGAGAGACATATAGTAAGTACAATAGGAAGTACAAATGAGAAAATATTATTCACTTCTTGATTTTTTTCCTTCATATTTTTCTTGATTTCTTTCTTGGGGTTTATTTCTTTAAAACTGTAAAATTTTATTGATACAATTAAAACTAGTATGTTGTGGCCATCACAAAACTTTCTTCTACATAAATCACGTCAATTAAATCATTTAAATAGTAAAAGAAATTACATCAATTTATTCATATAAAAGTATACCTGAATTTGAAGTTGGATGAAAATTCGTGCATTAGTTCTTCAGATAGAGCTATAGCGGAAATTCTGAAAAAAATGTAGCATAGCAGCGCCACCTGTTGAGCGATTTACACCAAAAGTAAACAGCACTAAACGATATCAAGGTATACCTGAATCTGAAGTTTGTTGAAAATCCAAGCATTAGTTCTTGAGATAAAGCTATTGCGGAAATCGCAAAAAATACAGCATAGCAGAGCCACTTGTTGAGCGATTTACACCAAAAATTAAACAGTACTAATTTATACATCAATTCCTGTCAAGGACTAACTAAATCTGAAGTTTGATGAAAATCCGTGCAATAGCTCTTGAGATACACCTCTTGTGGAAATCGTGAAAAATGCAGCACAGCAGCGCCACCTGTTGAGCGATTTACACCAAAAATTAAACAGCACTAATTTATACATCAATTCATGTCAAGGACTAACTAAATCTGAAGTTTGATGAAAATCCGTGCAATAGTTCTTGAGATACACCTCTTGTGGAAATCGTGAAAAATGCAGCACAGCAGCGCCACCTGTTGGGCGATTTGCACCAAAAATTAAGCAGCACTAATTTATATCAGGGACTAACTGAATCTGAAGTTTGATGAAAATTCGTGCATTTTTTTCTTGAGTTAGAGCTATTGCAATAATCATGAACAATGCAGCATACCAGCGCCACCTGTTGGGCGATTTTCACAAAAAAGTAATCAGCACCAAACTATATCCTGGACTAACTGAATCTGAAGTTTTATGAAAATCCATGCAGTAGTTCTTGAGATACAGCTATTGCAGAAATCGTTAAAAATGCCACATAGCAGCGCCACCTGTTGGGCGATTTTTATCAAAAACTAATCAGTTCCAGTTTATATCAAGGTCTAACTAAATATGAAGTTTTGTGAAATTTCGTGCATTAGTTCTTGAGATAGAGCGCCCACAAAATTTGTGTCACATAGAGACAGGCAGACGGACAGACAGACAGACGGACCGACAGACAGACAGACAGACAGACATTTTGTAAAAACATGTTTTTTGGAATCTCTGACTCATAAAACGTGTAAATCCGTCGAAAACTGGAATTCGAAAATTTTCATGAAACCAATACTTTCTTCTTGTAAAGATAGAAGAAAGTAAAAATACTTTGATCCATTAATAAATAGTACGTATTTTGCAAACCAGTCTGATTATAATTTAGTTTTATGATTATTTATTTTAGAATATGATTAATAAAAATCAATGAAGTTTTCGAATAAAATTTTGTACGACAACATGAAAGAAGTGATACATTTTCAAAATTATATATCCTTTTGGCAAAGCATACTATTTCAAAAACGTTACTATGCTAACTTGTTTGCTTCACAGAATGTAAATTGCTCTGCAAAAATTCAAATGTTTCTGAAATTATCCAACATTTATAAATATGCGCACATATTAGTATAATTTGTAAGATTGTTTGTTAAATAAAATTGTTGTATTGATATTTGAAAGTGAAATGATATTAAATAAAAAAATATTGATAGTTGAAAGAAAGATATTTAAATGCTTTTAAAGTTTCTATGTGAATAAAATAACAAAGGATGCATACAAAATAAATTATTGAGAGGTAAAAATATGAATTCAAATTTTTAAATATTCAAATTTATAACCATGATACAAAATGTGTATAAATAAACCGTAAAAGTTTTATTTCAAATTTAAAAACTGTATCATAAGTTGTACTAAATACATTTTTTATTGAACTGAATAGACACACTTCTTAAAAATATTGATTTATAATTTTTAAATGGACATTTGAATTGTAACATTGCGAAAAAGAAATTATAAACATTTTAAAGGAAGGAAATAAAAATGCATTTCAATTCATATACCCGATAAAAATGTAATACATAATAATAATTCTTTACAAAATGTATTTTTTCTTGTTTGTAAAATTCTAAATATGGATACATAGTGCTAATCTTCATCATTATTGACAATGAATATTTCATTGACATTAAAAGATAGTGAAAGCATAAGAGAAAAATGTAATTTACAACAATTTAGAGACAATCTCAGCTTTTGAGGAGAAAAATCTAATAAAAATGAAAAGCAAAGTTAAAAGAAATTTAAACATCTCAGTTTTTTCTACAGTATTTCATTTGCAGAAAAGTTACGCGCTTATTTGCATGACAGTTATGCCTTTAATTGCATAAAAAATACTTTATCGCTCTTTAAAAACCTGAAACTTAGTCATATATAGTATACAATTAATACTTAAAAATATTGACCAACAACATTCTTTTTTAAAAAGAATGTCAGAAATGTTTGAAATCTAAAACTATGAACAGAGTCTGAAACTGTGTTTAAAAAAATTATATTTGCTTCTAATGAGAGAGAAAATTTATTTACTAAGATCTTTGAAAAACTGAGTATATTTTGCATGGAGCAGATTTGTTTTATTTCATTATAAAGACATTTTTTAATGTAAATTAAGACTTTTATCAGGAATACAATTTTTATTTGTTGCTTTATAAAAATACATTGCGTTTTAATATATGAAGATTTATTAATTTTGAGTGCTGTATGTTAGAACCAATTCCATTTTTTTCAACCTCTAAAACTAACATTTGATATTTGTTTTAGGTAATCTTGTTTTAAATGTAAAATCACCCTCTAAATAAATTAAAATCTATATAATAAAATCACAAGTCATGTGACTGTCATCAACAATTCCGGGCTGACCGCTTCAGTTTTTATATGACAGGTGGCCATTTTGCTACTTTTATGTTAGATGGGTGCAGATGAATAAATCACCAAATAGGGTTTCATAGCCACCATTTCATTTGCAATACAAACCTATCACTACTTTAATTTAAAATACGTATGTATCAGATACATGCAAAATACACAACTTTTATCTCTAATAATAAAAGTCTAAGTCATGGAACTGTCATAAACAAAAACGGGCTGACTACTTCGCTTTTCATATATACCAAGGGGTAATTTTTAATGAAATTTATTATTTCTTTCGATAAAACTGTATAAAATTTAAAGTTTTTGAAAGATCTTTCAAAAATAGGGTAATTACGTATTATTCGGGCCATGTCAGACACAAGTGTGGCAAGCATGACGCCAATTATACTAATTACAGTAACCCTTACTTTTTGATAATTTTATAGCGTATCATACTCAGTAACAGTTATAATATAATAATACTTAATTTAGTTTATTTATTTATGCATAGTCTACAGTTTTTTCTATTTATTTATTATAGTTAATTTATCATACTTTATTTATTAATTTATCAATTTGTTTGATATTATTTATCATTTTTAACAATGTTATATATTAACTAATGTAAAATTGCTGTTTTGAACACGATTGGAAAGATAAACAAGATTGGCAGTTGGCAACCATTTTTGGCGATCTTTCACGTGTCCCGGATAATACGTAAATATCGAAAATGGACATGAAATATAAATGACTAAATGAGTTAAGTGGTTTTTGTCAAGAAAGATGAAATACATAACAACAAATAAGATATGAAGTGCTGTCATTAAGAGGTATTCTTGATTTCTCTGTCAGAATCTTCCGATTTGTCGAAGGAATAAGCAAATAAATTAAATTTCAAATAAAAGTAACATGTTGCAATGCTTAGCATGCATTTCAAGGCGACCACACTGGTCGCCAGATGCGGCTAGTATTTTAATAAAATTTTAAAATCCACTATTACGTTAACATGAAATTTCTAAAGTGGGAAACACTGCTTAGTTAGAGGTTCCCTAGAGTTATCAGATAAAGTAAATTACATTTTATGACAAGCTCTCCATTCCGAAACATGGGAGAGTATATATCACGGGGATATCTTTTGTGGCGAGCTGAGAACCAATAGATAGAGATTTGTTCACCTATATATGAGGACTCCAGAAGCCAAAGGATACAAGTGACAAAATTTAGATTTACAGTAAATTTAGTTCAAAGTTGGAACATAAATAGTAATTTACTGAATTAAAATATGAAACTCTTGTTTATTTCACAGTTGTCTTTGAACTCTTATTTCAATAACTGTTAAAGAAAAGTGGGGTACAATATATTTTTTTTTTAATTTAAGGAGAGATTAAAGAGTTATGTAATTAAGTATTTTAAAGACCTAAGTAGTTGAACTTTAGAACACAGCACATAATTAGAAAATAACTTATATTTATTTCTTTCCAAACAAATAACCTATTTCCAGACAGCTTGTGCACTTAGCTCAGATTGTTTCATTTTTGTCACCTATACACCATGGCGTCTGGGGTTCTCACATATCTTTAATTAGTTCTGAGTATCTCTCAGTTTGTAAAATTTTCAATTTTATAGCTGCACGATGCTTGCACGAAGCATGATGCTTAATATATGTGGCTAATTTATTTAATGACCATTTTTTCCATTTTAATCTATTACTTTGTCTGGCACACTGGTGGGTTTCTCCAAACAAATCTCGAATCAAATGAAATTTCTCGGTTAATTTTATCATTGTTTTAAATCAATTGGAACCTTTTTATGGAATATATTCAGCGTTGTTGAAAAGATACGAACATTATACAGGGTGACCTAAAACTCCCTGACACATTGTAGAATTCAAGGCAAAATAAAGTAATTGTCGCACAGGAGTACAATTTGGGTTAAAATGTCTCTCAGAATGGAAAGTGTTATTCAAGTGAGTAAGAAAAAAGTTTCAAATTTTAGGCATAGATTGCACCGCTTGTCCCTACGTTTGGTTACAAACATGCGTTTTTTTCTGATTTTCAGATTAGTTTTCTCCCTGCCGTAGTCATTTTTGGAATCAAACTAATATAACACTAAAAATAATAGAAGCATTATTTTAATATCTGAGGGAAAAAAAAACTCATCGTGTGTGGAATGGGAAATACATTTTATCTATAAATTTTCTCTTTTCATAGTAAGAAGTCATAGGGAAAATGCGACACCTGCTGCTAGCTTGACCAAAGACCTGATTTATGACGGGATATTTAGGACATCCACTTTCGTCCACAATTTACAGAAATAGACATTTTTTGAAATTTAAATCTCAATTCGTTAATTTCGTCTCAGTTGCCATGCAAAATGTCCAAAAATAGCTTAAACTGAAAAAAGTCGAATCGTATACCTCAATAGTTTTCGAAAGATAACATGGGCTACTTTGACACTTCGCAGAATCGGAGAAAAATTTGTAAAAGTCGCTAAAATTATGAAGGAAATTCGTCCGTGACAAATTTTTAATACTATTCATAAAACACAAGCGACTGTTGTAGACGAAATTTTCAACCGTTTTCATTACTACATATTTATCCACAAGATTATATGATAATACCTATGTATATATTTAGTGACTTACTGAAAACATATGTGGTATCCTATAGCTGCAATTAATAATATTTATATAAAGCGAACCAATATGTTTAAAACTGGAACTTTTGGGGAAAAATGTACATTTTGCCGGTGTACATACGACGTGAAAATAATATATTTGATAGCTTTCCCGAAAACAAAGTTTATTTTAAAGTATTTATCGTTTCACTCTTCTCAAATAATGTATATAAAACTAAAGTTTTCTAATTATGTGATAGTATGATTACATAAATCTCTTAATATGGTTTATGTCCATGACGTTTAATGTACTTCATTAAAAAAGTTTTGCTATCATAAAAGAGAGCGGCAGTAGATTGTCAGAGTATTCATTATTTATGTATTAGGTATTTTTAGAGAAAATTTTATTACTAAAATGTATTTTCTTAATTAGTTTTAATGTTTAGCAATGTCACGGTAGTTTAATATGTTTATTTAAAAATGAAGTAGGGATAATAGTTATTTGAGGATAATATTTACAAGATATTTTAACGTATTTTACTGAGGATAATTGTATTTTTCATATACATATATAATTAAAATTTATAATAATAATATAATAAATTACTAAGATAAACATAAGTTGACTGAAATACAATGAAATTAAAAGGGTCTATCTGGATAAGCTTAGCGAAATGGTTCCCACGGCCGATGTTTAAAATAACATCTGCGGTAATAAGGGTCACCATGAGAATACAATATAGAGTGTTTTTAGCACTTGACCTTGAACTATCATTCAGATAATCGGGAAGTTTGCGTCGCCACTGCTATTTTTCAAATACGTTTTTCTCTAAAAGTATAAAATTAAAAAAAAATGAAACCAACACCAGTTATCGAAAAATATATTAGATCCCATTATATATATTTTTCACATTTTTACACATTTATCAACATACAAAAATAGACAAAAATATTTTTTGAAAAAAATTATTAATGTAGTAATTTTATGTTTATATCAACCTTAAAGTGACAGAATAACAGATTAAAGCTCAAAGTATGTCCTTTTAACAGAAAAAAAAAGTGTTGAAATTGAAGATGCGCTTTTTGAGTTATAAGAAAAATAATGCTAGCAATTTTCTAAAATATTCCTAACTTTTCTTCTTTTTATTTGCAGAAATTCCCTGCTATCACTGGATTTTTCAATTCGTGATATTTCCACTCGGTAGGATGCGCAGTATGCCAAATTAACAGAATGATTTTATACATACTGCCACCCTATAGATTTGTTTCGTATTTTTAACGTCCTGTTATTTTTGCGTTCTGCGCTTCCTTCTCGCGTAATAATATCAAACGGATGGTCTAGTGTATTGTACAAAGGGAAGCTGAATAAGAGCTGTACATATATAAGCTAATATACGTTTTGGCAATATCAGACCCCTCTCCCCTTACGATATCATGCGTTATCATTCCTCGTACCCACCCCTCCCCCTAATAATATCGTTATTGGCATATCCCAACCCAACAAGAATTAGTAGCGATCTTTATTAACAGATGGCAGCACTACACAGTCTGAGATTGTAAGGTTCGCATGCAACCTGTAAATTCCAAGCAGTTGTAAGAAATGATTTGTTGAGAAGAGCTGAGTTTAGAGGCTGTTGTATGTATGTAAATAAAGCTATAAGTAATCTTATAGCTATGCCTCCTTGTTCAGTAAATTAGTAATTAGTAACAGTGCGGCGATATAAAAGTGGAAACGTGATGAGATTTAACCCAAATTAAAATGTTGTGAATTAAAATTTTGTTAAAAAAAAAAAAAAAAAAAAAAAAAAAAAAAAAAAAAAAAAAAAAAAACGAAAAAGAGAACGAAAAATGGCCGAAAAAGAAATAATTTCTCTGGGACGTTTAGAAGAATATATTTCAAATGTTCCTTGGACTAGTTACGTCAAGAAAATTGATTTTTATTTCTCAGCGAATAGCATTAAAAATGATGAGATGAAGAAAAATATTTTGCTAAGTTCAGTTGGAGTATCAACGTTTTCCATTTTACGTGATTTTATTGTTCCGAATACTTTGAAAGAGATTAGTTACGAAGATCTGTTAAAGAAAGCAAAACAGCATTTTTCACCACGCCCTAGTGAAATAGTGGAACGATTTAAGATCCAGAAACGACTAAGGAAGCAAGGAGAGAATATAGCAGATTTCATACGAGAATTACGTCGGTTATCCGAATATTGCAACTTCGGAAATACCCTTACTGACCGCCGCGTGATCAATTGGTGTTTTGGATCCAGGATGAAAAGATGCAACAGAAATTACTGGATTCTAAACATTTAACGTTCCAAACAGCGGTGGAAATCGCATAGTCGTTTGAATCAGCGGAGGCTGGAGTAAAATCCCTACACATCGGAGAAGTACGACTGTCAATCAAGTACATGTTTCGAAAGGAGAGAAACCGAAATTAGAGAAGTTCGCTCATGCACCTAAGCCTAATGAAGATAAATTTGCGCCTGAGAAACCATGTTACAGATGTTCTAAAAATCATAATCCAAAATTCTGCCCTTTTCAATCGGCAGAGTAACATTTTTGCCATCGATTAGGTCACTTAAAAATTTGTTGTAGAATTCGAAAATTTGGAATGAAAAATGAGAAATAGTTTAAGAACAGAAAAATTAAAACTGTTCAGGAAGAATATTGTTTAAATTTCATGGACGACAACTCCAATAATGTGTCGTGGGT
Source organism: Maratus speciosus (assembly GCA_963932465.1). Taxonomy (NCBI): domain Eukaryota; kingdom Metazoa; phylum Arthropoda; class Arachnida; order Araneae; family Salticidae; genus Maratus; species Maratus speciosus. The sequence continues at coordinate 87,100,645 of OZ010790.1, forward strand.
AAAATCAGTTAAAATAAATGGTGTAAAAATACAATTTGAAATTGATACTGGTGCGGAGCATACTATTGTAAGTAAAAGTGTTGCTCATAAATTGTTCCCAGGTAAGCTGCCTTTAATTAAATCTAAAATTAAGTTACAAACTTATACTAAAGATTCTTTAACTGTTTTGTGGGAATTAAAAGTAAATACTGTTGTTGATGATTAGTGTACTCCTGATTTAATAATATTAGTTATTAAAGAGGAGGAACCGAGTATAATTGGAAAAACTTGGTTAAAAGCATCAAAATTATTTTGGCGTAATGTAAATATGATTATAGTAGGAGAGCTGTTGAACATTTTTGAGTAGGTATTTCAGGCACCCTTGAAATTTTGTGCAACACTTCTTTCGTAATGCCTGAATAGAAAATCGAATGTCTGGCTGAAAGATCGTGGCCCAAAACCTGTGCCAGACACGTGTCAAGTGCCATTTTTTGACACTACCCAAAAAAGGTATTTGAGGCACGCTGAGATTGAAACAGAATAATATTTATACTTAGAAAAAAATATTTTGAAAATGACAGACACTTTAGTCGGCCCAAAAACTGTGCCAGACACGTATCAAGTGCCATTTTTGGACTATTCAAAAAAGGTATTTGAGGCACGCTGAGATTGAGGCACAATAATATTTATGCTTAGAAAAAAATATTTTGAAAATGACAGACACTTTAGTCGGCACAAAAACTGTGCCAGACACGTGTCAAGTGCCATTTTTTGTCTGGCACAGGTTTTGGGCCACGATCCTTCAGCCAGACATTCGATTTTGTATTCAGGCATTACAAAAGAAGTGTTGCACAAATTTTCAGGGTGCCTCAAATACCTTCCCTAAAATGTTTAACAGCTCTTGGACTATTAAAATACTTCGAAAAATAATCTAGGGATGATGATCAAACATGTCGTTGATGCGCTTTTCCAAGAACTCCTTCAGAGACAAAACGAATGGGTTGGCGGATTTTCCTGGTAAATTACGTGGAGTCTTAATGTTGACTGTTTCATGCAAAATCAGATGAACACTTTGTTTGTCAATTCCAGTAACATTTAGGATACTTGGATGAAGATCAACTGTTGGATTTTTTCGAATGTCTGCATCGCTTGTGAGCTGCGAGGCGGTCCAGAGCGTGCATCGTCTTCTCTCCATCTCGGGCAGTCTTTGAACCTTTGAAAACACTGAAAATCTGAAGTGCGTGATAAATATTTATGGACATACACCTATTTTAGCATAGTATAAATTTTGGGTAGTTCTGCAGAGAAAATTCACACGAAATTCGGGTTAAGCCGTTGCTTCATCTGAACACTTCTCATTTCTCTGACGAGTTTCGTGAGCACGGTTCACCGGGACCGTACACTTTTATTTGATCAAAATTCGACCCAAAAACCGAAAATTATTTTTGTCCATATTATTATTCCCCAATTTGTTCTGACACATTTGCGAAAAACCGCATGCAGATGCGATTATATTTCGCAAAGTTACAAACGTTAAAATTTTGTACACAAACAATTTTTCAATACATTAGCATGCTTTAAATCTGTTTTACTCAAAAATGATTTTGTAACGTTTTCAGATTTTTAAAATGCTCCATGCATCTTAATTTTTGATCAAAATTTCATGGCATTGATAAGGAAGAATCCTGATATTGCTTACGAAGAAAATGTGCATGTATTTTGAAATTCGACTTCATTAAAATAATTAAATTCGATTTTTAACTTGTTAAAAGGCAAAATTTTGATGAAAATCTATATGGAATTCAGAAAAAAATCTCTACAAACTTAACTATTAAAGGTATAAAAATTCGACGCACAGATTTGTTTACAGAAGACTTTTAAGTGATTGAAATGTAAAATTGAGGAAATGTCTCAAAAAGAAAAATTTAGACGTATAGGGCGTTTTAAAATTTCTTTTTAAAATTAATATCTAAAAAAAATCTTAAAAATATAATAAGATTGAAAATTTCTCTTAAGATGTTCTATATACTTATGGTGAAATGTATATTTCCACAAAATTTCATATCTTCATGATGAAAATTATAAGAAAAACTTTTTAACGCCCACCGTCACCTTAAAGAAAATACTAATGCCCAATAGAGTGGAGTGAAAACACAAAAGTTGGAATTTTGATTTTGGATAGCAGCAAAAAGGTGCCTTTTAGTACCTCTAATATACGTGCAAAATTTCATGAATTTTGAAAAAGTCCTTCAGGGCTCTACCAGGACTTTTACATTTTCATAGTTTCACGCAAAGAGTTCTTATCATGTATTGTATATTTACAGGATTTTTTGGTAATCTCGTTGGACATTTTTGCATTTAAAAAGTTTAGTGTAATTCCTTTTATTATTTTAAACTGTCAGTCTTTGTTTTAAAATATTTTAAACGTTTTATTGAATTTCAGAAATTTGTTTGTTCTCATTTTTAGAGTCATTTTTAAATGAGTGCGTGTGGTAGCAAATCAAAGTTTATCATTACTAGAAGTGCAGACCCCGTGTTTCCTGAAATATCCCCTGTTTGGTGCTCCTTCAAAACTAAAAAAAAGCTTTTTTGCAAACAATTATAAAATATTATTTTTATACAAGGCAATAATTAAAACAAAACAGGAATGGTAATGATCCACCAAAGTCAGATATAATTAAAATCCTAAAAGAAAAATAGAAGAAATTTCTAAAAAAAAAAAAAAAAAAAAAAAAAAAAAAATGGAAGAAAGCATCAATTACTGTAGTTTCCCAGAGGCGTATTCATGAAATCATAGACAACAATTTTTCTGGATACCAGAAGGTTATTCGATTCCTCAAATCCAAAATGATTGAAAAATTGAGATACATTACATCGAAGAATTATAACAGAAGAACACATAACTATAACTGAAGAGTCAAATTCACTGTATCTGGGACACATTACGCTATCTTCTGGTTCAGAAAAGAATACTGCAAAAATAATTTTAAAATACTGCGCTGAAAACAACTTAAGCCATGATAAACTTATGGCTATAGGATTATTATTATTGTTATTTTTTTTTTTTAACAAAGATTAATCGTCTCTTGCAGAGATGCTAGCTTCACGCAAACGAATGCCATTGCATCATTAATTTTCTGAACTTCATGGACAAACTACAGAGCCATGAACCTTTTCTGTTCCTATTGGAAAATCGTTGGATCGATGTGAACAATGGACAGTTGTCAAATTAAAAAATGCTCTTATCTCCCAAAAATTATCGGTGGAGAGTTAATACAAACCAAAATTATTTTCAATACTTGTGTCAAACATTTTCATCTGGCCAACGCTCCTTAAATCTGGCTAATTGCATTACATGTAAAATGTCTCACACTAGGTTGTTGACAACTGCCAATCCACTACTTCGATTGTACATTGGAAGTCATAATCCTTCCCAAAATCCGAAGATTATGGCTGAATTGGTAATGGAAGCATATTCACCTATGTTATTTGAGATTAATAAAGATTTTTCCAGCAAAAATGGAGCTCAAAACGTTTTTCAAAAACAAGTTGTCTCGTTTTTCCATGGAAGATATAAAGAAAATTATCGATCCCATTATTCAACTAAATGTATACATTTAGTTGAATAATAGAATTAAGGGAAAATAATAATAATAGGGATGAAAACTGATAACAGAAAACCATGTTCAAGAACTGGATTCAGAAGAATATTGAAGGTATGGGAAATGGAGCGTTCAACAATAAGAAAGTATCACATTCTAATATCGAACTGCAGTGCTATCGACTATATTAACATTACTGACTATCAAGATTGTGAAATCACATCGCCCTTTATTAATAGAGTATCAAGAAAGGAACTGAAATTTCTCATAAAAAGATCACATCTTTTCAATTACCCAAGTTTTCGTGTCATATTCAAGTAGTTGAAAGATGCGTGAAATTAGTTATTGAATCATCATTAGCGGCTATAGGAGCAGAAGAAAACGACGGATATATATGCGCGCAAAAAACGAATCATGAAAGTTAATGCCCAGTTTTGATGCCAAAGGCCAATATCAATTAGAGTGATATGAAAGATCATTTTACAGTACATCGTATATATTCTTTTTATTATACTACTATATGTTCAGAAAAATGTCTTTCCTATATAGTTAGAAAACTATCTTTTATGTATATTCAAAAAATGAAATTAAACTGTATATCTAATTAGTGTGCTTTTTCTTTATCTTCTTTGTGCAAAGCAATTCATATTTTAAGATTACATTTACCATTTGAAGTGTTAAAACACGACGACACTTTGATTGTTCGCAAGTAATACTTTAATCAGTCATTTTTATGGGTTATTTTACTTAAACCTGAAATTTAGTAAAAAAACATTTATTTTAATAATTTGTGAATTTTTGGTTTTTTACGTATAATGAGCTTTATTTAAGTGATGCTAGAACCCTAAAGATGAATTCCAAATGTAATGAAAATGTAACCTTATATTCAGTGTGCCAATGTGCCAAGAGGCAACTTTTTAAACCTATAAAAAGAATAAAATTCTAAAATTCTAAAAAAAAAAAAAAAAAAAAAAAAAAAAAAAAAAAAAAAATCCGGTCATTTTCACTCCACCTTACTGCCCAAGTACACGAAATCTTGAAAATCGCGCTGGAAATGCGAGAGATACTACGTAATAGCATCAAAGAAAGTCCGACTACACCAAGCTTGATGTTTGCCGGTGGCAGCACAAGTAAGGTAATTTCAAGCAGCACCTCGCTTGACCTTAGAGATTGTGTTCGCTTTGAAAAACTGAATGAAAGTAAAGAAACACGTATTATTATTTTAAATTTCAAGGTTAAAAGAAATGTAAAGATACACCCAAGGAAAATTTTACCATTAAATCCTGTAAAATATTAATCCACATATTCATCTTTGACAGCTGCACAAATTCACTGCTTTTCGTGTAATACCTTTTTATGAGTTTGCACTTTCCGGTCTACCGCAATACACACTATGCATTACGCATACGCCTAATGGCCTCTCTCATTTCTCAACGGTTTATCTTTAAAGACAGGATATTTTGGCTAAACTTGGAACGTATTTTTTTTTTTTTTTTTTTTTTTTTTTTTAAATATTAGATGTCTCCTAACACTCCCTTACCACAAGAGTTTACTTGTCTGGGAACCCTAAAAAAGTCTACAAGTTCAAAATGTTGAAGCAATAGACCGCATAAGATTTGCTAATCGTATCTGGTGCAAGAACATTTATCTACCCATGTACCCAACATCGTATGTTGGCAATATTATGTCACGCCAAGGAGTGTGAAATTATTACTTCTATCTTTGCTGTCTTTCCTGACGTATCTGAGCGAAGCACTCTGGTGCACGTAATGTTATGGACTTCTTCTGTTGTAATCAGATCTCTGATTAATTATTTAAGAAGTTTTCTTTTTAAACACTGTGACGACGGTCTATGTTACACAGAAGTGAATGGTAAATAAAATAATAACCAGGTAGTTCAAACGATTGAAAATATTTTCAACAGGTTAAGGCGAATACAGAACATTCACTAAATACTTAATTACTTAGTATTGGAGATTTGGCGCAAATCTTTCCCATAACATTTTTTAAATCACCAGAAGAATTTTCGCACTTTAAAATATAGTTGAAACGTATTTATAAATAAAGTTTGTATTTCTGTATATCGGTCCGTGTTCTAACATTCTTGAATAACCTCGGATTGCAATAAATTGATATGTGTTATTGAGGTTTAATATGGCATGTTAGTTATTGAAAATGAAGCACTTATAGTTTATTTACAGGGATATTCAATGGAATTCAATTTCATTACGGTATAAGTAGAAAAATCTTTTGCTGAGAATTTTAATATGTTACACTATTTCAAACATTTTGAAATTGATATGAATCAATGAGGTGCACTGCAAGAGGCTATGTACAAATTCTATAATAGATCATATACAGGGCAGAACCAAAGAACGTGAGTACATTTTCGTTTAGGGACGGAAAATTCTGAAGAGGAATTTTCTAATGAATCATGCGTTCCATAACTGAAATATATATATTTCAAATTTATGTATGGTAAGACTTCACAATGTAAATTCGGATATTTTTACGACGTTTCAGGCGAAATCCTGAAATTTTGTTTTTAAATGTGTTATGCTTTTTCCAAATGGTTTACTCAGAAACAATCTTTAACTTTGTTAAACAATGAAGTTTTGTTAAAATAATCTGGACAACTTAGAAAGGTTTTTATAATCTAGGTATGCAACATGATTCGCGCTAACTGCTAGAAAACAACCACAAAAGGAGTAATTTAAATTTATTTCGAGTGATGCTCGTTCAACAAGGTACAGATTAATTTTACAAACAATATTTATATAGACATGCAAAGAAAACGTTAAATATATTCGTCCCCCAGCCCCCCCCCCCCCGCCCAAAAAAAAAAAAAATTACAGCAATGAAATTAAATTGGCGTCATCCCATACTTTATAAAATATGAAGTTATCTGCAAAATCTATTACTCAACTATCCGATTCATATTTCTTTTCAGTTTCACCATTCTAGAAATTTTATGGAAAAGTTATTTTCTCGAACGTATTTAGCATTTTTTTTATACAGTAACTTATTCGGTGAAAGTTGAGTAATCGTGTACATTTTGGTTTATTTTAGCGAACATCACTTGCTGTGAAAAGAAACATGGCCTTATATATTACTCGTAAGAGCACATTGCCAGCCTAAAGGCATCAAATACTGAATGCCAACAAATTCTAACATCTATTTATCGTAAAGTAACATCATCATCAGTACAGTATCTAAATTTTAAATCGTAAATATTGATTTCTAAAAAATCGCTTCTGTAAAAACCTTATCACTTGGAGTTAATGGATGTTGGAATATTGATACAGCTTTTGAATTAGAAAAAAAGAAAATAATTACTCACTTGAAACATAATGGTTATTCTTTGCGATGGCTAGAAAGAATTTCTTCTGGGCATCGCACGTCTTCCTGTATAATCCGTAGCAGCACCACTAGTTATGTATCTATTCCTTATTATAAGAATCTTTCTGATCAAAAATCCAGTCTTTTCAAATCTAATAATATTAGTAAATTGCTGAAGCTTCAATGTTTTAAAAAATATACTATCTAAATTCAAACCTAGAATCACCCCACCACATGAAACTGGTAGAATATACAGTATCACCTGTAAGAATTGCAATTTGCTTTAGATTAGTGAGACTCGTCGTACTTACTTCATTCACTTATTAACAAAAATAAATTTAAATAAATAATAATAAATAAATACAATAAATATAAACAAGTGGGTAAGTGTGATCACAAATCGCACAGAGGGTTTTGTTTAACATTCCTTTCAAAACACTTTATCCTTTTGAAAAATCTGTTAGTTTCACATTTGGCAACCAGAAGCGCACTCTATTCTAAACAAACCTGTATCCGAACGAAACTCCGTTTACATACTATCCGTAGCTATATTAGTCGAGGCGATTGGCCCCATAGCACCCGAGATAAGTAGGCGCCCCTGGCGATAAAAAGTGGAACTAAAATATGTAAGGCTATGGTGCATAATATGAAAAAAATCGTCAAAGTTGTGTCAGCAAAAGTTAGAAAAGTGCTCCCCAGGTTAAAAGGGCGGAGGTTAGAAAAATTGCTTAAAATATACAAGTTAGAGCCCGGAGGAGTAAATAATATAAAACTTTTTTGTAAATTTTATGATTTGTCGTGTGGTCTGAGGTATTCAGCTATATGCAAAAATTCATGTCTCCAACTTAATTAGGGGCTCTCTTAGAAAGAATTGCATTAAATACATATGTGGTAGCTCAAAGGGTTAAAAGTAAGTCTTTTTCAAGATTTTATTATTTGTCGCCTGGACTCGGGTGTTCTGCTATAAGTATGCAAAATTTCAAATCTCCAATTTAATAAGGGGCTCAGTTAGAAAGAATTCCTTAAAATACACATGTGGGAGCCCGAAGGGTTAAATGTACGACTTCTTCAAAATTTTATGATTTGTCGCATGATGGTGTTCAGCTATAAGTCTGCAAAATTTCATGCCTCCAACCTAAATAGGGTCTCACTTAGAAAGAATTGTTTTAAATACACATGTGGGAACCGAAAATGTTAAATATACGACTTTTTCAGAATTTTATGATTTGTCGTTTAATGTGAGGTGCTCAACTATAAGTATGCAAAATTTCACGACTCCAACCTAATTATGGGCTCACTTAGAAAGAATTGTTTAAAATACAAATGTGGGAACCCAAAGGGTTAAATGTACGACTTTTCAAAATTGTATGGTTTGTCATTTGATGCGAGGTGTTCAGCTATAAGTATGCAAAATTTCACGGCTCCAACCTAATTAGGAGCTCACTTAGAAAGAATTCTTTAAAATACACATGTGGGAGCCCAAAGGGTTAAATTTACGACTTTTTCAAAATTTTTTGGTTTGTCATTTGATGTGAGGTGTTCAGCTATATGTATGCAAAATTTCACGCCTCCAACCTAAATAGGGGTTCACTTAATTGTTCAAAATACACATGTGGGAGCGGAAAGGTTTAAATGTACGACTTTTTGAAAATTTTATAATTTTTCGTTTAATGAGAGGTGTTCAGCTATAAGTACGCAAAATTTCACGCCTCCAACCCAATTAGGGGCTCACTTTGAAAGAATTGTTTAAAATACACATGGGGAGCCCAATGGGTTAAATGTACGACTTTTTCAAAATTTTATGATTTTCGTTTGATCTGAGGTGTTCAGCTATAAGTATGCAAAATTTCACGCCTCCAACCTAATTACGGCTCACTTAGAAAGAATTGTTTAACATACACATGTGGGAGCTCAAAGGGTTAAATGTATGACTTTTTGAAAATTTTAGGATTTGTCGTATGATGTGTAGTGCTCTGCTATAAGTATGCAAAAATTTCAAGTCTCCAACATGTATAGTTTCAGAGAACGGGCTGTGTGACGGACAGACCGACAGACAGAGGAGCGAGACGAATAGGGTTTCGTCAGATGAACGAAACCCTGAAAAACGAAAAACTGTAAAAATAACCGAAACCGATAAAGATATTCATAGTATTTTGAAAAAAAAAAATGCCTGCAATGTTAAGAAAACTGCAAGAATCATTTCTCGCGTGCATTCAAAGTGTCAAGCTGTTGCGGCAGAAAGTGAATAGCTTAGTTAGCAATCCATTCTGTTATGAAGCCCAGTGGGTATTCTATTACAGTAATGAATGGCTCAATCGTAGCCTGAAACTTTTGATGCACACCGCACTATTCTAATTATTTCATAAAAATATTTCATTTTTATTCTTTTAACCCTTTCAGACCCGACTTTAATGCTGTGAGTAAAAAAAAAAAAAAAAAATTATCATGTTAAAATATCGTAATAGGGTGCTAATAAACATGTTAAAAGAAAAAATTAAAGGAAAAGTAAGTATTTAAAAAAATAGGAAAATGCCCACTGGAATGGACAATCAGTCTATGAGGTTTCAAAAGTCAAATATTCAACGCTTGAACTTCTCAACGATTTTTGTTCTAAATATCAATTTCTTTACGTAACAAAGCTAGATAAAGAAGCTATAATACTAAATAATGTTCAAAAAGATAATATTTTAGTAATATTATTACATATTTGGAGGTACACAGCAATAATACACAGTTTTACAAAGCATTTTCCCATATTCCTGATTTTATATACCAAAATAGGTGAGTTTTATATTATTTCACATGAAAATTAAAAAAAACAATTTCTCCATTTGGTGAAGCATAAATGCACTGTACATTTATTGCTGTAGATATGGGTTTTACCACTGCAACCGTAATTTTTACACCAGGTTGCTTCGCGTTTATCATCAAATTTTGGCAAATGATCTACATAGTCATTGAAAATATCAGGATGAAGACGAACTTCACCAACTCTTTGGCATATCCTTTTATTTTGCCCAATAGTCTATAATGATGGTCGCCCCCTTTGTTTATTTTTTGCTAAACCAATTGTACACAGATCTGAAGCTAATCTCATTTTGAAATGTAACAAACCTGGTATGTTCTTTTTTAAATTAAAGTGGCCTATAGTGGCACAGTGTTTTCGGTATTCTAGCCAGCAATTAACTATTGATAAATCAATAGCATGGAATAGCATACGCAGAGTCCATTTTTTTCTGCGTGCGTGAATTCAATAGCAACTTACCAGTTGATCTAATTTATCTATCCAAACAATAGATTTGTTGTACATCTTAACTACTTCCGGTCTTTCAATCTGTATATGCTTCTTTTCTTTTTTGTCCCACCTTTCAACTAAATATTTATTTCCTATGCCAATAAAGTTAGATAGGAAAACAACAGGTTTATTGTCATACCATTTCACTATAACATTTTTTTCCGTCATCACTTACTAGATCATCGCAGTGCCTCCTCCCTTCTTTTGCCACTTCTTTGTCACTTCTAAATGGAGTATTATTAAATCTATTTATTCTAATAGTTCCAGTTTTATATATATATCTCTCCATTAAGACTTCAAATAATTTGTAAAAAGATTTATTATCACTATCAATAAAGCAATCATAACCAGAATCCAATTCTTCGATATCTGGTTATTCAGCACTAGTGATGTATTCCAAAACTTCTTTTAAATCTTTAGAATTTTTCAAATTATATTTTTCTAAAATGAAAAATGAATAATGAATATTTAATCTTCCTGCTAACTTGTGGTTGTTTTAAAAATAATTCAAATGCCTAAAATAAATTCGATTACAAAAGCTTTATAATTCAACTATCTAAAGAATCACAACAACCTGTACCGTATGTCCATTGTAATGGACATATAATTTGGCTCCCATTTTGACTAAACTATAACCAGTAGTAAAATAAAATTATTTCCAATGCTAAGATTAACTTACAAACATTATATATAAAATCACTGATACATTAGAAGGATTTTTTTTATAAAAATCAAAACAAAAAGGATACTCATATTTTTCCATACCAAAACCTGCTGGCACTTTTAAACAAAGCTAGCTACAAACATCTGTTGACTGTTGCCAAACCAAAAACCGTAAAGATGTCAAAAAGATTGTTATTCATCTATTCATACAACAAGTTTTAATTCTTTGCAGTCAGAGAATTAAAAGAGATAAGGTTTTAAAATTTATGTCCATTGTAATGGACACCGGGTCTGAAAGGGTTAACCCTTTCAAATGTGGTGGTGTGTTTATGAAACCACTCAATTTTAATTTTTAAACGCCACAATTGCGACAGACTTTTTTTTTAAATGTTTACCGTTTAATATATATGTAAAATATATACTTTTACTTATAATTACAAATAAATCTGTTCGTAAATTCCGGTGCCATTCATTTATTTCCGCATTTTAGTACTGAATGTACTTTGCCCATTAAAGGGTTACTGTGTGTGGTTTTGCCTCTTTTACTAATCACTTACACAACTGGTTCGTTCACATAAACACAAAAGCGAACTGTAAACAGGAATTTATTTTAACACTAAATATATGCGAGCCAACACACGGCTTACAACATTCTATCATTTTTCACATTCCACAACAACAAGAATCAAAACAGAATAAAAACAGAGTGTTACCACATGCGGAAAAAAAGAACAAGAAACTTACAATGATTCGGAGCACACGAAACCAAAGAATATGCATCAGACGATACTTACATAAACATTCTGGCTCTCGTTGAAATCCCCTGGGATTTCAACTAGTAGTTAGCTGCTTACAAATTATAGCTATAATGAAAGAACAATTAGTAACACAAACAAATTAATACAAAAAATAGAAAAATATTAGACAGTTCGGAGTTCACAGTTTTTAGTTTCTATAGGCAGAGGACGCAGTTTCACTATTGGACGATCGATGACACATCAACAAGTCTTGATCGTAACAACTCTGACCTTATATCTGAACCTGGATGAACAGTTATTATTCGTCCTAATTTCCATTTAAGTGGTAGAAGGTTTTCATCTTTTTTTAGGACTAAGTCATTGACTTCTAAATCTCGTTGACGATTTTGCCATTTAGGTCTTTGCTGAAGTTGAGACAGGTATTCCCGGCTCCATCTTTTCAAAAATTGCCGAAGAATAAACTGTCTCACATGCTATCTATCAAGATGACTCAAAGGACTGTAACTTAGATCTTTGTCAGGTATGGCAGTTAGAGAAGTTCCAACTAGGAAGTGACCTGGCGTTAGAACAGTTAAGTCTGTTGAGTCAGATGATATGGGACACAGTGGCCTAGAGTTAAGACAAAATTCAACTTGCGTAATCAAGGTTTGGAACTCAGGATAGGTTAAGACAGAGTCAGCAACGGTTTTCTTCAGATGCGATTTCATTGATTTTACTGCAGATTCCCAAAGTCCAGCAAAGTGTGGAGCAGAAGGCGGATTAAAAGTCCAGCGTATTTCCTCTGACGACAAAAATTTGTTTATTTCTTCATTCTGCTTGCACTCCAAAAGATAATTGTTGATTTCTTTTTCTGCACCTTTGAAGACCTTTCCACAATCACTAAAAATCTCAAAAGGTTTCCCTCTTCTTGCGATAAATCGTTTTAATGCACTTAAGAATGCCTTTGTTGGAAGATCTTCTACAACTTCAAGATGGACTGCTTTGATAAGGAAGCAGACAGATACACACATATATGATTTAAATGATTTTAGTCCGCGTCCTGCAGGATATTTAATCATGAATGGTCCTGAAAAATCTGTTCCAACTCGATGAAATGGTCGTGATTGTGTTACTCTAGATGCCTGAAGATTAGCCATTATTTGTTTTGCAGTTTGAGCTCTATATTTGCAACATGTAACACAAGTTCTTACTATTTTCCGAATAACAGACCTAGCAGTAATGATCCAAAATTTCTGTCTAGTTAAAGAAAGGAGAAGCTCTGGAGCTGCACGGAAATGTTTTTCATGAAAATGTTTAATTATGATCTTAGTCACTTGGTGCTTTGACGGTAATAAGATTGTGTGCTTTTTATTCTCTGACAGCTGTGCGTTTTTCAATCTTCCTCCTACTCCTAATATTTTGTTATCATCTAAAATTGGACACAAACAAACGAGACTGCTATTTGTAGGTGGCTCTTTTCCAGCTTCTAAACACTGAATTTCTTTATTGAAGTTCACTTGTTGAACTATTTGAATAATGCAGCGTGTTGCGGCTTGAATTTCATTGCTTGATAAAAAGGATGTATTTCTTTCTACACGTGTTACCATTGAATTGGAGATGAATCTCAATAGCCAAGAAAATATGCATTGTAACTTGGAAAACGAAGATATTTTTGATATAATATCAAGTTCTTTTACATTTTCAGAAACTACAAATGATAATGGTTTACGTGCTTCTGGTAATTCTTCTTCATTTATGGTAATAGCTTCATGCACGGGAATCTCATTGCTTCTTAACTACAGTGGACCATTCCACCCCAAGTCATGGGACGGTAGTTTTACAGGATGTAACCCACGTGATGCACAATAAGCAGGATTTTCTTTTTCGTTCACATGGTGCCAATTCTCAGCTGGTAAAATTGATTGGATTTCAGATACTCTGTTGGCTACAAACTTGCTATCATTTAGGATTTGATCTTAGCCATGACAATACAATTTATGAATCACTCCATGCGTGCACAGAATCAGGTTTTATATGTAATGCATCTCTAACCGCTTGTATTAAGTGTTTCAGCAATACTGCAGCAGTTTTGGAAGTCCAGTTTTGGAATCGTGACAGGCTTTAGTGGTGGTACGCAAGTTTTAGCTGTTAAAAGTTTCACATTAGTGTTAGAGTTATCACAAGTTTGAACGTAAATAACTGCTGAATAACCTTTTCTGAAGCATCACAAAATCCGTGAAGTTCATATCGAGAATAATTGGGCAAAATGACTTTTCTAGGTATATATATGGAATTTAAGAGTTTGACTTCTTGGCACAAAATTTTACACTTTTGATCAATATTTTCTGGTACTGGGTCATCCCATGATAATTCTAATTCCCACAGTTCTTGAAGGATCATTTTAGTTAGAATTACAAAAGGTGCAATCCATCCCAATGGATCAAAAAGCGTTGATACAAATGACAGAATAATTCTTTTAGTAGGGACACTTTGATAATCTATATCACTGAAATTACATTTAAACATATAATTATCAGGATGCCATTTCCTTCCTAGAACTTTTATGGCTTTATTGCCCACTACACTATGTATATTATCATTATTTGTGTTTGATAACACAGAATTTGCAATAGTGATGGTTCGTCTGTAGACCATTTATGTAAATCAAACATACCTTTTTTTAGCATTTTCTGCAATTCATATATGAATTCAGTACCTTCCTGACTATTCTCAACACCAGTTAATACATCATCAACATAAAAATCTCTTAAAACTTTAGTCTTTGGTTTTGGAAAATTAAGACCCTCATCAATTGCTAACTGACTCAAAGCTTTAGTTGCAAGATATGGAGCAGCAGCAGTTCCATACCTGACACTGTTTAAGCGAAAAACTTGTATTTGTTTATCTTGACTACCTCTCCATAATATTCTCTGAAAATGCCTATCTTTGTCATGAATTTTTACCTGCCTATACATCATTCTTATATCATCTGTGATTGCAATATTATGAAATCTAAACCTTAATAAAATGCAAATTACATCATCTTGTGTTTTGGGACCTACCATTAGAGTGTCGTTTAAAGATATACCTGCTGTTGTTTTAGCAATCCAATTAAAAACTACTCTTAATTTGTTGGTTAAACTAGATCTATTCAAGATGAAGTGAAGTGGGATGTGATAATGTTTATTCTCTAATTCACGATCTGTATTTGAAACAAGGTCCATGTGGCCCAGAGATAAATATTATTTCATAAATTGAACATATTGGTTGTAAATTTCTGTCATGGATTAATCTTTTCTCAAGATAAAGAAATCTTCTGTGTGCCATCTGGCAAGAATCACATAAATTATCTCGATCCTGTTCAAACGGTAATGCGATGCAGTAGAGGCCTGTTTTTTCTCTGAAATGAGAACTCTCAAAATGCCTTTCACAAAGTTTTTCTTCAACTGTTAAAGGTTGCACATTTGGAAGTTTTTCTAATTCCCAGAATGAATTTACTAACGCGTCAGTTTTTCTACTTAATGGATTTATACATACTGGATCAGTTGCCAGCGTTTCAAAAGTTGTAGTACCCGAAATTATCCACCCAAGTCTCGAATTTAATGATTATGGAAGGTTAGGTTCACGTCTGACAATTTCTACAGTCATTAAATGCATAAATACATTTACACCAAATAGAGTGTTAATTTTTTGTGATTTGAAAAATAATGGATCAGCTAACATTAAATCATTGAAATTATTGCAAATGATTGAAGGCAAAGATACATAGGGAATATTATCTGTCACCTTATACATCACGAATGCTGATGTTGATACTCTAAGATCACTTTTGAAGTGAGACGTGAATATTAAATCACCTTCCCCATTACTCACAGTATTAAATGTTCCCAAACATGACACAGAGATAGAACTATCTTTGACCTTTAATCCTAATTTATTTACACATTCTTGTGAAAAAAATGACCTCTGAGAGCCTGTATCACATAAACATCTGCATTTTACAAACTCTTGTTTAGAATTTTCAACTTTTACTAATGCGGTACACAACAAAATATGGTTCTTTTGATTATAATTTTCGTTTGACTCATGATGAGGGGCACAGACTTTAGACGAAACATTTTCACATGCTGACTCAATTTTTTTAGGGATAAATTCTTATGCGTGTGGAGACATACTATTTTACTGATTCTTATTCCTTGAATAATTTACCATGAGCAAAATACTATGATGTTTCTTAAAGCAATGATGGCACGTATTTAGACTCTTACATTTATTGAGGAAATGCATATTAGATAAGTAATTGAAACAATAATGATTACGTTTTACAAAATCTATTCGTTGTTGAACAGGGAAATTAAAAAACTTCGAGTACTTAGCTAAACTATGGTCTTCCTTACAATAACCACAACCTAACGTAGCTACAAAAGCATTACTCTTATTCGGAACTACAGATTTAGGTAACGTAATTACCACTAGCTTGCTATTTTGAAGAGTTCTTGCGTAATTCGTAAGAAATTCGATTAAGTTTTTAAGTTTCGGAATTTCCCCGCTTTTAAGCTGACGTTCCCACCACAAATTTGTAGAAGAGTCCAATTTTTGCAAAATTAAATAAGTCATTAATGTATCACCAAATTTGTCAATGCTTTGGTACAATACTTCTAATGAGCAAATGACTTCATTAATGTTGTCAACTAGATTTAAAATAGCAATAGTTGATTCTGTTTGAAAAGTTGGTAAACTTAAAAATCGTTTAATATATGCAAATATTTGTTCTCGCTTACTTGAATATCTTTCGTCTAATAGATTCCACGTAATCTCAAAATTGGAATTCGAAATTTGAATAGACTGAATGACGCGATACGCTTCACCATTCAACGAAGCCTTCAAATACTCTAATTTTTTAGCATTAGATGTACTTGTATTGCTGTTTACGCATGCATTAAAAAGATCCTTAAACGCTATCCATTCTGTTATATTATCTCCAAAAGTAGGTAATGATAACCTAGGTAATTTAATATTCTCAAACACGTTTTCTGAAATTACACTATTAGATTTAATTTCACTCTTATTTAACTCAGCATTTTGTATTTTCAACATTTTTCAATCTTAAATTTCCACAAATCAATTTTATCTGAGATTTCAGGTGCGCTATCTATCTCACTTTCTAATTGTTTAGGTTCGGTAATTAAAATTTAAATTTCCCTATCAAGTTTCTTTAGATCCGTTTCTTTATCTTTTAACAATTCAATATTTTCTTCTTATTCTATTACATTAATGTCATCACTTGCGATTATACTATCGATTTTCTTAATGTAATTTATTACACTTCTCCGTAGAGTAGTTCTTTTTGTTTTTAAAGATACCATTTCACTCATTTTTGCTTAAATCAAGTCCAAGACTAATTCTAAAATATCTAAACGGTATACATTCAATATAATTCTACGCTTTTAAACACAAATTCTTTTTAGACATGAAATAGAATGTTCAACGTTAACTTACCTCACAACCTGAGGTAATTTTTCATCAAAGACAATATCACTCGGCAGTTCATAAAATGTTCGATTGTACTCTTTTAGTTTTCACTAGCGCTCCGGCTAGACTTGTACCAACAAATGGTTTTGCGTCTTTTACTAATCACTTACAAAACTGGTTCGTCCACATAAACGCCAAAGCGGACTGTAAACACGAATTTATTTTAACAGTAAATATATGCGAGCCAACAGACGGCTTACTACATTCTATCATTTTTCACATTCCACAACTACAAGAATCAAAACAGAATAAAAATAGAGTGTTGCCACATGCGGAAAAAATAACAAGAAACTTACATGGATTCGGAGCACACGAAACCAAGGAATATGCAGCAGACGATACTTACATAAACAGTGTGATTAAACGTGAAGTTTTTAACAGTTTAGATTTGAATTACCTGTGAGGCGTAAAACAGTTCTTTGAATTTTCTATTTTCATTATAAACGATCTTTTTATTATTGCATTTAGTGTCATATCGTTTAAAGGAGACAATTAACTGATAAGAAGCGAAGGCGAATAACACTTAGTTATTTAAAATTTAAAGCAAGAATCTTTAATTTTGTCCATAGCCCATATAATATAACACATATGCACACATACGCCTGCGGAATACACATTTTGAATGGAACATTGAAGCCAGAACGAAAAACCTGCTTTAAAAGATTCATACTCCACCGTACAAATATATTTACGATGACTATTCCGCAGCTAAAAAATATTACTTAAACGCATAAATGTAATAATACTGATTCCAATATGCATTAATTGCCCGTTACATTTTCTTTTAATCACTACGTATAAAGATATCAAAATACGCATGAGTTAACTATAACTGTGTTAAATTTCCGGGAAAGCATTCTCCTATTGAAACCACTTTACAAACATAGAAAACCATTACCTAGCACCAAAATTAGAACGGGTATAGTATAATTTCGGTCTTTTAAAATGATAATGCATTAAGCTTTTTATCGTCTTTGGTTTTTCGTTTTTCATTTGCTAAAGCTGAATGTTTTAGACATTTTAACGTTCTTTGGAAGGATATATCGATTTAAAATCAAAGAGGTTTTTCTTAGATATCTAATACATTTTTTTAAACTTTATGTTAAAATTACTAATGTTTTAAAGTTAAGCTGAATAGTTGAAAGAGTTTGTTATCTGAATTTGATTTAAGAAAATATACCTTTATAGTTAGCAGTTTTTTAACGAAGGAAAGTGTCAAATTTTAAGACTTATTGCATAGTATATTAAAATAGCAAAAGCTCAAGGTTATATTGCATAGTAGTCAGAGTTATTTTTCATTAAAAACGTCATTTTAGAGTAGTGCTGCACAAATTTTTACCAGAAAATTGTTAGCTAACACAAAAATTTTTTAAAGTAACATTTGAATTATTTAATAGCATATAATTGAATAGATTCTGTCGATTAAATAGGAAATTTTTCTGTATAAAAATACTGGTAAAGTTGGCGGCCCGCGGGCCATAGGTTGTGCACCCCTATTTTACAACTACTGATTTGTTTAGACTAACCAATGGCTTTTTTTACTATTATATGTAATACAAGAATCTCTGCCTAGAAACTAGGAATAAGTTAAATTTTAAATCATATTAGTCACATAAAAACGTTGAACTGTGTTTAGTCCAGGCAATAGAGACCGTATAGGGGCTCTACCTAGCAAAATTCATGGTAGTTCTGGAAAAAGGCTTACTATATGTTTTTTGGGTCGCTGAATCCGAATTTTTAACTTCCCACCAAAATTTCCCCCGGCAGCCCTCCCCCCCCCAAAAATGTTGGTAAAATGCCCCCCCCCCAAAAAAAAAGGTTTTTATTAAAAAAGTCAATTTTTTTATTGCTTTAAGGAAAAGGTCTCTAGAAATTCAGAAAGTAGAAAAAAATTGCAACAAATTAGATATATGACATTATGACATAGGAGGAAGGGGAGGGGGGGGGGTTGCCCCGGAACATGCGCGCGGTGCTGCGTGAACTAAGTTGCGCAATTCCACTTAACCACTCACACGTTTACATTGACCCCTCCCATCTCCCCTCCCAACTTTTTCTATAAGGTTTACTTTAAGTTTTTTGGGTCGCTGAATCCGAATTTTTAACTTCCCTCCAACCCCCCCCCCCCCCGCCGAATAGTTGTTTTTAACTTAAATTTCTTATTGTTTTATGGGAAAGGCATTACGAAATTCAGAAACTAGAAAATTTTTGAAACAAACAGGATATATAACATTATGACGTAGAATAAACGGGGCGGGGGGGGAGGGCTGCCTCCGAACATGCGCTGCGACGCTACGTGCAATAAGTTATGAAGTCCAGACAATAGGGGATTTTACCTGGAAAAATTGATCTTAGTTCTGGATTTCGACTCACTTTATATTTTTTGGGTCGCTGAATCCGAATTTGTAACTTCCCACCAAAATTTCACACGACAACACCCCCCCCCCCAAAAAAAAAAAAAATTGATTTATTGAAAAAAATTGGTTTTTGAGAAAAGCGCGCGGGGAATGTTCCGAGGCAGCCCCCTCTCTCCCCGTTTATCCTACGTCATAACGTCATATATCCTATTTGTTGCAAATTTTGTCTAGTTTCTGAATTTCGTAATGTTTTCCCCTAAAACAATAAGAAATTTAAGTTAATAACAACTATTTGGGGAGGGGGGGGGGGGTTCGGTGGGGAATTTTGGGAGTAAGTTAAAAATTCGGATTCAGCGACCCAAAAAACTTAAGGTAAACCTTATAAGGAAAGTTCGGAGGGGAGATGGGAGGGCGTGTGAGTGGTTAAGTGGAATTGCGCAACTTAGTCCACGCAGCGCCGAGCGCATGTTCCGAGGCAGATCCCCCCTTCCCCTTAATACTAAGTCATAATGTCATATATCTAATTTGTTGCAAATTTTGTCTACTTTCTGAATTTCTAGCTACTTTTCCCCTAAAACAATAAAAAACTCACACGTTTACATTGACCCCTCCCATCTCCCCTCCCAACTTTTTCTATAAGGTTTACTTTAAGTTTTTTGGGTCGCTGAATCCGAATTTTTAACTTCCCTCCAACCCCCCCCCCCCCCCCCGCCGAATAGTTGTTTTTAACTTAAATTTCTTATTGTTTTATGGGAAAGGCATTACGAAATTCAGAAACTAGAAAATTTTTGAAACAAACAGGATATATAACATTATGACGTAGAATAAACGGGGCGGGGGGGGAGGGCTGCCTCCGAACATGCGCTGCGACGCTACGTGCAATAAGTTATGAAGTCCAGACAATAGGGGATTTTACCTGGAAAAATTGATCTTAGTTCTGGATTTCGACTCACTTTATATTTTTTGGGTCGCTGAATCCGAATTTGTAACTTCCCACCAAAATTTCACACGACAACCCCCCCCCCCAAAAAAAAAAAAAAATTGATTTATTGAAAAAAATTGGTTTTTGAGAAAAGCGCGCGGGGAATGTTCCGAGGCAGCCCCCTCTCTCCCCGTTTATCCTACGTCATAACGTCATATATCCTATTTGTTGCAAATTTTGTCTAGTTTCTGAATTTCGTAATGTTTTCCCCTAAAACAATAAGAAATTTAAGTTAATAACAACTATTTGGGGAGGGGGGGGGTTCGGTGGGGAATTTTGGGGGTAAGTTAAAAATTCGGATTCAGCGACCCAAAAAACTTAAAGTAAACCTTATAAGGAAAGTTCGGAGGGGAGATGGGAGGGCGTGTGAGTGGTTAAGTGGAATTGCGCAACTTAGTCCACGCAGCGCCGAGCGCATGTTCCGAGGCAGATCCCCCCTTCCCCTTAATACTAAGTCATAATGTCATATATCTAATTTGTTGCAAATGTTGTCTACTTTCTGAATTTCTAGCTACTTTTCCCCTAAAACAATAAAAAACTCACACGTTTACATTGACCCCTCCCATCTCCCCTCCCAACTTTTTCTATAAGGTTTACTTTAAGTTTTTTGGGTCGCTGAATCCGAATTTTTAACTTCCCTCCCCCCCCCCCCCCCGCCGAATAGTTGTTTTTAACTTAAATTTCTTATTGTTTTATGGGAAAGGCATTACGAAATTCAGAAACTAGAAAATTTTTGAAACAAACAGGATATATAACATTATGACGTAGAATAAACGGGGCGGGGGGGGAGGGCTGCCTCCGAACATGCGCTGCGACGCTACGTGCAATAAGTTATGAAGTCCAGACAATAGGGGATTTTACCTGGAAAAATTGATCTTAGTTCTGGATTTCGACTCACTTTATATTTTTTGGGTCGCTGAATCCGAATTTGTAAATTCCCACCAAAATTTCACACGACAACCCCCCCCCCAAAAAAAAAAAAAAATTGATTTATTGAAAAAAATTGGTTTTTGAGAAAAGCGCGCGGGGAATGTTCCGAGGCAGCCCCCTCTCTCCCCGTTTATCCTACGTCATAACGTCATATATCCTATTTGTTGCAAATTTTGTCTAGTTTCTGAATTTCGTAATGTTTTCCCCTAAAACAATAAGAAATTTAAGTTAATAACAACTATTTGGGGAGGGGGGGGGGTTCGGTGGGGAATTTTGGGGGTAAGTTAAAAATTCGGATTCAGCGACCCAAAAAACTTAAAGTAAACCTTATAAGGAAAGTTCGGAGGGGAGATGGGAGGGCGTGTGAGTGGTTAAGTGGAATTGCGCAACTTAGTCCACGCAGCGCCGAGCGCATGTTCCGAGGCAGATCCCCCCTTCCCCTTAATACTAAGTCATAATGTCATATATCTAATTTGTTGCAAATTTTGTCTACTTTCTGAATTTCTAGCTACTTTTCCCCTAAAACAATAAAAAAATTGATTTTTTTAATAAATCTTTTATGGGGACTTTTTACCAAAATTTGGGGGGATTGCCGGGGGAAATTTTGGTGGAAAGTTACAAATTCGGATTCAGCGACCCAAAAAACATAAAATAATCCGATTTCCAGAACTACCATTAATTTTGCTAGTTAAAATTCCCTATTACCTAGACTAGGTAGTCTGAGTTAAAAGTTTATTTTAAACAAAATTCTTTTAATGAAAATATGAGAAAGATATATATATATATATATATATATATATATATTTATATTAATGGAATCATACATTTACTCTTAAATAAATTATTGCTTTATTTACGGCATTTTCCTTCCTGTATAATGCTAATCTTGTTTTTGACGAATGAAAACGAATAAATTATAATGCACACTCTATCATTTTAACGCATACAAAATCAATAAATAAAAAAAAAAAAAAGAGAGAAAGAAACATAATGCTGAAATTTTCCTACACTAACATGCTATTAAAACGTTCTTCAGGCCTATACTGGGAGGAAAAGGTCGTTTCCTTATTTCTTGGTTTGAACATTTTGCAAATCTTTCTAGAAGCTAATTTTACTAAAATTTTATACTAAGCAAAAATGCGGAGAATCCGATATAGGGATTTAGGTCACTATTGAATTTGAATCATAATGTCGCCAAATTACTCAGTTATAGCTAAGTTAGCTTCATTTATGAATACTTATTTTTAGTGTGATAAAAACAGTTTTTAATATCCATATTTATCTATTTATTTTCTTAGATTAATATTGCTATTATAGATATTATTCATTACAGTACGTATATTGGGAAAAAAAATATTTTATAACTTTTTCGATTTTATTTGCTACCTGCAATAAAACTTAAATAACCAACAATTTTGTGTTTATTTTCAAAATTTATATTCCCCAAATCGAAGACACTTCAAAATACTCGAAATTATATTAGTAATAAAATTTTAAAATGTATATTTATTAAAGTCAAGTAAAATACCGTTTTCAAGAAAACAAGATAAAAGGTAATAAAATATGCATTTTTGTCGGAGTAAGATATATTTTGTATTATAATAAAGACTATTTCTGTTTGATTAAAAAAAAATCGATTATTATGTATGGCAATGTAGAGCAAAATAGCTTAATGAACAATTTGATAGTAAAATAAAGAAAATGAATGGATAAAATTCAAACATTTTCTAATGTATAAATTTCTTTAAGAAATTATGACGCTTAAAATTTCATTATGTGCTTTTAAAATATTTATTTCTGCAATGCATAAACTAATTTTTAAGGTTAATGTAAAATTTTAATATCCTACTTTTCCAATTATACTTCCATGTCTGATAACTTTGATATATTATCGTTATAAAAGGAAGGTATTTAAAATTTGTATTTGAGATTAAGAAATTTTCTCGAATTCTAAAACGTATTGTATTTGAATGAAAAAAATCAATATGTTATGAAAAAGGGACATTCAATGAAAAATGTTTAAATAATGATCAACAAACAGAAGAAAGGAGATAGAACCTGGAATATATTATTTTACAAATGAAATATAATTTCATATATTTTGCTTCAAGTACATTTTCGTAAGATTGTAAAGTATTTGCATATTAAATTTTGAAGCCAAATGACAAGTTATTATATAAGTTGAGATTCATACTATAAAAACTATAGAATTACCAATTAAAATATTGATAAGGTATTGAACAAAGGAATTTATTTTTCAACTTTAAAATAAATAATAATGTTTCTTTAAAATATAATCTTTTCTTGAAATACATATAAATGGTAAATTAAATTGATAATTGATTTTTTAGTAAATAATATTAAAAAATATATAAAGTATATACTCGTTAAATTATCGTAATATCGTTTCAATGTAGAACCATCAAATGTGTAGAAACACGTTGTTAAGTTTTTGTTAATTAACATTTAATTGTACTGGTAAAGGGGTTAAATAAGTGATACACTCCTTTTTTTAGGTGTGTAAAAAATATATATATTAATATGTAGCATCTATAGTCGTCGTCTTTTCCATTGTTCGGCCTGTCGTCTGTGTACATAGAATAGCGCAAAAACTAAAAACTAAACTAAAAAAAAAAAATAAATAAATAAATAAAGCAATTTAACAAATTAAAGCAACCATTAGGAAAACGATTTTTTCAAAGACTAAAATTTAAGGCATAAAAAATCACGCGTACTTGATCATACATTACGTACGCCATGAATTAAACATTAACAATCCTGGACCCATCATGAACAAATTTTAAAAGAAATTTCAGTTTTACAATTTTCGGTACTGTAAATTTTTAAACTTCTACGGAGCTGGTCATACATTACGTACGCCATGGATTAAACATTAAATATTCCTGGACCAATTTTAAATTAAATTTCATTTTTAAACTTCTAAACATCCCACAATTTTTCTTTTTACACAGAAAACACTTTTACAGAAAAAAAAAAAATTACTTTTAAATGCAATTTGTTTGAAAGCTGTATCTCAATTTGTTTCTGAGTTATTTTTTTTTTTGTAGTTTTTATTACTTTTTTGTCATATTGGCAACAGACGTATCCATCTCTGTTGAAAGTAAAGGGAAAATACAGATTACTGTATAGACCAATCAGAAAACTAATAAAATGCGGATTAAACCTGTAAAACGCTTCAGATATGTTTTTGATTTCCTACCTTGACAGAGGACAATAACCATTTTTCAAAATGGTTAAAAAAAAAAAAAAAAAAAAAAAAAAAAAAAAAAAAAAAAAACGTTAAAAAAACGAACGCTTTGAAATTTAATACATATAATCTTTGCAGAATTTTGTCGAATCATTACAAATTTCGTGAAAATCTAATCAAAATTTAAAAAGGTAATAATAAAAGCTTTCTTCACCATATGTAATTAATTCAATATATCCCATGATATGTAATTATTCTAGGTTGCCATAAGGATTACTCCTTATTTAAGATGGCGTCCTAGTATTTCCGGCTTAGTGAATTTAATTTGTACATGCGTGATATTCTATTCATATATTTTTGCATAAGACTGCGACAGATAATGAAGAAAGATCTGAATATTTATAAAATTTGTTATAGTACAAACACACCTCAAATGTGACGTGTGACGCAAAATCTCAAACTGGTTGCACACTTTTCTACTTCGAAGGTCCTAAATAGATATAAAATACCCCTATTAATTTCGGGGTCGATATACTTAAAAAAAAAAAAAAAATCATGACTCTCTGGGTAAATTAAGAATTTTACAAGCACACCGCACATTGTTTTTATCGAAATCATGAACTCACCTTTCTAAATTTACTTTTAATTTTCGGCACTAGTTTTCTGAAAAAAATTTCATTACTTATTGAATCCAAGAAATATTCCATTTGGTATGAAAAATCTTTTCCTTGAAATTAACTGGTGTTTAAATTCATGGATTTCGTGTAATAATAATAAGGGATGTTTTTTGGACAGGCCTCGTGGAAACGTTAATTTAAACCTTGGTACCGCGACATCTGCAATTTCCAAATAAATTACTTAAATGTGAGGCTAAATTATTCCAAGTATATAAAATGTACTAAGAAAACAGAACATACAAATAAAAATTCATTGTCAAAATAGGTGCCTGTTTCATATTTGTAATAAGAATAATTTACATAGATCTTATAAATGTTATTGAAAAAAATTACAATAATTAGCGACATTTATAAGACTATCATCAAAATATCAAATTTTAATGTAAGATATTTATTAAGATAATTTGTATCGATATTTTTGTAATATATTTTGAATATCATTGTCATGAAAATAATATAAAAAAATAAAGATATGAGATCATGTTTAAGATAAATCATACTTTTCTCCTGAATATATAATAACCCATTTTTATGATGAAAATTTACATTCTTTTTCTCTTTATACACTGTTATTCGAGGAATTACATTAAAGTCTTGAAATTTACAAAATATTTGATGAGATTCAATTATGAGAATATCTCGGACAATAAGTGCTGTTAATATTGGTATAATGATATGGAAACAGAATAACAATCGCTGAATTACGAAAATAAAAAATAAAAAATATTTTCATAGCTTAATTAATATATCCTAAACCATTCGTTGGAAGACAATTTAAATAATTTCGCATGAGTAATGTATTCTCATAACAAAATGTTATATTTTTTCCCTTTGTTCTTTAAGCCATGATTAAAAGTTTTTTTAAAACCAAGGAATTAACTATGATTATAAAACATTTTTGATAATGCATACAATAGTTTTCTGATGCTGCTCTTCCAGAAATCCATTAAAGAACGAGAAAATAAAGACATTTATTTATACTCAGATTTTCAAAATGACAATGCATTAAATCTGAGTTGTTTCTGTTTCAAGTAAAAGATTTACTCATCTTACTACTAGATTTCTATTTCTGTTTAAATATTTAAGCCATGTGTATTCGAAAGAATATAGTTACTACTTTTTATGTAAGGTTCCTAATATACACTTTTTTATGATTGGATTTTCAAAAAATATATCGCAAATATAAATTTATACTATTAAAAAAGTAAATATTTTTATGATTGTAATTCTCATAAGTCCTCAATAATTGTATTAATAAGTTTGTCTTTATTTCTAAAAGATAAAGTTTTTACGTATATTAATTTTTTTTTATTTTAGTAAATAAAAAATATAGAAAGATTTTCATTCTAGTACATAAGCAAAAGCTTTCAACAACGTTTTATCACACAAATACATACAAACAAATCTTTCTCGTACTCTCAATAGGTTAAGTTTCAAAGTTGTCTTCTCTCCAAACAATCAAGTTTCTTTCTCCAATCTCAAAGATCCAACTCACGACAATAATGCCTGAGATATTTATGACTTTTTTGTTAATGCGGCCACCCTTATATTGGACAGACGAAGCGTGCTCTTAGCTTTAAGCTGAAAGAACATCAGAATTATGTTAGAAGGCATGAATGTGACAAATCTACAATAGGTAAACATTATTGGAATCCCAGCCACCAAGTTCCACCACCAACCTCCTGAGGCTAAAATTATTCAAAAATGTAATTCAGTTTTGAATCTAGACTTTTACGAAGGATATTATATTCATAAATACACTTCTTCCTTTATGAATGATATCACCAGCACCCATTTTTCTTCACAAGTGTGGAGGGATCCTGTGCAGGGATTATTTGTTTTCAATGCTTTTCAGTCAATTGCGTCATTTCTTTTTGATATATAAACTCTTGCTTTCGCCTTTTTCAACCAATTCATTAGCCAGTATTCGTGGCTATAACCGAGGGGTAGAACTCATTTTTATTACTGTTATTTTTTTGCATACTGAGAATGGGGATTAAGAATCCTCGAAACAGCTGTATGAGAATTTTTGTGTAGTGTTGCTATGTATTTGTGCGTTAAAACGTTGCTAAAAGTTTTGACCTTTCAAAGTGTTTGATTTATGATTATATTCCTTCACTCTTTCAGTTTCAAGTTTTATTTTATTTCTAAAGATTTACTTATTATTATGTTTTAGCAAATAACAAATAAGTAAATTTTTTCATTCGTGAATTCAGTTTCAAATTTGCCCCTATTTCTAAAAAACGAAGTTTTAACTTATAATTTTTTCATTCAATTAAAAATAATGATTTTTGTTTCATTCATTCAGTTTAATTCATTCGATTTGTTAATTCCTTCATTTTTGCACATTTATTTTCATCCATTCATTTTGATTTGTGTGTTTTTGTTCATTCGCTTTCATTCATTCTAAAATAGAGTCAATCACTAGTTTAATCCATTGCGTAATTTTTGTTCATTTTCATTCCTCAATTCACTGTGGTAGATTCATTAATTAATTCTATTTTATGCATTCATTGATTCATTCCTTTTATACTATCATTTTCATTTATTCAAGGAATAATTTTTATTTATTATATCAAAATTTTCCGTTCATTCAATTAAACATTTCAATTCATTCATTCATTCACTCCCCATTCATTCGTTCACCCATCCAATCATTTTCATTAAATCATGTGTCTTCACCTATTTAGTCATTAATTTTCATAAATTCATCCACTTATTCATTCATTTTCAATCTTTTATTCATTCATTTCATTCAATGATAAATTCATATTCATTAATTTATATATTGATTCATTCCTTCTCTTTTTTTGTTCATCACTTTGCTGATTTTTTATCTGTGTCTCTTTATCATGTCTATTTTACAGCTCTCTTTATCTCTGTTTATCCTGTTTCTCTGTATGGCTACCTTTCTATATATGGCTTTTTATTTGTGTCTCTACAGGGTGATTCAAAAAAGATGGGAAAAATTTTAAGAGGTGATAATACACAACCAATCATTTTGTATCAAAGAACGCATGGTCGAAAACTAAACGTATAAAAGTTAGAGGGCGCGAAAAGTTCTGTTCTTATACGAGGCAAAAACACACAATGAACGATTAAGTTAAGTTACGAAAACAAATTTAATGGAATTTGATTACAATATGTGCTCAAAACATTAACCGGCAGCTGTTATGCACGCAGTACACGGCGAAGAACAGATTGGCGAATTTTCTGAAACACACCAGGCACTACCGCGCTCGCCAGATCTTTCATATCTCAATTTTTTTTTTTTTTTTTTTTTTTTTTTTTTTGTGGGATAGCTAAAGGCTCTTGTGTATGAGACTCCCATTGAATCCGCAGATGAACTTGTCGCCAAGCTTTCGGCTGCTGTAGGGGAAGTTCGCGATATGACTGGTGTGTTTCAGAAAATTCGCCAATCTGTTCTTCGCCGTTGTACTGCGTGCATAACAGCTGCCGGTCAATGTTTTGAGCACTTATTGTAATCAAATGCCATTAAATTTGTTTTCGTAACTTAACTTACTCGTTCATTGTGTGTTTTTGCCTCGTATAAGAAGATAACTTTTGGCGCCCTCTAACTTTTTTACGTTTAGTTTTCGACCATGCAATTCTTTGATACAAAATGTTTGTTTGGGTGTGTACTATCACATCTTAAAAATTTTCCCATCTTTTCTGAATCACCCTGTATTTATACAAGGTGATTCATAAATATCGAAACAATAGGCTATCTCCTTAATTAATGCCCCTAGGCACATACTTCCAATTGCAAAGTTTCATAAAAAAATGTGGGAAATCTGATGAGATAAGTTAAAACTCCATTGGAGTTATATTTGAGAAATTACGAAAATTAAATTTTTATACGGCCCCCATAGGATGAAATTTCCAATTAGGATTTTTTTCCTTATCCATTCCTGAATTAAACACAAAACGTTCCATCTTCATATCTGCAAAAGTCATAGAGTTATGCCTGTTCAAATAATTCGTCAGGTTTTAAGAGATTAGACACAAATTGAAATGCGTGTTATTCAAGAAACAATGGTACTTTAAAAGTTCCAGGATACATGTAAAAAATATATTGATTGAGTTAGAATTAGATTTTTCTGTTTTTTGTGATGATTAACCATATAATTTGCAAATAAAATCACATCCTAAAATTTCTTATAAAGTTTAAATTTTTTTGAAATTATTATTATTATTTTTTTAATTGGGGTAAATTAAAATCGTTATAATTCGAAATATTACCGTCGAATTTTAAACTCTTTTCCATTTAATTAAAGAGAAAAATATATTTTTAATTTTGTTTCAGGATTTTTTTAAATATTAATATTAAAAATATTAAAAACACAAGTTTAAAAAAAATGCTGTAACTTACTTAAAAAAAAATCATAGTTTCAAAAATAAATATATTTTCAAATTTGTGGAAAATTAATGTAAAATATTCCAAAAGGTCATGTTTCGAGTTTTCACCCTTTTTTTAACAATTCTTGACTTAAAAATGTAAATTAATAATTTTAATTAAATTTATTTTTATTTTAATTACGCATTTAAATTAATACATTTAAATTAATGATTTTTAACAATTTAAATTAATAATTTAAAACGCATTTAAAGTTTTAAACAGAGATTGGCTCCGAATAAAATGTTTAAATGGTTTTTAAAAAATGCAGGTGAGTATGTAACTCTTTAATGTAGCTTAAATTTCCGTTTCAGTTTAACTTTTGCCCTTTCCACCTTCTTTCTGTACTATTTAAAACAAGGTTTTTCCTAACATACCGATTGAAAGTGTTTTCATAATTTTAACCCTCACAACTTCAGGTTTTATATCGTCCCGGCGAGCAGTTAAAAAAGTTTGTATTCTGGGGCCGGACCAGTCTGGACCGGGCCTTTTGTATTTTTACTATTTGTATTGGATATTATATTTTTGTATTCGGACTGGCTTCCTTTCTTCCTAGGTCTGCACGGGGCAAAATTTCCAGTCCCGGTCTCGAATGAACCCGTATAAAATCATTCAATCTGACTCATCTAATCCGTGCAAATATCAGTAAAGTTTGACTCAACCAAAACAATTTCAAAAAAATGCATATGTTTTAAATCGCATTACAACGAAAACATATTACCATTTACAATTAAACTTTAAAAACCGTTTTTAAAGGATAGTATATTTAAACAAACAAACAACAACAAAAACAAAAAATTACAGAAAAACAAATGAAAAAGAACCTGCCTATAACGGAAACCAGTCTAAAACGGAATAATTTTTTGATCCATGCAAAATGAAAATAATAATACTTAAGAAAAGAATTGAATACATTTGCACCTCCTAAGATGGGAAATTGTCTATAAGGCTTTTTTTCTTGTCTGTATGATTCCCTCTTAGAAGGTTTTACTGTATATCATTTTTGAAAGTCCCCAATACATGGATTATGGATTAACGATATTAAATGGTAAGTGAAACATTAACATACAAATAGAGATTCATTAAAAAAATAAATATCACAGCCTTTGACGCTTCTTTAAAAATGAAGATTTTAAACATATAAAAAGAAAATCTATAAGCTATTATAAAACTATAAAGCTATTTTTGGTCAGAACTCTTTCATACGAAAATTTTTTAACCATATCGACGTAAAAAACTATGTTTTCTAGAAATTCAATCAGGCCGGACCAGATTCGGGCTAAGATTTATAGATGTTTCCAGGCCGGGACGAACTTTTTTCCCTATGGTTCGGCTCGAGACCGTGTCTGGATATTTCGACCCGGGCAGACCTCTAGTGCAGACCACCAGCATATTTTGAAAGTAGGTTCAACGTAAAATCTATACGCTGCTATTTTATTTCCAAATGAGAGGCACTGTCTTCAATCGACATTTAATAACGTACAATTTGTGGATGATCCATATCTTGCATTCAAAATGAGTCAATAACTCGTTGCTCAGAGGCATGAGAAAATGGTGTAAATCGCGAATTTTGAACTTTAAAAACTCCCCGAGTTTTGTCGATACCGAGATGATTTTATTTTTTATTTTTTTTGTTTAATTCAGGAAGGGATAAGAGAAAATTTCTTAATTGGAAATTTTACCCAACGGGGGCCGAATAAAAAATTAGTTTTTGTATTTTCTCAAATATTCTCTCCATGGAGTTACAACTTATGTCATTAAATTTGGCACATTTTTTTATGAAAATTTGCAATTCCAAGTATGTGCCTAGGATTAATATTTAAGGATTTAGCCTATTGTTTTGATATTTATGAATCACCCTGTATATCTTTCCCTGTGTGTGCTTATCTATGTATTTTTCTCTCTGATTCTTTAGCTGTGTCTCTATCTTTATCTACGTCTATTTGTCTGAATATCTATAGCGTTTACGTATATCCCTTTATCTGTGTCTCTTTTTCTCTGTACGTCACTTTAGTTAAATATCTTTATCCCTGTACCTTTATCTATGTCTTTTTTATTTGTTTCTTGATTTATGTCTACAGCGTTATATCTGATTCTTCTCTGTGCGTTCTTATATAGACTTTTAATTCTCTGTCTCTTTATCTGTGTCTGTATCTTTAACTCCCTGCCTTTATATGCGAAATATTATCTGAAATCATAATATCTCTTTATCTGAAGTTTATTTATCGTTCTCTCTATCTCTATCTCTGCCTCTTTATCTTTGTACAATTATCTCTATATATTTATTTATGTGTGTTTATCCTTGAATGGTTAACGATGTCTTTTTATCTGGTATCTGGATTTTTGTCTGTCTATTTATTTGATTCTTTTTATATGTCTCTGTGTGTGCGACTTCAAGCTTTTCCTAAATCGTATGGTAAAATCTTCGAAACTGCCGCAAACGTGTTTAGCCCATAGATCATAATTTTACTGATTTATTTTTTCAGTTTCTGAAAACGAACAATAATTTATACGCCTTCGGTAGACAACTTGCTAGGGTAAACCTCAATAAAATAAAAAATGTTGTGAAAATCAGTTGAATTAAGTAAAATAATGAAATAGACGGCCAGACAGACACGAGTTCTAAACATATTTCCACTATTTTTGAACATATTGACAAAATAATGCTAACCGATTTATTATATCGTAAACAACTTATTATGATTTAATACATAAATTTCAAACTGCGTAAAAATTGATCTTACTAAGATTCGAACAAGGGATATCTTGGCTGAAGCTACTGATACAGTGAAGCTGATGAATATAGTTTGCTCTAATAAAAAAAAATGTAACTTTTATTTGTTTAATAATATTTGTGAGTAGTATATATGTTTATCCATACATTTCATTTCCTCGACAGAGACTTATTTCTTACATTAATTTTGATAATATGTGCCATTTGTAATTTTTACGTTTTTTGAACTGGTATGTTAAATCGCTTTTGATCACCGCGTATAACAAAAAATTAGTTAAAAAAGGAATTTCGCTGTCCGAAACAGGTGTTAGTTCGACCAAATTGATCATATATGAAAACGTTTTGCGAGGACATTAAGATCTAGGTAATTAATCTTTTAAAATATTTTATTATTGTAATACATTTTAACCAACTAGGACTTCCCTCAGAGGGATTAGTCTGAGCGATATTGCTGAGAACATAGAATTAATAATTACAAGTGGAAGCAAAGAAAGTGAGATGTTGTCTTTAATTGTCCATATAATGCGATAAATTGAAATGATAAAAATAAACGAATCGTAGAATTACAAAATCTTATATACAAATTCGTATACACTGTTTAAAAAAAATGGGAAATCAAACCATGCAAGACAGACATGCATGGATATAAAATTGAATGTACGCAATATATTAAAAGTAAAATAGAAAATGAAACACTAAATTATCTTATATCGGAATTTTAACTGTATAAAATGATGTCAAGAGCATAATCAGACGCTCCGCACCAATTTGAGTAACTTTAAACGACAAATATATGATGTTTAAAAAGAATGGACTATACTTTATATGGTGTGCTCCCCCGGAATAGTTGATATTGTACAATGTTTTCCACGGATGCAATGAGGTTGTCGATAACAGTTAAGGAATTCTCTCCTCAAAATCTGATATAGTATCAAAGTACCGAATACATCAACAGTGGCGTGCAATGCTTCCTTAGAGTGCATTTTAGATATGCTCGATCGGATTTAAATGATGAGTGTATGCTGGCCACTACATACGCTGTATTGTTTTATTTTCAAACATATTCTGCACAAGTTGAGCTGTATTTAGCATGTATTAAATAAAAGAAATCGGCAACGATTGCAACATAAAGTATGACACAAGATCTGAATATATCGTCTGCATAACTTTTGAGCTGTCAAAGTGTCATTTGAAGCAATTTACAAATCCACACATATTTATTCAGCAAATCAAATCATGCAAGCTAACATACGCCAATATGAAACCGATTATGAAATTTCACAAGAAAAAGTTAATATATAAAAAATCTACGAATGATAATTGAAAATATGACCTTATGATAAAATGTCAAGAAAAATGAATCAGATAGAAAATTCATATCACATTTAAAACGGCACTTCCCTCCGTTAGTGGCCTTGGCGAGAGAGAAAAAAACCTTAGAGAAGAAACACGTTAACAAGTACTTTCGGGCAACCTGCTCTCTGTTTCATACAGGTCTTCATTCAATATTTACACAATTTATTTAATGCTAGGTGGGTATCTATCAGTTTTGTTGCATTTATATTGCATGGTTTGCGGAGGAAATGCAGCATTATGAAATATTTAAAGTTGCTATACCTAATAATTCCAAATTAATTGTAATTGAGATCGCTTTCCGTTAATTTCATCTTTTTAAATTTTAAAATTTTTAGAAACCATTCATAGAGACAATTGTATATTTTAAAACTAACACGAAGCAAAATTTAATTCAAGATTTTGGGCTCAGCAGTAATACAGAAATAAAAAAAATTTCGAAAGTTTTTTGTTTCTGCACTGTTTTATATAGCGACGTTTTAGAAATTATTCTATTGCGAGAATTTGCGTCATGATAAATACAGCCATGTCAATTTTCATGTTCATATTCCTAACAATACCATGTACTTCGTTACTTAGATCATCTTTAGATCTTTCTCCGCTTTGTTTAGTCTTTGGATTTTTTAGAATTCGTTCTACAACGAGCATTTACATCTTATAAATTTTTACCATGCCAAAGTTCTAGTTTCTAACCCCAACAGTATCCCGAAAATTTCAGTATTCCAAATAAATCATAGTTTAGAATCTTTCTAGAAATTTTTACGTTTATCCGTCAAATTGAACCATTTAGAGAGCGTTCAGTACGAGTATTTACATCTTAAAAGTAACTACCGCACCAAATTTAAAGTTTCTAACCCAATCAATATCACAGAAATCGCAATTTTAGAACTTTTTTGCTCCTGCAGCGATGTAGGTTCTTGAACTGACATAAAATACAGTCTTTGTTTCGGAACAGAGATGGCCACCAACATTTTTTTAAGTTGGCTATGTAGTTTCAGAGATAACACTCACAAACTTATAAGCATTAATAATATTATACACTTTATAATATTATAACGCTTTATAATATTAGCATTATATGTACAGATACAAAAGCCATTTATCTGTTACAAACTAAAGTACCCGGCGTTGCCCAGAATTTGAAGGATGTTTGTTCTGAAAAAACAATTTCAAAATTTAACATATAACACAAAACAAACATTTAAAAAAAAAAAAAAAAAAAAAAAAAAAACAGTCGAAATGTTGTATGAATGAATCATATGAAAACGCATATAAAATGAAAATCATATAAAAATGTATAAATGTATATAACAGACGCAAAAGAAGACTTATAAGATAAATGAACTTATTTCAATTTATAATTGGAGCAATAATGTTAAAATACGCCAATATTTCCCTAATCGGGTTTTTATCATGCTTCAATACGTTTTTCACACTCATATGACGTTATACTATATCCATCACGTCCTTTATATTTCTAATATGACGTAATATTTTCCTCTTTCACGTGGAAACCTTGAAATAGAAAAGTTATGAAGTTATATTGACTTTCATTTAAATTCGTCAAACTATTTATTTCATTTTCATTTTTCACGTGAATATCTTGCAATAGAAAAGTTATGATGTAATATTCACCTTTTTTTTTAATTCGGCAAACTATTCATTTTCATTTTGCACATGGAAATCTTGCAGTAGAAAATTAATTGTTGTAGTAATAATTTTATTGTATATTTTAATTGTTGGCAACTGCTATAACGAAAAATGTTTAAATTTGATAAGAAACATCTGTTAAATTGGTGGTTTAAATATAAGTCGAAATACTATAAATTATTTAGATTCCGGATTACTTTAGTTGCCTCGGCCATGTTTGATACACATGTACGTATCTTTTCCCAATTTTGGCTTCCAAATTGTGAATTTTTATAGAATTACAAACAGACAGATAGACAAGTTTTCATTTCTATATATCTCTCTATTCTAAAAAATGTAACAAACGATGTCACCGCCGCCGTTGGTTTTGAATTTTTTGTGACCAGAGGTCTTTCTTCGTTAATATTAACAAAAATATTGCATACAAAAATATGAAAATTGGTGGTATTATAGAGAAATATTTGATCAACACGCTGATGCATACAGTTTTCAAATCGAAGAATTTTTTAAAGAGATATTTAATGCTAAAGTTGGACAAAATCGTTCCATTAAAAAAGCTTTATAGGAGCATAAACTATACATGGGAATTTAATCATTTTTAGATCATTTTATTCAATAGAAGATTCCGGTGTGCAGATTCCATTAATTTTTTTAATTTGACTCATTTTCTGAGGTTTAATTTCTATTTTAAATTCAAATATTCAGTATTTCGACAGATATTTTTTACATATTTTAGAAAATGGTATTAAATTAAACTGTTGCCAAAACTATATAAACAGCGCAAACAATAATGTTTGCTTCAAATAGAAAAATTATTTACACGTTACTATTATAAACAGAAAAAAACTTTCAAATTAGAATTGAATAATTAGGTATAAAAAGCAGGCACTTATTGGAAAATACGCTATAAAAACTATATTTATATGTGGATTTTAAAAGAGAAAGGATATTGTAAAATAAATTCATTAACATGCATTAGAAGTCTTAAATCGAAGTAATTACGTCACATTACACTTATTATGCAAAATGAACAAAAAATAATATTGCAAAACAGTTTAAATTTAAAAATTGCGCGAGACAAATTATTAGAGGTTAAATATTAGACTTTTTTCAAAATTTTATTATTTGTTGTTTGATGTGAGGTGTTCAGCTATAAGTATGCAAAATTTCATGTCTCCAACTTAATTAGGGGCTGAGTTAGAAAAATTGCTTAAAATACACAAGTTAGAGCCTAGAGGGTTAAATATTAAACTTTTTCAAAATTTTATTATTTGTCGTTTGATGTGAGGTGTGCAGCTATAAGTATGCAAAATTTCACGTCTCCAACTTAATTAGGGGCTGAGTTAGAAAAAATGCTTAAAATACAGAAGTTAGAGACTGGAGAGTTAAATATGACTTTTTCAGAATTTTAGGATTTATCGTGTTATCGCAAGTGTTCAGCTATAAGTATGCAAACTTTCAAGTCTCCAACTTAATTAGGGGATGAGTTAGAAAAATTGTATAAAATACACAAGTTTGATCCCAGAGGGTTAAATATTAGACTTTTTCAAAATTTTATTATTTGCCGTTTGATGTGTGGTGTTCAGCTATAAGTCTGCAAATTTTCAAGTCTCCGACATATATAGTTTCTAAGAACGGGCTCTGTGACAGACGGACAGACAGACAGACAGACAAAGGAGTGATACAGGTAGGGTTTCGTTAGATGAACGAACTCTAAAAACATGCTGCGGATGACTGTAACAACATCCTAAAATTACATTACCATCAACGATCTATCAATCCCGAATTTAGTTTATATTCGTTTCATATATTCTTATTCTTTTATGCGGCCCTGTAAAATAACTATCAACAATATATACAGTAAAACCTCTGAATAGCGGACACCTCAAGAATGTAGAATTTGTCCTCTATTTGGAAGTGTCCGCTACTGAGAGTAAAAAATGTACAGTTATTTAAGGGTCGGTAATCGAAAAAAATGCCCGCTAAATAGAGGTGTCCACTAATCGGGTGTGTCCGTTATGGAGGTTTTACCAGTAAAACCTCTGAATAGCGAACACCTCGGGAGGGTAGAATTTGTCCTCTATTTGGAGGTGTTCGCTACTGAGAATAAAAAATATACAGTTATTTATGTGTTGGTAATCGAAAAAATGCCCGCTAAATAGAGGTGTCCACTAATCGGGTGTGCCCGTTTTGGAGGTTTTACTGTATAATATTATCATCCTTTACAATAAAATTGCATGCTGTATGATAGACAGACAGACATTCAGAGAAAGATAACCTCCCGGAGCAATAAACACTCATGTCTTTTGTTTTAATCATCCACAATCGTTTCTAAATTCGTTAAACGAGTATTAAAAAAAGCTGTTAATTTCCAGTCGATAGACTGACAACTATCTTTTAGCCTGAGTTTTTAGCCGGATTTAGCCTGTTGTATGTCATACAACAGGCTAAAAACGGTCTCTGTGGTGCGGAATACTGTATTATTATTTGTTTGGCCACCAAAACTGGTTGCACGGGTTGTTGCAAGGTTTGTGATAACGTGGTTGAAACTGATCCATTCAATATTACTGCGTGCGTATTTTTTTTTATTTGCTCCATGTGTTCAAACCAGTTGTCTACGAAAACATCCACCGGTGAAAGTGACGCACACCAAATTTCTGTGACGTATGCAGATAAATTGTGCAGATAAATTTCTAGCATGGCTAACATTTTGAAACGATCTTGTATTTGTCACGCGATTACACACGTATTCGCCTATTTCGATGTAAGAAGGCATGTGGATAGTATACATCAACACCTCGACCAAGCTCGCTGGCCAGCTTCATCAGCCATCTTGTTTCAAAATGGCGGCCATTAAATTAAAAAAATATATATATATTTAAAGTGAGGTGCAAAAAAATTAGAAATTGAAAAAGGTTTCTTTCTTAAGTACTTGATCTTGATATAAGGATTCAGGAGCATTTTTTGTTTGTCTTTACCTTAAAAAAATGGCTCAGATATAGCAGTTTCAATTTCTATTGTGGGTGACGTTTTGAAAAATCTGATTTTTTGCATGCGACAGCACTCCTATATATTAACCGATTCCGATGTGAGTGAGCATGTGCACAGCAATTACTAAGGTCTCGACCAAGTTCACTGCTTAGCCTCATCCACTATGTTGTCTTAAAATGACAGGCACTTTAAGAAATTGCCGAATTTGGCAGCCAAATATAAGTTACTTTAAAGAAGAGCAGCTTGGATAAAGCTGACTAATTTCGCGAAATTCTCATTCATTATATTGATAAAAATTAGTATTGAATCTCCTATATTCGGTTTCCACTAAATTGAGCTTCGTGTGTTTGCATGATATAAGTTGGCTTTTTTTAAATAAGGATTATGAAAGCTACCTCTTCCTCCCGGCACTGGCCGGAAGGACTTTTTTCTTTTAAATGGAAAAACAGACAGATTTCTTTTCCTGTTTGATTAAATTTAAATATGTTTTATGGCACTTCGTTATTACTGCGTGCGTTTCTTTTTTATTATTTGCTCCATGTGTTCAAACCAGTTGTTTACGAAAACATCTACCGGAGAAAGTGACGCACACCAAGTATCTGTGACGTATGCAGATAAAATGTGCTTTTTTATCAGTTTTTTTAATATAATTTTTAAACGGTATGGAACGGTTTTCATAGTAGGTGCATTCATTAGATGGGCCTCATAGGTACCTTCTGGTCCAATCAGAAACGAAATCCGACAAATATTTTTTGAGTTATGCTTGACGAAAGGTTTTTATTAGGCTTTATTTTTAGTAGGACATGGCGTTAATATCCACCGTAGCTGTAATGTGTCCGGACAGTAATATTTCGCTGAGTATTAGCCTTCGCTTCGCTCAGACAATTAATGAAGACATAAAAAACAAATAAAGTTGGATAGAAAAGATTCAATATGTGACAAATTTCAGTCACAAAATATCGCAAACTATAACTACACTCATCAAGGTTATAATTATAATCTGTTTTCTGTAATAGAAAAAAATGAGATATGTTAATGTTTTACAAACAAAAAATTGCGTTACATGAAAATCTCGTTATATCGTTTTTTTTTTTTTTTTTTTTTTTTTTTTTTTTTTTTTTTCAATTCCTACTATTAGTTCACATTCTTCCTATATTTATTTATTTATTTATATACTAGGGGGCTCTGCCCCATGCAAGCTACGCTCGTCAACCCCCGTTCAGACACCGCAGAATCTAAAAACACGCTAATCAGATCGGTTTTAAAAATAGCATAGAAGATTGAATTATACTGAAAAAAGATGTGCAGATCTCCCTGTAAACGGTTTTCCATTCAATTTCCTTTGATTTCAAAAATTTAAGGCCGAATTAGTTGCTGTTAAGACATCCAATGGTTGTTATCGTGTTTGATTAAAGAGGATCAGTTAAACATTTGAAAAGAAGCTAAAAATAAAAGGAATTAAGTGTACAGAGTCTTTGTCTCCCGGTATTTTAAAACAATTTCTATAACAATAGCCTAAATCATATCACTATCATCAAGAGTTCCGGGGGCGAGCCCACTTCGCTTTTTATATTCCTGGTGCCATTCTAGTACTTTAATATTAGCCAGGTACAGGTGATAAGTCGCCAAATATTATTCTATCGCCATCATTTCATCTATATTATAATAGTCCAAGTCACGCGATTTTTTTCCGACACTAATTTGGGGAAAAGATCAACAGCATAAACAACAACATCCGGCTTATCAAATCAAGCAAAATAACGATACTATGGCGCCAGTTAAGTACCCGTTGCGTATATGACATTGGCGTCAGAAAAAAATAGCGCAAATATGGGACCGTATGTGGCATCTGTGCCGAAAGTTTTCCATTTCGATTAAAAAAAAACAATTTTTTTTCGAATAATATTACATAAAAGTATTGTTGCAAAGAATTCTTTGTACTGTTACGCTAGCCGGGTGGAAATCTCGCCGATAACTATTTTTCAACTCGCCAGTTGGCATT
Organism: Maratus speciosus; assembly: GCA_963932465.1. Lineage (NCBI taxonomy): Eukaryota > Metazoa > Arthropoda > Arachnida > Araneae > Salticidae > Maratus > Maratus speciosus. The sequence goes on from OZ010790.1 coordinate 87,141,069, forward strand.
ATTATTTATTTTTTTTTTTCCGAGTGGTAAATTAAAACATAGCTTTGAAGTTGATATTAAATATCATCGTTTGTTACATCATTTAATATTTGGCCAGATGCCATGCACGCACCCGGTTTGGCGTGACTTTTTTAACGAAAATTTGGCGAAATACTCGTTTTCGAATACCAGTTACATATGTATTTTTGGTACTACTTAGTTATCTCGTCGAATAAAAATCTGTCACCATACTATAAGATTAAATGTCAATAATGGTTGATAAATGTCACATTCACTTGACTTTAAGCAAGTTACACGTCTTTACGTCATCAAGTGATTTTTATTTCGACGTTTTATTTGTATATTTATTAATGCTATACTATTTTCTTTGTTCTTTCGTTATTTTAAATAAATATTATGTCAGTTTGTGTAATTTGACGAGTGGTTTGGCGATTTGTATAATTTGGCGAAATGGGTCGATGGAATATCTAAGTAGTACCGTATTTTTTAATTATTTTCTATTATTTTTTATTTTTAAAGGAAAATAACCTAAAAAATTAACTATAGAACAAAACAATTTATGTAATTTATAAAAAGGAAATAAAGTAAATAAACACTTATTATTAAATAAACAACAATGGCCGGGTTACCATGTCAACCAAAATAATGTCATTTTGGCGGCAATTAGGTACCCCGGTGCGTATATGACATCTGTGCCTAATATTTTTCTTTTCATTTCGTTTAAAAAAATAAAGAAGTGAAAGCCATTTATTGTAAATGTTTCTGTTTGTATTAAATAAAATGATAATGAAGTACAAATTGAATTATGAATAAAAGTAACATGATACATTTCTTAAAATACATTTAAGGGAGCCCAAACTTCTCGCCAAATTAGTTTAAAATGGTAACCTTTTCTAAAATCTCAAAAAAATGTATATGTTTGATTAAAATTTGAGATACCATCATTAGAAAAATGTATATAAAATTAGAAAAAAATTAATATTTCGAAAGCTAATTCGAATTTAAAAATTCTAATACCAGTTTTGAAATCTGCGGATTAATATTGATTTTTGGTGTTAATTTCATCGCAAAGTATTCCTTATTTTAGGAGAAATCGCCGTGAAACGTAATCAGTTGTTTAATCAGTCGATTCAAAGAATCGTTACATTTCAGCCGTTTCATATATTCGTTTCATAAATTCGTTTTATTAGGATTTTATATATACTAGGGTATCGTACCCGAGCTTCCCGGGTTAAAGAATATAGGTGAAAACATTTTTTTTTAAATTGAAAACCAATAATTTTTTATGTGCAATAAATTTTTTAGATTGACCACTTACATTAAAAAAGCAATTTTCATATGGAAAATATGAATTATACAATCTAATAATTTTTTTTAATTTATCAAAAGCGATATTTTTTATAAAATGACGTCATTTGCATCCGCTAAAGCAATTCACTTTTACAATCCAGTCTTAAATTTCGTCTATAAAAAAGTGTGCCTATGACGTCATTACCACGGAATAACAGACAATATTCTTGACATAGCCCATATTTTAATTTCAACTTTTTTTTAAGGTTTTATGTGAAAATGGCAACAAAAAGATACAGTATCTCCTATTTTCAGTTTACTTTCAATGACTTTTAATAGAAATGAGGTACTTTTGCTGCCACGATAAGAAAATTGGTATTAAAAACTACAAAAAAATTAATATCTCAAAAATAAATTGATATACAGCTTTCAAACAAATTGCATTTAAAAGATAATTTTTTTCCTTATACGATGGTGTAAAAATTTTAAATGTGCGATGTTTAGAAGTTTAAAAATTTGCAGTAGAGAAAATTGCAAAACCAAAATTTTATTTCAAATTTCAAAGTGTTGCCATTCGCAAAATGACGTATGCGTTACGCACAGATATGTTTGTCCTTTATAATATAGATTTTCGACTATTTTCAGTTTACTTTCAATGACTTTTAATAGAAATGAGGTACTTTTGCTGCCACGATAAGAAAATTGGTATTAAAAACTACAAAAAAATAAATATCTCAAAAATAAATTGAGATTCAGCTTTCAAACAAATTGCATTTAAAAGATAATTTTTTTCTTTATACGATGGTGTAAAAATTATAAATGTGCGATGTTTAGAAGTTTAAAAATTTGCAGTAGAGAAAATTGCAAAACCAAAATTTTATTTCAAATTTCAAAGTGTTGCCATTCGCAAAATGACATATGCGTTACGCACAGATATGTTTGTCCTTTATAATATAGATAGGGTAGATATTGTTCAAATTTTTAATCGTTAATAAAATGCTTATTATTCATCCTATCAAGTTGAAATAAGTTTTTTAAAACTTGTACTGGATGACAATGGATGTTAATACAGTTTTTTATTTCAAATTTTAATACATTAATTAAATTTTAATTAATTAATTTTAGTTTTACATGGGAGACAAAATGGCGGTCATTGGTTATTGAAGCATTACTGCATATTCATATCTATAAGAGGGTTACCATAGGGGGGACCCTGTTCTGTCGACAAATACCGCCAAGTTTGACGCCAACTTGGTGATATATCGCCAAATTTGGCGATGAAAATGAGTTGCTAAAAGTGACGCCAACATGGCGATATCTCTAATATTTCGCCAAATTCCCATTGACTTCCATTGTAAACCTACTTGCTTATAGAAAATCAACAAATTGAGATATTTTAATGCAACAAAAACTAATATTAGCTTAAGGGATTATATTAAATTCTTCTTTGATGACCCAAGCAGGAATTGACTTTAAAAACAAAATTTTTATATTACTTGTTTTTTTTTTTGTTTGTTTGTTTGTTTCTTTTTGTTTTTTTCGTAATATTCGTTGTTTGAAAAGTATAAAAGTTTATCACTTTCAGATTCTTGCTGTTCCGCTCTTTGCTCATGCAAACATACACAGGTGTTCAATATAATGTCTTAATTTATACAAATCTTTATATCTTGATTAATGATCTTCTTTATCCTGGTCAAAATGGAATAAGAAACTAATTCTTATTTTGTGATATGGAAATTCTTTTGATCAAGCCTTTTGTAGCACGCAACATCCTTTATTAACGATCTGCCATTATCATCCAGAATACATAAATCACATAAAAGAACCCACCAAGCACTCATTTATAATTGTAGAATCTTATTAGTGTGAAGAAAAATAGCAAAATATCCATTTGCGTATAACTAATTCAATTATTTACAGATAAATCATGTTTAAATGGATTTTTTATTTAAATGAAATAACGGTGTTATTCTAAGAATGTGAGACTTTTTTCAATTGTTTCCAACCTTTAGATCGTTCTTTTATGCTGTTTGAAAACAAATATTACTAATATTTCCATTTTTAAACATACACATCACACGCACATATTAAACTACGTATTGCACACATTTTTTTTCATATTCCCTGTTTCCCTGTCGCGTACAGGTATGTAATAATTTAATGATGTTTTACTTCCTCAGTGCAGAAACTAAATTTATACAAATCTTTATGACAATTTTATTGAGTTCATTTTAATCGACAGCATAATGGGATAAACAATAACATTGTTAAATTTTAATCTAGAAATTAAATAAAACTATTGAACCAGCAAGTAATACATTTCGAAAATAAATGCCGATTAGTATGCAGAATGCATAAATCACGAAACATTACGTGTGAAACTCTCATTTCTCTATATTTGTGTGAAACAAAACCCCTTATGTGTATCACTAATTGATTTCTAGTCTCCATAAATCACGTTTAAATAGGTTTTGTATTGTAATGGAGGAAATACGTCAGTCAAAAAAGGGGGTTCTATTTTTACTTACCCATAGTATAGGGTAAGTCTTGTAATAGCTTTAAATATCGATTTTTTTTTTTTTTTTTTTTTTTTTAAGGATTTACACTAGAGATTCCAAAAAACATATTTTTAGAAAAAAAAAATGCCCTCCGTCCGGGTGAGTGCCTGTGTGTGTTGCTGTAAAAGCTCTATCTCCCGTACAAAATGAGATAGAGACTTGAAATTCGGTGTGTACTTAGTATGTAATAATGGAAAGAAATCTATTTAATATGAGTAACCTCGATTATCATGAATTATATTTTCGGAATCTCGAAATGGTCTTTCTGATAGAAAGTATACAAAAATTTTCGAGATTGTTTATTTGAAGGAGTGAGTAATAAACAGAGAAAAAAAAACAAAACAAAACAAAAAAAAAACATATATTTTGCATAACGAATGAAGTTGATCGGATAATTAGTTGCCGAGATAATTGTAATCATATTTTGCACACTCTTCGATTTTTCATGACCCTGTATTTCATTCAAATTTCAATTCAATGATATATTTTAATTGGAAATGAGCCACTTAATCTAACGCCCTATACTGTTGGTTAATATGACTATCATTATTGGAGTTATAAAAATGTTTATTTTACGCAATTCAGTGGTACTCGATTATCCCATCGACCGAAAAACTATTGCCGAACGATAGGATTAAATGCCAATAACGGCCTATCATAAATGTCACATTAACTTGACATTAAACAAGTTACACATGTTTGTTGCGTCATCAAGTGCTTTTAATTCAACATTTTATTTGTATTTTTATTAATACAGTCGAACCTCGTTAACACGAAATTGAAGGGGCTGCGAAATTTTTTCGCGTTATCTGGGAATTGCGTGTTAACCGTCAAAATAGTGGTGCCATCTATATTAACAAAAAAAAAAAAAAAAAAAAAAAAAAACCTAAATAAATAAGCTTACAAATATATCCCTGCTAAAATCTTAAATTAATAAGAAATAGAAATTTTAATTAAGAAATAGAAAATTTAATTAAGAAATAAAACAAATTGGTCATCATTTTAGGCAATAATAAGTTTATTTACCTGCTAATCATTTTTTAAAGAAGTCTGTTATTGACTTTTGTTTCAATTTTTGTAGACTGCTTTTTTCTAGAAACGTATGGACCTCATCTAATTTGTCCAAAGCTCGGGAAGCATTCTCTTGTTCCATAAGGAAACGCTGTACAGTTTTTAATGCTGTGGTAGCTTCATTTAATGACACTGAACTTTTCAGTTCTGTGTCGAATTCTTCATCCTCGACTGAGATGTCGATGTTGTCATCTTTTTTTTTCAGTTAATGATGCAATTATCCCTTCGTCTGTCGTCACATCCGAAGTCAGCACATCTTCATCTATGCAAATATACTCGACGAACAATGTCTGCGAAATAATTCCCAGTTTTTCGGCTTCTTCTATTAAATTAGTCGTCATTTCAGAATATGTTTCATTAGTTTCTTCATTTATCTCATGAGTAAATCCCGCGTGTCGGAAACAATTTTTCACAGTTCCAGTAGTGATACTGTTCCAGGCACTTCTTAGATAAGTTATAGCTTCTAGTAAATTCACAGAAAATTCCGTTTTATTATTATAAAAAAAAAAAAAAAAAAAAAAAAAAAAACATTGGCACTCCGGGAGTGCCAATAGAAGTGAAAACTTCAACAATTACGTGTGTGGTTTTTTAATCGTCAGGAAATGTTTTATGCGTTGAATTGTGTAGCAGTACTAATGAAAGCATCTGGGGACACGACAGTGCCCCTGCCAAGTCTTGAAAGCACAGCCGTAAGCATCTTTTTCTGGAAGCAACTCAGGGTACTTTTGACCCCCAATATCTTTGTGTTGGTGATTCCCAGAAACTTGAAACTTCGTAAATCTAAAGTAATGTGGAAGTGGAACTAAATGCTGAAATTTCACGTTTCTATCTTTTTTATTTCAGAAGATATATGAACTTAAACTTTCCCCTTTTCGACACTGATTCACCGATCATCAAAACTCAGAGGTACGTCCTGTATCACTAGAATCTTGAAATTTGGTATGAAGGTAGTGTTTGGGATACAATGAAAGGGAAAATTTAAAGAATCCGGAAAATTTAGATAAAAAGTCGAAAAATCAAAAAACCGAGAATTTGGCAGTGACGTGATGTACGAACCAGGTTTGGCGCGATTTTTTAACGTCAATTTGGCGAAAGCCCGTTTTCCAATACCAGTTACAATATATATTTTTAAATTATTTTCTATTGTTTTAAAAAGTAAACAACAATAAATAAACGGTAATTTCATTAATAACTATAGAACAAAACAATTGTACAATTTAAAAAAATAAAATAAAAGTAAATGGACAATTTATTAGTAAATAAGCAACACTAGCCGGGTTACCTTGTAAAATAAAGTAACGCCATTTTGCTGTCAATTAGGTACCCAAGTGCGTATCTGACATCTGTGCCCCGTATTTTATCTTCCGTAATCGAAATTCCCGCCAATACTATTGGTTATTGACCAGACCATCAACACGATAATATACAGCGTTATCGGTTTTTAGTTACACGAAATAGGTAGGTCACGAATACGGTATAATTCATTTTAACTGACGAAAAACAAAATAATAATTTGTTTTAGCAATACGCCGGGAGAAAAAGTGAGTTTTAGCTTCCTTCTTCTTTTGCGGATTGAGTTGAAGAGGGAAAAGTTCCTGTCATTCACTCCTTGGCGCGCTAGTGTCTATGTGTCAAAATGCTAGCATGTTGTTACGTTACAGTGTCTCGAAATCGGTGGTTTTTCCCCATCTCAAAAAAAGCTCAACGCGCCTAAAGAAGTTTTCACTTCAAAAAATTGAATCATTTTATGAACAATTCTTTTTCTGTACTTTACTTTTCAGCATTGGATGATTCCTTGGTCACAAGGCTGAAGTTTTGCTGTAGTGTTCGGAGGAAGAAAGACACACTCAATTGCTTTTAATACTGGAACATCTTTATGAGCACTGCAATTGTCCAGCAATAAGCAGATTTTTCTCTTTTCAGGGTAGAATTTTAAGTCCAGATAAAGTAACCATTTCGTAAAAATAACATTGTTTATCCATGCATTTTTGCTGGAAGTGTAGCAAACTGGCAACGTTTTAACGTTTTGGAAACAACGTGGTTTCTCCTACTTACCAATCACGAGCAATGGTAACTTTTCACTTCCGTCCATGTTGCAGCCGGCCATAATCGTAATTCTTTCTTTGCTGAATTTTCCTCCAGTACATTTTTCTCCTTTTAAAGTAAGTGTTCGCGAGTGTTGTGCTTTCAAAAAAAGCCCCGTTTCATCGGCGTTAAAAATATCATGGGGTGCATAATTTTTTTTAACGTCTAACCACTTTCCTAATAAAAAAGACTGTATAGAATTCTCATCTACGGCAGATTCCTCTCCACATATCTTTTTGCAAACAATTCTATGACGCTCTTTAAATCTTGTCAGTCATCCGTTAGAACATGTGAAATCGTTGTAACCAAGAGCATCAGCAAAAGCCTTTACCTTTTCTTGCAAAACTGCATCTGTTAAAACAATGTTTTGGCTTATTGCTTCTTTTATCCACCGTAAGTGAGTAATTTCAATTTCTTCATTTTTTTCCTGTGCGCATCCGTTTTCTTGCTGGATCGAATTGACTGACAGCATAAGCCGCTTCAATCTTTTCACGATTCATTAAAATTGTAGAGAGTGTGCTATTGGGTATTCCATATTTTGCCGCAATTTCTAATTTTTTCAGCACTTTATCGCTGACTTCATTTAAAATCTTTTGCTTTGTTTCTAAAGATATAGTTTGCTGTTTTCGACTCATCTTTCAAAGAATACTACAGAGCAACTACGAACAGAGTTTCACTAGTCAGGTATAGAAGTAAGGACTGTCACTTCTATTTCACACGAAGATATGGGATTTCGGAAACACTGTTTATGGTTTATGCCACTATCAATAGAGTCAAACAATTAATGGAACAATCACATTCAAAAAAGAAAATCCTTCACCAAAACATTCATAGTGCCAATCTGTACCTCAGAAAGAGAGTATGTCCGCATAAAAGACAAAACAGATAGCTAACAGATACGATTTCTAAAGATCAGAGGTCAAGAGCAGGAGCCCCTGACAGTTCGGACACCACCCCTTTCTATTGATCACCTCCCCTTTCTTTTGTTCACCTCTCCTTTTCTCTCCTTTTTTTTGTCGATGACCACAAAATGTAATTCGAAAACAATAGGAACACATATGATTGATTCCCATCTCAGGCATACTTGCTCAGGATGTCAATAAATGAAATTTAAGCGAAGGGGGGGGGGGGGGGAGCGGAATATCAGAGGATAAAGAAGAGCAGAGATTAGCCAAATATTTCACCATTTTTTGAAACCCTTTTCCTCTTTGTGATTTTCAAACAGTGAGAAAAATTCAATTTTAGTAAATAAGATTTGACATATAAGTTTGAAATATTGAAAACTTTGCTTAAGAAAGAACGCTTTGATTTTCGAGCAAAAAAAAATTTCGCCTTAAGCGGGATTTTGCGAAATTCTATTTCGTGTTAAACGAATTAATTTACATTGGTTTTCAGACTTATTTGACGGGACCTCAGTATTATTTCATGTTAAGCGATTTCGTGTTAACGAGATTCGACTGTATTTTACTAATTTATTTGTTCTTTCGTTATTTAAATTAAGAATTATGCCAATCTATACATCTGTTCCATCGCCAAATGCCACCAAGTCTGTCGTCAATATGGCGATATATCGCCAAATTTGGCGACCAAAATTAGTCGCCAAAAGTGACGCCAGCCTGGTGATATCTCTAATATTTCGCTAAATTCCCATAGACTTCCAGTGTAAACCAATCAACTGGGTTTACTTTCTTCGAGAAAATCAACAATTTGAGATATTTTAATGCAACAAAAACTAATATTAGCTTAAGAGATTATATTAATTATATTTAAGGGAGTCCAAGTGAATTAAATTATGAATAAAAGTAACATGATACAATGCTTAGAATGATTTCCCAAACATAATTTTTAAGGGAGTCCAAACTGGTCGCCAAGGGCAGCTAGTTTGTATAATTTTGCAAGTAGTTTGGCGATTTATATAATTTATCGAAATTGGTTAACGGGATAATCAAGTAGTACCCTCATTTCAATAATTAAGTATTACTATGTATTAAAAAATAAATATGCATCTAAATTGTATTTTGGAATTGTAATGCATTTTATAAATAGTTTACACATGTTTTAGTTTCATATTTTATATTATGAATATCCATGATGGGTGAGTAATATGGTGGCCCCCAACGACTAGTTTTCAATTGTTATCAAAATTTGGAGGATTCCTTTATGTTATGAGAATTTATGAAACTATTTCTTAAATAATGATAAATATATTATCTCACAATTTCACTTCTTCATACATATACGTATGTATTATTTTAATAACTAGCGGGCTCTGCCCCCTACGAGCTACGCTCGTCAACCCCCGTTCAGACACCGCAGACTCTAAAAGTACGCTAATTTGATCGGCTTTAAAAATATTTCGGAAGATTGAATTATAACTTAAAAAACAGTGGCGATCTCCGTATAAACGGATTTCTATTCGTTTCTCTTTGATTGGGAAATTTTAAGGCCAAATCCGCTGCGGAACTATTTGATTATCCCGTCGACCAATTTCGCCAAATTATACATATAAATCGACAAACCACTCGCCAAATTATACAAATTGCCGTAATTTTTATTTTAAATAACGAAAGAACAAATAAATTAGCGCAACATTAATAAAAATGCAAATATAACGTCGAAATAGAAATAACTTGATGACGTAGACACGTGTAACTTGCTTAAAGTCAAGTGAATGTGACATTTACGATCAACCATTATTGGCATTTAATCTTATAGTTTGCCGAATGATAGATATTTGGTCGACGGGATAACTAAGTAGTACCAAGGACAGAATCACTGTTTTCGTCTTTGATTAAGTAAAAGAAGTTAAACATTTCAAAATCAGCTAATATAAAAGGAACTAAGTAAACAGAGTCTTTGTCTCGCGGTATTTTTTATCAAAGCGAAAAGAAAGTTCTTTTAAATAAGACATTTTAATCGTTTTTAATCTGACGTAATTTTTACCAAACTATTCTTTCTCTTTTTCATATTCACGTCAAAATACTTTTACCGGCCTGGGCATTTTTTCGCTCAGTTGGAAATATTCAATTCGTATGATAACTTTACCAGTCAGTTTGACTGTGTTAAAATAATAGTTCATCTACGTATCCATCGTTAATATGGAGGTCCTTAACCTGCGGTTTATTCTGTTGAGCTGTCTACATGACAGACCAGATGTTCCTACCAATAAGGTTATCCGAGCGAAATATGCTGGCTGGTTGTCGGCCCAGTTAGCTTAAATGGAAAAGCATTGGCCTTGTAAGCCAAGGATCTGGGTTCGATTCCCGGCCTGGGCATTTTTTCGCTCAGTTGGAAATATTCAATTCGTATGATAACTTTACCAGTCAGTTTGACTGTGTTAAAATACTAGTTCATCTACGTATCCATCGTTAATATGGAGGTCCTTAACCTGCGGTTTATTCTGTTGAGCTGTCTACATGACAGACCAGATGTTCCTACCAATAAGGTTATCTGAGCGAAATATGCTTGCTGGTTGTCGGCCCAGTTAGCTTAAATGGAAAAGCATTGGTCTTGTAAGCCAAGGATCTGGGTTCGATTCCCGGCCTGGGCATTTTTTCGCTCAGTTGGAAATATTCAATTCGTATGATTACTTTACCAGTCAGTTTGACTGTGTTAAAATAATAGTTCATCTACGTATCCATCGTTAATATGGAGGTCCTTAACCTGCGGTTTATTCTGTTGAGCTGTCTACATGACAGACCAGATGTTCCTACCAATAAGGTTATCTGAGCGAAATATGCTGGCTGGTTGTCGGCCCAGTTAGCTTAAATGGAAACGCATTGGCCTTGTAAGCCAAGGATCTGGGTTCGATTCCCGGCCTGGGCATTTTTTCGCTCAGTTGGAAATATTCAATTCGTATGATAACTTTACCAGTCAGTTTGACTGTGTAATAATAATAGTTCATCTACGTATAATAATAAACGTAAATAATAGTTCATCTACGTATCCATCGTTAATATGGAGGTCCTTAACCTGCGGTTTATTCTGTTGAGCTGTCTACATGACAGACCAGATGTTCCTACCAATAAGGTTATCTGAGCGAAATATGCTGGCTGGTTGTCGGCCCAGTTAGCTTAAATGGAAAAGCATTGGTCTTGTAAGCCAAGGATCTGGGTTCGATTCCCGGCCTGGGCATTTTTTCGCTCAGTTGGAAATATTCAATTCGTAAAATACTTTTGTTAGAAATGAAATATTATTTGCGCTGTTCCAACAAAAATAGTTGAAAATTATCCTCTCAAAATATCAAATAAATTCTTAGCGCAATTTCTAAATTTAAACTGTGTTGCAACATTATTTTGTATTCGTTTTATGCAATAACTGTAATGTGACGTAAATATGACGTAATTTCTCCTATTTAAGACTTCTAACGCATTTTAATGAATTTATTATTTTACAATTTCCTTTCTCTCTTAAAATCACGTGTAAGTATAGTTTTTATGAAGTAATTTTCAATAAGTTCCTGCTTTTTATACGTAACTATTTAATTCTAATTTGAAAGTTTTTTATCCTGTTTATAATAGTCACGTGTAAATAAATCTTTAATTTGAAGCAAACATTATTGTTTGCGTTTTTTATACAGTTGGCAACAGTTTAAATTAGTACAATTTTCTGAAATAAGTAAAAAATATCTCTAAATGCTGAAAATTTGAATTTAAAATAGAAATAAAACCTCAAAAAATAAGTCAAATTAAGAAACGAAATACAGTCTGCACACCGGGAACTTCAAACGTATAAAATGATCTAAAAATGACTAAATTCCCATGAATAGTTTTTGCTCCTATAAAACTTTTTTAGTGGAACGATTTTGTCCAACTTTAGCATTAAATATCTCTCGATTCTAAACTAGTCGGATGTACCAATCCCAAAACTTTCTTCCATCTCATACATGTTAATACTTCAAAATTCGCTATCACACTGCCAAAATTAATTGACAATTTATGCATCTCATGATGATTCTAAAGATATGAAATTCCGTGCATTAGTTCTTGAGATATGACTATCGCTGAAATCTTCTAAATCCAGCGAAATGCTGCCTAGCAGCGCCACCTATTGGCTGATTTATACCAAATCCTAACAGCTACAATTTATGTCAATGTCTGACTGAATCTGAAGTTTGGAGAAAATCCGTGCATTAGTTTTTGAGATAGAACTATAGCGAAAATCGTGAACATTCCTGCATAGCAGCACCACCTATTGGGTGATTAACACCAAAACCTAATTAACAACAACTTGTGTCAACATACAACTAAATCTGAAGTTAGATGAAAATTCGTCCATTAGTTTCTATAGATAGAGCTATTGAGTCAATCGTAAAAAAGACAGCACAGAAGCGCCACCTGTTGGGCTATTTACACCAACACATAATCAGTAGCAAGTCATATCAAGGACTAACTGAATCTGAAGTTTGATGAAAATCCGTGCGTTAGTTCTTAAGATAGAGCTATTGGGGAAATCGTGTAAATCCTGCAAAATTCATCATAACAGCGCCACCTGTTGGGCAATTTACACCAAAACGTAATCAGCATCAAATCATATCAAGGACTAACTAAATCTGAAGTTTGATCAAAATCCGTGCATTAGTTCGTGAGATAGAGCTATTGCGAAAATTGTGAAAAATGCAGCATAGCAGCGCCACCTGTCGAGCGATTTACACCAAAAACTAATCAGCACCGATTTGTATTAGGGACTCACTGAATATGAATTTTTATTAACTTCCGTGCATTAAGTCTTGAGATAGAGCGCACACAAAATTTGTGTCACATACACACAGACAGACAGACTCACAGAGTCACAGACAGACATTTTGTAAAAACATGTTTTTGGAATCTCTGACCCCTAAAATGTGTAAATCCGTCGAAAACCGGAATTCGAAAATTTTCATGAATCCAATACTTCCTTCTTGTAAAGATAGAAGAAAGTAAAAAAAGTAACTACCGCTGTCACAGCCGCCGCCGGTTTTGAATTTTTTGTGACCGGAGTTCTTTCTTCGTTAATATCAAGAAAAATAATGCATACAAAAATATGAAAATCGGTAGTATTATACAGAAGTGTTTGATAAACACGCTGATGCAGACAGTTTTCAAATCGAAGAATTATTTTAAGAGATATTTAATGCTAAAGTTGCTCAAAATCGTTACACTAAAAAAGTTTTATAGGAGCAAAAACTATTCATGGGAATTTAATCATTTTTAGATCATTTTATACGTTTGTAGTTCCCGGTGTGCAAACTGTATTTCTTTTTCTAATTTGACTCATTTTTGAGGTTTTATTGCTATTTTAAATTCAAATTTTCAGCATTTCGAGAGATATTTTTAACATTATTTTAGAAAACTAGGGGGCTCGGCCCCCTACGAGCTACGCTCGCCAACCCCCGTCCAGACACCGTAGACTCTAAATGCACGCTAATTTGATCGGCTTTAAAAAGATTTCGAAAGATTGAATTATAATTTAAAAAACAGTGGCGATCTCTCTATAAACAGATTTCTATTCATTTCTCTTTGATTAGGGAATTTTAACGCCAAATCCGTTGCTGTACTACTTGATTATCCCGTCGACCCATTTCGGCAAATTATATAAATCGCCAAACCACTCGCCAAATTATACAAATTGACATAATTTTTATTTTAAATAATGAAAAAACAAATAAATTAGTACAACATTAATAAAAATACAAATAAAACGTCGAAATAAAAATAACTTCATGACGCAGACACGTGTAACAACATTTCAAAATAAGCTAATATAAAAGGAATTAAGTAAATAGAGTCTTTGTCTCCTGGTATTTTTTAACAAAGTGAAAAGAAAGTTCTTTTAAATGAGACATTTTAAATTAATCGATTTTAATCTGACGTAATTTTGACCAAACTATTCTTTCTCTTTTTAATATTAAAGTGAAAAATACTTGTGTTAGAAATGAAATATTATTTGCGCTTTCCTAACAAAAATAGTTGAAAAGTATCCTCTTAAAATATCAAATAAATGTCTAGCGCAATTTCTAAATTTAAACCGTTTTGCAATATTATTTTGTGTTCATTTTATGTAATAACTGTAATGTGACGTAAATATGACGTAATTTCTCCTATTTAAGACTTCTAATGCATGTTAATAAATTTATTGTTTTACAAATTCCTTTCTCTCTTAAAATTCACGTGTAATTATAGTTTTTATGACGTAATTTTTAATAAGTTCCTGCTTTTTGTACATAATTATTTAATTCTAATTCCAAATGTTTTTTTCTGTTTATAATAGTCACGTGTAAATAATTTTTTAATTTATTTACACGTATAAATATTTTTTTTTGAAGCAAACATTATGTTTCCGCTGTTATACAGTTGGCAACAGTTTAAATTAATATCACTTTCTAAAATCT